>CM053026.1:364367642-364725142 GCA_028564925.1 Lithobates sylvaticus | reverse complement strand
CCAAGTTCAGTAGGTCCACCCTGCACAGGTTGGACGGTGTTTCTCCAGCTCCGGTCGACCTTCTTACGACCTTAGACGCCTCAAGACATCGCCTCAGGGCACAGCCCATCCGAGGACCATGTCGCAAGCGGGCAGCGAGGATCTCACCGCCCCCTTGTCACGTTCCCCAGTGTCCATGAGTGACAGCATCCAGTCCCTCAGGGGATGGACCATCCCCAGACTGACGGCAGAACTTAGACGCAGGGGCGTGCCGTTCCCCGCCACGGCCAGGAAGGCGGAGCTCTTCAGGCTCTTGTTTCCTCCTCCTGCCATGGCAGGGCCCAGCACTCAGCAAGCCTCCCTCCAGTCTATATCTGCGGCCATAACACAACTCCACACCATGGTGTCGTCCTTGGCGAACACAGTCACGGACGTCCAAGCCAGAGTGACTCTCCTCGAATCTCACCCGGCCCCGGCCGTCCCCGGCCCCGCCGCGATACAGCCACCTACAACAGTCGCCACAGGTACCGCAGGGACATGTCCCCTGGTCTGCCCAGCACACCTGGTTCCAGCCAGCATTAAGAAGGACATACTGGATGGCAAGGACGTCAACCTCGCCTCCCTTCTCATTTCAGTCCACGACCTAGCCGAAAACAAGGCCTATACCTGGGGAGATGTCTCGGTGGTCCTCAAAGCTAAAGACCCCAGACTCAACCGCAAATTGTCCGTCCCAGAATTCGCGTTGTCATTTGGGATGCTTAGAGACATCATATGCTCAGCTTCCCCCGGCAGAAGGGAAGAGCTGGATTTATATCTCCACACCGTGGTAGATCTGGGCTACAAATACGGCGGGTTCTCATTTTATGACTACCACCGCTCCTTTTCCGCAAAAGCAGCCGCCAGGATGGCGCAATTCCAGTCACCCACAGATTGGAGCCTAATGGACACAGAATTATTCTGTCGCCATTTCGCCGGTCTGCGCTCACCATTGTGCGCAGTCTGCCAATCCTCCACGCACACCGCCGCCTGGTGCTCCAGTGCAACACTCCGCCACTCGGTCGAGTTTCCCTCGACCTCGGCTCCAGCACAAAACCCGCCAGCACCGACACAGAAACCCCAGCTCGACAAACTCGGACGCCCCGTCCGGACCATGGGAGGAGCGGCCATCTGCAATAATTACAACTACGGCTCGTGTAACTTCAGCCAATGCAGGTTGCTCCACGTGTGCGTCGTATGCCACAGGGCGCACCCGAAAAATCTATGCGAGCTCAAACCGAAAAATCTGTGACTGAGCCGCATAAACATCCTATGGTTAGGAGTCTATCTGGACTCACACCCCATCCCCTCACTAGCCACGTTCCTCATACAAGGATTCACGGCGGGCTTCCATACCGGCCTTGTCTCCCTGCCCCACACTACTTACGAGTGTGGGAATCTCAGATCAGCGGCCACCGACGAGCAGGCCATAGACCAACTACTCCTAGCCGAGCTGGAGCGAGGTTTCGTCATTGGTCCCTTCACACAACCCCCCTTCAACACCTGGAGAGTCAGCCCTATTGGGCTTGTCAAGGGCAAATTCTCAAATAAAGTTCGCTTGGTGTACGACCTGTCTGCGCCTCATTCTTGCCACGTCCCCAGCCTCAACTCCCTAATTCCCTCCGAGGAGTTCTCCTTAAAATACGCCTCCGTCGACTTGGCGATCCAGGCCATCCTCAAAGCAGGCACAGGGGCCTGGCTGTCCAAAGCCGACATATCGGACGCCTTCAAACTTCTGCCGATTCACCCGTCTCTTTGGTGTTGGCACGGTATCAAGTGGAGAGACAGGTACTACTTCGCCACCAAGCTCACGTTCGGCTCCAAAAGTAGCCCCTGGCTCTTCGACACGTTCGCTCAATCCCTCACCTGGATTCTCCTACACAAGGCCCAATGCACAGAAGTCATCCACTACCTAGATGACTTCCTACTGATAGAGCAGCCTAACGTTTCACCAGTAGACCTCGACAAATTAAGAGTCGTCTTCCAGAATATCAATGTCCCCATAGCCGAGCACAAGGTCGACGGACCCGCACACTCCATCACCTTCCTCGGAGTTGTCTTGGACACATGCTCCATGCAGGCCAGCCTACCCCTCGACAAGCTGACCCGCATCAGGGCAGTTCTTCAGGACTTCACCCGCACGAGAGGGTGCACAAGACGACAGCTCCAGTCACTACTTGGCATGCTCAATTTTGCCATGCGGATCGTCCCTCAAGGTCGTTCCTTCATTTCACGACTCTTAGTCCACCTGTCACAGGCACAAGACCCCGATCAGATCCTCAAACTGGACGCCGCGGCCATAGCAGACCTAGCGATGTGGGAAGAGTTCCTTTCCTCGTGGAACGGGATATCCATGTTTATCCCGGCCGTCTCACCCTTCTCACCACAGGTGGTGACAGATGCCGCGGCCTCAACGGGCTTCGCAGCCATATTTGGCCTCCATTGGTTCGCGGGCCCTTGGCCCCCGCAGATACTTTCAATTCCAGGTTTCAGCCGGACTTCCCCCCTTTTCGAGCTCTACCCAATCGTGGCAGCTGCCAAACTTTGGGGTCACAGTTGGACCGGGCAGACGGTAAACTTCACAACGGACAACCAGGCCACGGCAGACATCATCAACAAAGGCAGGTCCAAGTCACTCCAGGTGATGTCCTTCTTACGCAGGCTGGTCCAACTGTCGCTACGGCTCCAATTCAACGTCCATTGCTCTCACATCCCAGGTAAATACAACGTGGCAGCAGACGCGCTGTCACGCTTTAACTTCATCTCCTTCTTTCGACAGATACCAGAGGCCGATCGGGTGTCCGCCCCTATCCCCGCTTGGTCTCAGCTGACCCTAGACTAGACCGATACCTACGTGGGGCCACCCAGCTCATCAACCAGTCCCTGTCTCACAACACACTCAAAGCCTACCACGCAGCCTGGGACACCTTTAACAAGTTCCTAACCACCAACGCCGTGCCAACACCCACAGACACCAGGCATATTTTGGCCTTCGTCTCACATTGTCACACACAGCTAAACCTATCCTACAACACCATCCGCCTATACCTGGCCGGCATACAGCACTTTTTGGCCCTTCAAGATCCTACTAGACCGTCTGTCTTCTCGTCCCACGCCGTCCGAGCCGTCCTACGCGGCGTCCAGAAGCAGCAACCAGCAAACAGAACCAGACGTCGCCCCATCACTGGCGCCATCTTCCGCGAGATGTCCGCCATACTCGCTGGTTCCCCCTTTGGTGTCCTCCTCAGCCAGGTCATACAAGCCGCCATCTACCTGGCCTACTATGGGTTCTTACGTCCCAGCGAATTCACCCGTAACAGCTCGACCAGCCAAACCCTGTGCAAGACACCACCTAGTTCGCCATCAAGACCACTTCGTGCTCCACCTCAACGTCTCCAAGACTCAGCAAGCTGGCCACGGGGTGGACATCCATCTATACAGAACCGGCAATGCCTGGTGCCCAGTAACGGTTCTCAACCGCCTGCTCTCACTCCTGCCAGAACAAAGGGACACCGATCCCCTTCTGCCTTTTCCAGTCAAACCCTTGAGCACTTGTCAGTTCATGACACACGTAAGAATTCTCCTCCGCAACCTACGCCTCAACCCCAGCGAGTACTCCGGTCACTCTTTTCGGATCGGGGCCGCCTCAGCCGCCTCACAGCAGGGGGTCCCAGGCCACATCATCCAGAGACTCGGCAGATGGAAGTCAGCCTGCTTCACCCGGTATATACATGACCCACAGGCGGAAATGTCACGGGCCTTCGCCCAGCTCACGCAGTAGTCAATACTAAAAGGCAATAAATATCTTCAAACCCTACCTCAGTTTTTGCCCCCTTATTTCTGGCGTACCGGCCATAGACCAAGGCACACTTCAGGTCTCCCTTTTCATGTTATAGATCTTATTGGTTAAGTTATTTCCCTTCAGATACGTGTCGGCCATAGGGCTTCAACCATAAGTGGAAGGCCAACATGGTGGCCTGAATTTATGGGAGGAGCCCGGGAGGGTATTTAACCGGCCCACTCACCTGTGGTCTTCGTCGGTTCCGGTGCGCGATACCCACCCTCCCATTCCCCCTTTTAAGGGCATTTCTCACAACATCACCCCCATCAAATACTCATTTCAATCAGGGTATGCCCCCTTATTTCTGGCGTACCGGCCATAGACCAAGGCACACTTCAGGTCTCCCTTTTCATGTTATAGATCTTATTGGTTAAGTTATTTCCCTTCAGATACGTGTCGGCCATAGGGCTTCAACCATAAATATATATATATATATATTCTTTACATGTCATATTGCACATTTTCTTTCCCACTATTCATCTCATTATCAGATGGCATTTTCTTTCTGACAGGAGCATAGCATTGACTTTGACATTCCCATATCACAGAGAAAATGTCATCTGAAACTGCCCCACTATGAATTTCCAAGACTTCTCAGTGCTGTAACAATAAGACCAGGAAAAGGATTTAGCCAAATGAAAAAATAATTACCAATGATTCCCACCAGTTTAATCTAAAACTGTCACTGGTGACCTCCTAAAATGCTGTCTGCCTGGCTGTCAACCTGCAAGAAACATCATTTTTGTTAAACTGTAAAACGTATGCAACCAGTAAAAGCATAACTCTTCATTTATGTATTTCTAGTGATTCAGGTTTGGGCTGAGGATTGATTTGCTGTGAACCCAACCCATTTACAATGTGCAAATCTGGCATAGCAACCAGCTACTAATAATGATCTTCCTTTCTTCAGAGTTTAGGTCAGGTGGGTTAAAATGTATAATAAAAGAAACTGATTCCACACTAGTGTAGAACAAAAATACAAGTGTAAACATAAATATCACATAAACTATTAAAATAGCACTGGAAAATGGATACAATCTTACTGCAGGGAAACCTAGGAATATGGCTTTTCCAGGTAATGAATTCTGTTTTGTAAATTCGATTAAAGTAGACATTATCCACTACTTTGTTACTTCCTAATACACAGTATCCATGGGTGTGCGGCTTCCTCCAGACTGTGAAACAGAAAACACACCTTTCCCTGTAGTGGATCCTGTTAGATAGCATGCATCAGCTATCTCTAGCATGCATAATCGATGACCAGTTTCAAGGACGGACCCTCTTTATCAGAACTGGTTTGCTCACATGCTTTCTGTAGTGCATTGGTTATTTAAAGACAGTAAGCATGTGAGCAAGCCAGCTCTGATGAAAAGGGTCCATTCATGAAATTGGTCAGTGGTTATGCATGCTGAAGACAAAGGCTGCATATTCTATAAAGCCGTCCATGGATGGTTTGAATCTCCGATGGTTTAGAGGGAACCAGCTGAGATTCGAACCATCTATGAGCTGACTGATTGTACCCAAGTTGATCCATCGATCAACTTCGGTACAACCCGCATGTTGGATTTTAACTTGTGAGTATTGCAAGGGATTATTCCCCCTCCGCCCCACTAGGAGAATAGAATAGCCCCACGGGAGGGATTTCCCCATCAACACTGACTTTGTTGATGGGGGAATTAAGCAATATTAATCGAGGCCCGGGATTGCGGCCTATACAGGAAGCGTTCCATGTGCTGAGAAGGCCCGAACATCGGAGGTGGATTGAAGCCTTGACATATATGTTTCTGGGATCCAATTTTCCCCATGTGATGCCCTGAGGGATCCGGGGCGATTGGAGTGGATCCTGTGGCTGGGTGATCTGTGGAAGCGGCGCAGGATCAGGGGACCAGAGCTAAACACTCAAGCATCCGTCATCTTGCCCACCGTGCATGCGCCCGGCATACTACTCTTTATAATATTAATAGGGGTTTTTTTTGTTTGTTTGTTTTTTGGGGTCAGAAACATGAACTTTGTTAGTAGCACAATAACACATATTATTGTAGTTAACTTTACTGCACCAAATGACCTAGATTGTGCAGTACGCCAAGACACCCACCCTGAATCCTCCTATTGCCATAGATTTAAAAAAATTGATGAACCTCTGTTTTTATCATGCAGCTAGTAGGGGATGCGCAGGTTCTAAAACCACAGGCTAATGCAGGGAATGCTTGCCTTTCATTTCAGACAGTGGGTGTGCTATATAACTAGAGCATGTGGAGAAGGTTGTGGAGAAGATAACAAAGCCGTCATCCTCCTTTTCCCAGGTGCAAAGTAATGCAGTGCCATCAGTAGATGCAAACATGCCTTCTTATTCCTCCTCTTCTACATTGTACAATGAATCCCACAATTACCTTGTGAACAGGCATTGAAGAGCCAGCTGAATTATTTAAGCACACCATCAGTGCCAGTAAATTAGAGGGAGTAGACCATGGGCAGGGATAAACAGCTGTCAGTAAATGTCATGAAGCTGAAGCTTGCTGCCAAGTTGTTTAAAGCAATTAGGAAGGGGGGATGATGGTGTTACAGACCAAACCTAGGTGCTTAAAGTTATTGTAAGGGTTAGTGTCAGGGAAATGGCCGTAGAACTGGCAATAGTGCCAGTACTAGTATTGGTCGCTTCCGGCACATTGCCATGCACACTAATGCAAGAAGTGCTAATGGGTGCATGCAGATTTGCAACGGTGCTAACAGGCAACATACACATAGGTGTCAATTGGCCAATGCGCGTATGCACAATGTGACAGATGCGGCCACTTACTGGCCTATATAAGACTGCTGCTGAGCCCATTGCTGGATTGTCGTCAGTCTTCCTGTGTTCCTGAGCCTCTGTGCAATTACTGTTTGGATTACCTGTTGTGACCCGGCTTGTTCCTGACCGGTCTGATCTGCTCTCCTGGTTTGACCCCCTGGCTTGCTTTACCGACTTGCCTTCTCCAGCGTCTGATCCTGGCTTGTATAACAAACTCTGCTACAGTTATCTGTTCCTGCCTGCCTTCCTGTACCAGACCTTTGACTTGTCTCCATTCCTGCAACCTGCCTCTTCCTCCTGCTGGATCTATTGTGTTTGACCCCTGGCCTGGCTTCCACTATTGTCCCTTGCACTCACCTTGCCAAGTATTGCTGAGGATTCCTAGAGACTTTGGCCCAGCTGTGTTTCCTGCATTACCCAGTATTAGTCAGGTGACCACCAGCTATTCTCTCCCGAATCCATCTGGCAACCTGTGCTTCTCTGGGCACTACACCCGCTGTACCCAACTTCAGAGGTGTCAGCCACAATAGGAGCCCTCTCGGCATTAAAGCCTTCAGCCAGGTACATAACAGTTAGTCTTTTCTTTTTTAAATTCCCCCGGCAGCTCTCGCGGCTTCTCCCCGCATCAGATAACCCCCTCGGGAAGCACTTCCCCAAGGGGGTTACCTTGCGGGAGCGCTCCCGAGTCCAGCATTCATTGTCCATAGCCACCAAATGTATGACTCGGCCCCGCCCCACGGCACCCACGTCATTGATTTGATTGACAGCAGCGGGAGCCAATGGCTGCGCTGCTATCAATCTATCCAATCAAGAGCCCGAGAACCCCGGGCAGAGAGACAGCACGTTCCTGGCGGGTTAAGTTCCAGGGCTCAGGTAAGTAAAACGAGGGGGCTGGGGGGCCGGGCACTGGCAGGTGTTTTTTCACCTTAATGCATAGGATGCATTAAGGTGAAAAAACACAAAGGTTTACAACCCCTTTAAAATTGTAGAGGAGAAATATAAGGTAGAGTCATGTAGTCCAGGGGCAGTTTGCAGAGGAGAATGGGGAGAAGCCTCCTTATTACACCTGATGGCACTGTTCCACTGAAGTAGGGTCCAGGAATCCTCTGGTTTGCTTTGCAGGGCTTGGCAGTCTGGGACCTTTTTCAAACATGCATGACACCCCCATAGCAGCTTCCAGACTCTACTTGCAGTGTATCAGCTGCATGCTGCCTGTCATTTTCAAAATGCATCCTAAACCAACTGATTAAATGCAGACTGTATAATACAATATGTATGTCTCTTTTCTGGCATAACCCACTAATATTTTAATTCAGTTCAAAAACCTGCCTAATCTTTCCCCTTTCAAATGCTCCCTGCTAAAAAAAAAAAAACGTTTTTGATGTGCAGTGTGTCTGTGTAATATTTTTGCCTTTAGTCTTTGACATAATCCACTTTAAAAGAAAGATGTATAACCAATTATTTTTTTGGCCATACTTTTCTTCTGGGTCACAGGAGTGCACTTACTTTTTCTCTCCTGTGACATAGAATCAGCCAACAGCAGGCTTAAGCCCACTGTCAGCTGATATCATAGAGCCGTTCCAGGCTCTGGAAGGATCCCAAACATTGTGAGGATCCATCTACAGCAGGGGTGCCCAACCTTTTGAAGAGCGAGGGCCACTTAAGAAACTTGGTAACCGGTCGCGAGCCACAATTAGCGGTCTGTGTCCCCTCTGCATTTGGAGAGCGGACACGGAAGCAGCCTACGATACTTTTTAGCGGATCGTATTGGAGGTAAGACACAAGCCGGTTTAGGTCTGCCACCACTTAGAGGTGAATGGAGGGTCCAATTGGTCGGACTGACCGTGTGAAAGGGGTCCAAGGTTCTTTCACACTGATGCGCTGCGGTTTACCAGCACCACGTGTGCAGCGCAGTGTACCTTTGGCTTTCCTGCAGTTTGCAATAGACTTCTATTATATTCTACAGGTTTGGTGCACTTTCAGAAAGCTCACCAAACTCACAGGTAATAATAGAAGTCTATGGCTCAGTGCAGATAACCCGCAGGTACACTGTTTTGCACCTGCGAATCAGTTTGAAAGCAGCCCAGTAACCACTGCAGAAAATATATGCCCATATATACACTGTGATTTTAGTAATAAACTGACCTTTAACAACAGTATTCTTTCTATTCTATCCCAGAGAAGGAGGTCGTGGGCCACATCAGAGGGCTCCGCGGGCCACATGTGGCCCCCGGGCCACTGGTTGGGCACCCCTGATCTACAGTATATGCCTGATTAAAAATTGGCTCTAGATCTCAGCGTTCAGCACCCCCTCTCCTGCCCAGCACTCCAGTGAGCACTGGAGGGGCAGAGCAGAGGGCGGTGACTGACAGTCACCATTCTCTGCTTTGAGAATATCAAAAACTAGTAATTAGTGGTCTTGTGATTGCTCAGTTCTCAGTCTTTGAGCCAGCAGGAGACAGCTGCAACATAACAGAGAGGCTGCAGCACAGAGGTGGGTATAGATTTTTTTTTTTTTAATAAACCTATTCTCCTCATTCAAATCATTTCAAAACCTTCCTTATCATTCCCTCTTCAAATGGAACCTACTAAAATTCTTCTGCCTTAACTATTGCAACTGTCTCCTCTTTGGCTTACTTTACTTACAGGATTTTCCACCTTCGGTCTATTATGAATTCTGTTGCCAAACTCATCCACCTTACCAACCCTTCAGTGTCCACTACCTCTCTCTGACAATAACGTCATTGGGTTCCACTCACCTAACAAAAAAATAAAAAATACTACAACAACATACAAAATCATCAAGTAGGACTGAGCCAAATGTACCCGGGTTTAGTTCAGCGAACACTATTAAAGTTCAGATTTTCAATCCAAATCCCACTGAAATCAATAGAAATCTAACATTTGATTTCAGTAATAGCCATTTTCTTTTTTATTTTATAATTAACATTCTTTTTTTTCAGAACAAAACAGTGTACATAGCACTCTGTAACACTAGTTACCATGAGAACATAAAAATACATTGCTCAAGAAAAATATAGTAAAAGAAAATAAACAAAACTAACAGGCACAGTTAGCATGTGTGTGATATAAATGGACAGAGAATATAATATCAAACAATATTGTCATTCCCTGTAAAGCAAGATGTTACCTATTTAAAGCAAAATCTGTTCCAGCAAGAAAGAAAGAAACTTTATTCCTTCATTTAACTAGTTATAGAGGACACTGACTGTATATATAAAACAGAGAAAAAATAAAGGGAGTAAAATGGAAAAAAAGAGGGGGGGAGAAGAGGGGGATGCTGTACTCTCCATCACCTCTATCATCAGCCTTCAATGGACAGCCAGACTAACACCTAAAGTAGGGATCACTAAAGTGGGTCTTCTTTAAGATGCCACAACTCTCGATAGCCATTTTCTAAGCCAAAGGTAAAGAGATTGTCAAAAACGGGCTAAGCTCTGATCTGGGGGTCATGTACCATAGGGTAAAAAAACATTTAAAAGTTATCATTTAATGGAGAGAGCTAATTTTTGAGTAGCTAATAGGGCCACATAAAATACGCTATTTTGGTTAATACCATGCTTTGAGATACATTAAAGCTGTACAAGGAATAACAGGATGGTGTGACTCCCAGGGACAGCATCAGAGACACTACATTCTGGCATCACATGAATTGTATGCCTTTTCATTTACTTTTTTTTTCAAAATGGCTTGCAAGAACCCAATATGATCGATTTCGAACCCAAAAGTCTATTTGTAGTAGATAGTTTTTCCTGTTCTTTTTTGTGAAGCGATTATAATTAATAAAAATAGAGCTTATCAACATCATATAAACTGACTAACAGGGGCAAAACAAGTTACAAGGCACTGCTTATTTTTTTTCTTTCAATAGTTTTTTATTGAGTTTTATAAAGGTACAAAACAAAAGCGGTACAGTCTGTTTTACATGGAAACAGTAAATCCAAAGTACAGCAAATATCATACATAACAGTTTTCAAAGCAATAGTCATCTACAAATGAGGATATGAAGCATATTCCCACTTGCGTAAAGTAGGAGGGAAGGAGCCCTGTATCTCCAGACACCCCAATGGGCACTAACTGTGTCGTGGAGGGGGGGGGGGCAGTATACCCAGCTCATAGGTTGCTATCAGTGAACCAAAAAATGTAATAAAGTAGTGAAAGTAAACAACTATAGCGAGACATGGCTTGTGCCTGTCAGTCAGGAGAACCAGTACGCGTTAATATAAGGAGTAAGTAAAACACTTAGCTAAAGTAGCACGTTATAGTTCACCGGTCAGGATCGCATTGAGAATTGGTCCAATTGTGTGGTTTTCTGAGTGTCCCACATACAGACGTTATGGTAGAAAGGACCCCTTTTCTTAGCAAATGTAAGACTGATCACCATAGTGGGGTGTGTTATAAAGATCATTTGGTATATGCTTCTATGTGGACATATTCCAGGGATCCGGACCAGTTGGTTCACAAGCAGTCCCATAGTGAGGAGGGAAAATATACCAAGCAGTTGAGTCGTAACATAAAAATACCTCAACGAATTATGTGGACTATGCATTTAAAGAGGAGTGCCCATCACATTTTTTTTTTTTTAAAAGTCAGCAGCTACAAATACTGCAGCTGCTGACTTTTAAGAATCGGACACTTACCTGTCCCAACAGGGATGCCCCCCCTCATTCCCCGCTCTGCTCGCGCATCACATCGTATCACATCGTGATACGCCGCACAGTCATCTGGGACCTGTCACGTGTCCCAGATGACTGACTGCCGAGGGGAAGTGACGTTTCTAGCCCGGGCTGAGGAAGAGGCAGATTTTGTGGGACCACCTAGCAACAGGGAGAAATAGGTAAGTGAAATTTTTTTTTTATCCAATTTTTTTTTTTTTTATCAGATTTAATGTAAATTCAAATAATGTTGTCATTTTGGTGGAAACACCACTTTAAGAGTGAGAAGGAGTATAAGGAGAAGAAAGGAAAGTGGGAAACTAGAAAATAGAAAGACAGAAGAGAAGACCAAGTGACCGATTGAGTCTTGTCCTTACTCCATAGTCTAGGTTATGAAGGAAGCTTCAGTTGCATATACTGTGCCCATGGTTCCCATATAGTTTCACATTTCTTGGTAGTATCTAATAATATGCTGACCATTTTTTCCTGGGCCATAATCCAGGATATTTTTCTTTTGACCATAATGAATGATACGTGAGGTTGTTTCCAAGCTCTATCAATTGTTATTTTTGTTCCCATGAGAATAAACATAATAATAAGTTTGGGAGCCCCCGGTACAGGGAAGTTGAGTAGTGCTATTTGGGGGGATTGTTGTATGGGAAGGCTCAACATTTTTAAAATTTAGTAAGTTGCTGAGGAACAAGATACCATCTCATTAAGACTTTCAAATTTGCTTCTACCAGCGCAATGTTTAGGATTTCCTGGGAAGCTGATTCAGGTGCCTTATGCCAATCTGCTAAGCTCCAAGTTTGTCCCAGATCTTTCTCCCATGCAAGCATGAATGGGGTCTTAGAAGTTACCATTGCAAGTGCCCGATAGATCACCGATATTCCTCCCCGCTGCTCTATGGCTTGTCCACACCAGAGTTCGTATTCTGTGATTGTTAATGGGTCAGGTTTTGATGTCCATAATGTATGGATAAAGTGGGAAATTTAGTGATGTCAAAATCTTTCGGAGGTTGGCATTTCAAGTTTGCTTACACAGTGGGCAAAAGTAAGGGGGCCAGAGGAATTGACAAAGTGTCCGATTCTATATAGTCCTTTATCAAGCCACCATTTAAATGCTTTCATGTCCCTACCTGGGGAAAATAGGGGGTTGCGGAAGAGGTGTTAGAGTGGGTGCCAGTTGGAGATTAAGTGTGGGTTATGCTTGAAAAAGTCCCATGTTACCGGGGCGCATGCGCGCGAGCAAAGGAGATGGCCGCCTGACTCCACTGCTCCGCGCCGTCGGACCGTAACACCTGGTCTCATCCGACATAGGCACACATCATCAGCGGCAAAGAGGGCACCGGAGGCTCCGGAACACCCCAGGCTCCGGAGGTGATGCGCAGATCGGCGAAAAAACCCCCCAAGAGCCGGCAACACAGCAAACTTTCTCCTGCATCGGGCAGAAACATATCCAAGATGGCGCCCGACCCTCCGGAGCCTGACGACGAGACCCAGCTCTCTGCTGCAGGCCCAGAATCTCCCGCGGACAGCCTGCACCTATTCTCCATGGACCGGGTGAGTTCCCCCCCCGTGGAATCGGAGGACATGTTGGCCAAATTCCGCACCATAGTCAGGGATGAAATCACCACAGCCTCCCGCAAGCTTTCCTCTGACTTGGTGCGGGGCCTTAAAGAAATAGGCCACCGCACTAACCAGCTGGAAAACCGCATGGACCTGGTTACCACAGTACTAGAGGGCCACGAGGAAGAGGTAGACAAAATGTCCGGGGAACTGGAAGCCCTAAGGGACAAGTTAGAGGACGCCGAGAATAGGGCCCGGAGGGATAACCTCCGCGTCCGAGGTATCCCTGAGGCAATCACTGACCTGCAGGGCACAGCTACTGCATTTTTCCAGGAACTGGCACCAGAAATCCTGGTGGAAAGGTTGGAGTTCGACCGCATCCACAGATCCCTGGCCCCCAAACCCTCCGAAGGTCCCCCGAGGGACATCATCATTAAATTTCACTATTTCCGGACCAAGGAAAGACTTTTACAAGCAGCAAGAGAGCAACAGAACCTCTCCTTCCAGGGTAACACCCTCCAGCTGTTCGCAGACCTCTCCCCGGTCACTATCGCCAGGCGACGTGGCCTAAAACCCTACCTCCAAGTCCTACAAGCTCAAGGGATAAAATACAGATGGGGGTTTCCATTTAAGCTCTCCTTCTCCCACCTAGGCCGCCAATTCCACGCCACCACACCTTCGGACCTGAAACGCCACTTCCTGGAACTTCAACTGGACCTGCCTCCATCTCAGCCTGAAGCCCCGTCCTCCTCCACCAGACCCGGACCTTCCAAACAGAGTACATCCAGACCTCCTCGTCCACCCTCCCAGGCATCCCAGAAGTCCCGTTCTGGATCACAGGCGCTGCGAGACCTACAGGCCCAACGTTTCCAACCATCCAACAACGGATGAGGAGGCCCGGCTGGGCCCAATCTTTTGTTTGCCTCAGCTCACCTTGATCGCCTGTCCCGGGCTGCCCAGAGCCCCTTGAACTGGTTGCTGGTCACCACGACATGTGAATCCGAGCGTCAAGTTTTGGTAACGGTTTCCCCACCATGTTTTTCTTGACATTAGCCTTTGCCGCCTGGTCGGGGGGGGCCGCCCCGGAACAAGCTGCCCCGTTTGTGTGATGGCAGCCCGGGACGCACCTTACCCCCTCCGGGTAACAAGGCGGAACTTTACCATGGACCTGTCTCCCCCGCCTTGCCACTGTCGTGAGTACCAAAATGGTCTGGGCGGCTACCCGTGGCCCATAGTATTTTTTGTTTTTACTTTATTATTATGCTTTTTCTCTATTTTTTACATATGTGGCCTTTTCAGTTCCAGCGGTCTCGCGGGTTGTTGGGGGGTGGGGAAATCTCGGGCCTAGTCAGGTGGGGACAAGAAGCTACCATAATGTTTATGTGACACTCGGTATATCACCGCAGGGTGATTTTCTAGCTCTCACGTGTGACCATCCGGGCAGGGGGGGGTGATGGGTGCCCGGGGCCTCGCCCGGCCCCTTGCGGGGGATGGTCATATGCCTGTCCCTCGCGGGGGGTCGGGGGGCCCTCCCTCGGGCGCTCGGTTCGGCTTAGAATGTTCAGTTGTTTTGTTGTTTTGCAGCTCTCCCGTTTAATTGCCTTTTGTTGCAGGTACTGTTACCTAGTGCCTACGTCAAGAATGTTTGAAATGTTAGATATATTTCCACTAGAGACAGGTGGTTCCGACGGACCACTGCTACCCCCATGTGTTGGCACCCGACAGAGAAGTTTTTCCTTGCCGGGCTCCCAACCCGAAGTGGGTTCCATAACCCACGCTATGCTGCATTAATGCAAATAGCATTCGATCTCTTCCGAGTTTTACTCGGTATTCTCACCTTTTCTACTTCTCCTCTTTCCTCTCCGTTTTCCTCTCTTCTCCCCATCCTCCCCCTCCACCTCCCCTCCTTCCCCCTTCCTATGCCCCCGGGGTGCGGGAACAGAGCATTAAGCTGCTTTATGAGTTTGACCTAATGACCCTTCGCTGGCTTTCCCTGAATGTCCAGGGCTTGAACTCGCCTCAAAAACGGGTCAAGGCCTTCAAATACCTTAAGCAACTCAACATTGATATAGCTTGCCTACAGGAAACCCACTTTTCCGTTTCCTCTTGCCCCAAATACTTTGATGTAAATTACCCCCAAGTTTTCTTAGCCAACGGTCCTACTAAACAGAAAGGGGTTCTCATAGCCATAAGAAAATCAGTTCCGTTTATTTGCAGTAAACAAATTGCCGACCCGGATGGTAGGTACCTTCTTCTGCAGGGCTCAGTACAGGACAACGAAGTTACAATTATGACCTATTATGCCCCAAATGTTAACCCAGCCCCCTTTTTGACACATGTCTGCACCCTGTTGAAGGACCACCAGAGGGGCATCCTCCTGCTGGCAGGGGACTCTAACGTCTCGTTAAATCCCTCTTTGGATAACTACCCATCGGACGATAGAGTCCCCTCCCCAGCTGCAAAAACCTTTTTGCGAACTCTACATGACCACGATCTAGTAGACACTTGGCGCGAATTACACCCCCGGGGTAGGGATTACACCCATTACTCCCATCCCCATCACTCACATTCCAGGATTGACCATATGTTCGTCTTACGACAGCATCTACACCTGATCGACGCAGTCTCTATTCTAGCGACCCCCTGGTCGGATCACGACCCAATTCTGACTATCTGCCACTCCCTGCTCAGCAAACCACAGCACAAATCCTGGGTGATGAACGACTCATTACTGTCATTCGAGCCTATTACCACCGAATTACACAAAGCGTCGATAGATTACTTTAAACTTAATGCAGGGACGGTCTCCTCGCCGGTAACCCTTTGGGAGGCTTACAAAGCGGTCCTTCGAGGCCATGTTATACGCATAGCGTCAAAACGTAAAAAAGAACGAACCCAACTACGGCGTAAACTCGAGCATGACCTGGAAGATCTTTCCACAGCTTTTAAGCAAGACCCTACCCCAACCAATCGTAAACTTTTAGATAAAGCCCGATCGGACTTAGACTTATGCGTGACGGACGACGCTGAATGCACCCTACGCTGGGCTCGTCAGAAGTGGTACACTAAGGCTAACAAGCCAACAAAGATGCTAGCCAATAGACTGCGTACTTTCACCCCGAGGTTCACACCCATAACCTTACGCACCCGTCACAATATCCTCACGGGCAACCCGCGTCGAGTCCTGGACGAGTTCCGCCACCGCCTAACCAAGCTCTATTCTGCCCCCACCCATATTCCTCCCCACGGCCTGACCCACTTCTTGAAGGATTTGTCCTTGCCTGCCCTATCTGACACTCACAGGTCCCTCATGGACAAGGATATACAGGTATCAGAAATTCTCCAATGCATCAAGGAATTAAAGATAGGCAAGAGACCTGGCCCTGACGGCTACACAGCCCTATATTATCGGAAATTCGCCGAGGTTCTTGCACCACACCTGGCGGCTATGTACAATTCGGTAAAAAGGGGTCACTCGTTTACGCCAGATTTATTAACCGCTAACATTGTAATGATCCCCAAGCCGGATAAAGATCACTCCTCCTGGGCCAATTTCCGCCCGATTTCCCTAATAAACATTGACATGAAAATCCTAACAAAAATTCTGGCCAACCGTCTAAACTCTTTTCTCCCAAGATTGATAAAAAAGGAACAGGTGGGCTTTGTCCCCCGTAGGCAAGCAGGGGACGCCATTCGGAAACTCCTTCAAATCCAACATATAGCGCACGGCAGATCCCTGGAAACAATGTTTCTGTCCCTAGATGTCAACAAGGCCTTTGACACTTTGTCTTGGCCTTATCTGACACAGGTTTTAGGCCACTATGGCTTCGGCACCTCATTTTTGGGTTGGGTCTCTGCCATCTACGATTCCCCTCAAGCCAAGGTACGATATTACGGTCATGAGTCGCCCACCTTCCCCATAAAAAGAGGAACCCGCCAAGGGTGCCCATTATCCCCCCTTTTATTTATTCTGGCTTTGGAGCCCTTGGCGGAGGCCATCCGTTTGCATCCAGACATATCTGGAGTCGAGGTGGCGGGGACCTCACATAAATTATCCCTATTCGCAGACGACATCTTGCTGTCAGTCACCAAACCCAGAATCTCCCTCCCCAATTTGATGTCCCTCTTAGATACTTTCGCCACGTTGTCAGGCCTAACTGTTAACCCGGCTAAATCCAAAGCCATGTCAATTAACCTTAGGCCCTCGGAACTGGAAGCACTGAAGTCGGCATTTTCCTTCCAATGGACGAATTCGTTACCCTACCTGGGGATTAGACTTACCCCTAACTACTCGGGTCTTTACCAAGCCAACTACCCCCCATTATTGCGCAAACTGACAAGTCTGCTTGACTCTTGGTCCACCCTCCCTCTATCCTGGTTCGGTAGAATAGCGACTGTACGCATGGCATATCTCCCGAAATTGCTTTACCATTTCCGAGTTCTACCGGTCCAGATCCCATCTCACATTCTCCGAATCCACCAACGCAAAATCATGCTATTCATCTGGGGGAAGATAAAACCCAGGATCAAGCGACAGGTGCTCTATGCACCTAGAATAGATGGAGGCCTCTCGGTCCCAAACCTGCAAGCCTACTATACAGCAGCCGGTATAGCCCCACTTGCCCATCTCCATGAAAAGCAACAAATGCCACTATGGGCAGTTATCGACTTAGTCGATTCCCACCCGGTCCCTTTAGCCTCCCTCCCCTGGCTCCCTAAAGCCCACCGGCCATCCACCCTGGGTCCATGCCTAGCCCATGCTCTACGATTGTGGGATTCAGTCAAGTTCTCAGCAGGCCTGATCTCTCCCCATCTCCCCTTACTCCGTCTTCTTTACTGCCCGTTATTCCCGCCAGGATGTGATAACCCCTTACAGTTCAAGTGGTGGACTGACCATGGCTTCGTAGACGTTCACTCTTTGCTCACCCCGACTAAAATAGTCCCGTTCGCAGCCCTACGCTCCTCACACGACATCCCTCTAAAAGAACACTATAGTTATACACAACTCAGACACTTTCTCCAAGGCCTAATAAGATCCCAGCCTATTCCCTATGCCACGACTCCCTTTGAAAGTTTGTGCAGATCTCGTCCTCAATCCTCGGGTATGATATCACTTATATACAAGGCTATAATCAACACTAGAAAACCACCACTGAGACCTTATCATCTCCAATGGGAGGCTGAGCTAGGGAAACGGCTGGAGCCAGATGACTGGCGGGTAATGACCATGGCACTAACTAAATGCTCTAAGAATGTCCTCTTTTTGGAGAACGCCTACAAAGTTTTTTATAGATGGTACTACACCCCGGCAAGGCTAGCGAGCTTCATCCCATCTTATTCCCCATTATGTTTCCGAGGGTGCTCACAAGAAGGGACGATGGCTCACATCTGGTGGTCCTGTCCCAGGGTTTGTAGACTATGGATCAGGGTATATGCACTGCTTCGTAACCTTTTTAACACCACAATAAAGAGGGATCCTTTTGAAGCCCTATTATGTAAGCCCATCCCAGTACTTCTTCGTCCTGAACGTCAACTGGCTGCACACATCTTTACTGCAACTAAACTGACCATAGCACGGGCTTGGAAAACCCCGGCCCTCAGCTTTGAAGCGGTTAAAAATAGAGTAAATGACATTATGGTGAATGAGAAACTCACTGCCGTGCTAGCAGATACCCATGCCAAATTTCTCCGGGTATGGCAGCCTTGGGTGACCCATATCCGCCCGTCGCGATTTGATCCAACGCTTCTTACCCTTTAAGAAGTCTCTGTCCCCCCCCCCCCACCCCGGGGCCCCCCCCCCATCCTTTTTCTTCTCCCTTTCCCCCACATTTCCCCCCTTTCCTCGACTTTCCTCCTTACTTCACCCTCTTCTTGGTCTTTATACTAAAGACATACGTCACTCCTTTTCTCTTTCTCCATCATCTGGATTCTTCTCCGGTATTCCCCCCTCCGGGGGCTCAATATCAAGCTCCCTCTTATTCTCTCTTTCGATCTCCCCATCCTACGGGGCTGATCCTACTGGTGCTGGATACCTAACAAGACATACTATCTCTTCTATGAGTTTTATCTCCATTCCACCTTCCTTCTTCATTTTCTTCTTTTTCCCCTCTTTTTCTTCCTCAGGACTTTACAAATCTTAGTTACAATCTGCTCAAGTGGTCTTCCCTGAGGAATCTCACTTAAGTTGGTTCCTAAGTTTAATGTCCCTATGGGATAGGGTTTGTTTTACTGTTTTTCTGCCTCAGATACCAGAACCAATCAACTGCATGTACTGTTCTGTTGTAAGAAATCGCACACTGTTACTGTGTCCAGTTCCATTTTTTTCTGTTTTTTTCTGTTGTTTTGTATTCTTTTGTATTGATGTGTCTCTTCAATAAAAACCTTTGTACAAGAAAAAGTCCCATGTTACTAACGAGTGGGAGAGAGTAGGGACCATAATTGCAGGTCTGGATTTAGGGGAGCACCAGAGGAGAAAATCTAGTGTGAAGCGAGGGATCGCTTGTCTTTCCATGTGGACCCAATCTGGGTGGGCCGACTTGGAATAGATTGTCGAAAGTTGGGACAGTTGGGCAGCTTGGTAATACCAGAGAAGGTTCGGAAGACTTACTCCTCCTTTACGCCTATTTCGATATAGGGTCCCCTTTGCAATTCTATGTCCCTTTGCCCCCATATAAATATGAGAATTTTGGATAGGAATCTCTTGAGTTGGTCCAGCCAAATTGGTATAGGGAGCGACCTAAAAAGATAGAGAATGTGTGGCAGTAGAGTCATTTTTATAGAGTTAACCCTGCCCAACCAAGATAGCCCCAAATTACCCCAATTTTGAGGATTCTCCTCTAGTTTGCGGAACATCGGGGGATAATTGGCCTCATATAAGCGGTCCACTGTGGCAGTCAGATTGACACCCAAGTAGGGTATAAACGAGTCACTCCATATAAATTGGAATTTATCTTTTAAACGTGAGACTAAATGTTCTGGGAGGTTTACATTCAAAGCCATAGATTTTGAATAGTTAACTTTGAGACCTGTCACATCGCTAAAGGTATCTAGTAGTTTACATAAGTTAGGAAGTGAGATTAAGGGAGAGGTGATAAAGAGTAAGATGTTGTCCGCAAAGAGTGCACATTTGTGAGTTTGTGGGCCACACTGAACCCCGTGTATATCCGAATGATCTCTACGGGCAATGGCGAGTGTTTCGATGATAATAGCGAAGATTAGAGGGGATAAGGGGCATCCCTGTCGCATGCCTTTAAATATCGGGAAAGAGTCGGAGTAAAATCCTTGCAATCGTATTTTTGCTATAGGGTTTAAGTATAGGGCTCCTATTACATTCCTGAAGGTTTGTCCAAACCCCCAGGATACAGAGTGAAATGCCTTCTGCAGGTCCAGTGAGAGCAGAAAGCCTATTTGAAGGGGGTTTCCATCCCAGCTGGACCTTAGTAGGGAGACAATGTCAATTGCTCTCAGAATTTGGTCGGCCCTTGATGCCCCAGTATCAAGCCAAGTTGGTCCTTGTGGACATAGAGATTAATGAAGGAGGAAATACAGTCTGCCATAATTTTGGTGAGAATCTTAAGGTCATTATTTATTAATGAAATTGGGCAAATGGGCAGTAGTAAGCTACTAAACTGGGGTCCTTGCCTGGTTTGGGGATTACAGTGATGGAGGCTGAGTTCAGGGATTTATCCACCTGGGTACCCTTACGTATCTGATTAAAGAAACTGGCTAGAGATGGGGCTAGGAGAAATGTTTATAATATGGGACCGAAAATCTGTCCGGGCAGGGAGCTGAATGTTTTTTTAGATTCTTAATCACCTGCGTAACTTCCTCTACTGTTATCGGTTCCTCCAGCCTATCTCTATGGTGGACCTTTTTCTTAGGAATTTTGATTGAGTTGAGAAAGGTTTCTAAGGTGTTGCCTTGGGGCCCTTGTCCATTACTATATAGTTTCTTGTAAAAGTTGTGGAAAGCTTCCATGATTTTATGGGGGTTTTGGGGAAGGGTATTACTTCCTATCTTGATTTTAGGTAAGGTGTGTGTCTTAAGTTTAGGAGTCAATATGGCTGCCAATATGGATCCCGCTTTGTCCCCTTGATGATAGAAGCGTGCGCTACTCCATCGTAGGCTTTTCTCTGCAACTGCTGTAAGAGCAAAGTTCAGAGTTGTGCGTACAGCGTCTATTTTCTCCATCGGAAACAGCAGTGGGGTCCCTTTTATGTTGTTTGTTAAAAAACAAGTCCTTTTTGAGTTTTTCTATATCCGACTTATGTGCTTTTCGAAGCCTCAAAGCCATTTGAATTAGCTTTCCTCTAAGGGTAGTGTCAGGAAACGTTCCATCCGCTGGTAATCTGTCTTTTGGCATGCAGTACTGCGGTCCACCTGCAGGTGTCTCCTGGCAGTTTGGAACTGTCAGGAGAACTCTTCCCTGCTGCCATGTCATCGTTGGGCTGCAGTACTGGCATCCACCAGCGGATGGATCCTGGCAGCGTGGGGCAGACAGCACCTCCTGCAATCAGGTATCACCTGAGGCCAATCACAGGACTATAAATACCAGGCAAGCATTTACATCTTTGCCTTGTTTTTGTACCTGAGCCCTGATCTGCAGCCTGTTACCCGTTTAGCCTGAACCTTGATCCCGGAAACCTGATCCTGCCTGTCCCTGCATCCCTGGAACCTTGTCCCGCACCTGATCCCTTTCTCCTTTTCCCCCCATCTGCTGACCTCCCGTTTATGACCCTGGCCTGATTACGATTCTGGTATCCCCCTTGTTAGATATACTGGTTTGTTTGTGTCACTATTATTTGGTTTTCTTACTCTGTTTATTATTGGTGGTGTGTTCACATTGTATGTATTTATCTTAAATAAAAGCACTTATTTCTCATCTACTTGGTTGGTTTACTCTGTTGCAGTCACACAGTTCTGGTCACATACGGTTCTAATATCTTAGTTTATATTAGTCTGATGTCCTGGTGCTGGCCTTCCAGTCTGATGTCCTGGTGCCGGCCTTCCAGTCTGATGTCCTGGTGCCGGCCTTCCAGTCTGATGTCCTGGTGCCGGCCTTCCAGTCTGATGTCCTGGTGCCGGCCTTCCAGCCTGATGTTCCAGCCTTCCAGTCTGATGTCCTAGCTCTCCAGCCTGACGTCCCAACCTTCCAGTCTGATGTTCTGGTGTCGGCCTTCCAGCCTGACGTCCCAGCCTTCCAGTCTGATGTCCTGGTGTCGGCTTTCCAGTTTGACGTCCCAGCTTTCCAGCTTGACGTCCCAGCCTTCCAGTCTAATGTCTCGTTTCCTGCCTTCCAGCCTGATGTCCCAGCCCTCCAGCCCGATGTCCCACTGCCCTCCTTCCAGTCTGACGTTCCAGCCTTCCAGTCTGATGTCCTGGTGCTGGCCTTCCAGTCTGATGTCCTGGTGCTGGCCTTCCAGTCTGATGTCCTGGTGCCGGCCTTCCAGTCTGATGTCCTGGTGCCGGCCTTCCAGTCTGATGTCCTGGTGCCGGCCTTCCAGTCTGATGTCCTGGTGCCGGCCTTCCAGCCTGATGTTCCAGCCTTCCAGTCTGATGTCCTAGCTCTCCAGCCTGACGTCCCAACCTTCCAGTCTGATGTTCTGGTATCGGCCTTCCAGCCTGACGTCCCAGCCTTCCAGTCTGATGTCCTGGTGTCGGCTTTCCAGTATGACGTCCCAGCTTTCCAGCTTGACGTCCCAGCCTTCCAGTCTAATGTCTCGTTTCCTGCCTTCCAGCCTGATGTCCCACTGCCGGCCTTCCAGTCTGACGTTCCAGCCTTCCAGTCTGATGCTCCGCTGCCTGCCTTCCAGTCTGCTGTCCCGGCCTTCCAGTCTGATGTCCCGGCTTTCCAGTCTGATGACCCGCTGCCTGCCTTCCAGTCTGATGTCCCGGCTTTCCAGTCTGATGTCCCGCTGGCTGCCTTCCAGTCTGATGTCCCGTTGGCTGCCTTCCAGTCTGATGTCCCGGCCTTCCAGTCTGATGTCACGGCCTTCCGGTCTGACGACCTGCTGCCTGCCCTCCAGTCTGACGACCTGCTGCCTGCCCTCCAGTCTGATGACCTGCTGCCTGCCTTCCAGTCTGATGTCCCGGCCTTCCAGTCTGATGACCCGCTGCCAGCTTCCCAGTCTTATGACCCGCTGTCAGCTTCCCAGTCTGATGACCCGCTGCCAGCTTTCCAGTCTGATGTGCCAGCTGCCCAGCCTGATGAGTTCCTGCCTGCTGCCCAGCCCGATGAGTTCCTGCCTGCTGCCCAGCCCGATGAGTTCCTGCCTGCTGCCCAGCCCGATGAGTTCCTGTCTGCTGCTCAGCCCGATGTGTTCCTGTCTGCTGCCCAGCCCGATATGTTCCTGTCTGCTGCCCAGCCCGATGTGTTCCTGTCTGCTGCCCAGCCCGATGTGTTCCTGTCTGCTGCCCAGCCCGATGAGCTCCTGTCTGCTGCCCAGCCCGATGAGCTCCTGTCTGCTGCCCAGCCCGATGAGCTCCTGTCTGCTGCCCAGCCCGATGAGCTCCTGTCTGCTGCCCAGCCCGATGTGCCTGCTGCCCAGCTTGATGTGCCCGTGCCTGCTGCCCAGCTTGATGTGCCTGCTGCCCAGCTTGATGTGCCTGCTGCCCAGCTTGATGTGCCTGCTGCCTAGCTTGATGTGCCTGCTGCCCAGCTTGATGTGCCTGCTGCCCAGCCTAAAGTGCCCGTGCCTGCTGCCCAGCTTGATGTGCCTGCTGCCCAGCTTGATGTGCCTGCTGCCCAGCTTGATGTGCCTGTGCCTGCTGCCCAGCCTAAAGTGCTGTGCCTGCTGCCCCACGTGAGGTGCCTGCTTCCCCGCTTGATGCACCTGCTGCCCCACGTGAGGTGCCTGCTTCCCCGCTTGATGTGCCTGTTGCCCAGTTCAAGGTGCCTGCCGCCCAGCTTAAGAACCCAGAGCCCGCTGTCTGCCCTGAAGTGCCTGATGCCCAGCCTGAAGTACCCCTACCCATTGTCCTGCTTGATGCTTTAGACTTTGAACAATTACAACCAGTTGGAGCGTCCGGAGGCCGCTCCTTTGAGAGGGGGTACTGTCAGGAAACATTCCATCCGCTGGTAATATCTGTCTTTTGGCATGCAGTACTGCGGTCCACCAGCAGGTGTCTCCTGGCAGTTTGGAACTGTCAGGAGAACTCTTCCCTGCTGCTATGTCATCGTTGGGCTGCAGTACTGGCATCCACCAGTGGATGGATCCTGGCAGCGTGGGGCAGACAGCACCTCCTGCAATCAGGTATCACCTGAGGCCAATCACAGGACTATAAATACCAAGCAAGCATTTACATCTTTGCCTTGGTTTTGTCCCTGAGCCCTGATCTGCAGCCTGTTACCCGTTTAGCCTGAACCTTGATCCCGGAAACCTGATCCTGCATCTCTGGAACCTTGTCCCGCACCTGATCCCTTTCTCCTTTTCCCCCCATCTGCTGACCTCCCGTTTATGACCCTGGCCTGGCTTGACTACGATTCTGGTATCCCCCTTGTTAGATATACTGGTTTGTTTGTGTCACTATTATTTGGTTTTCTTACTCTGTTTATTATTGGTGGTGTGTTCACATTGTATGTATTTGTACTCTGAGTCAATCTGACGGATAGTATGGAAAGGGACCAAGAGCAAATGAGAACATTGACCTGTGGTGTGCCAGGGGTCACGTGGTCAGTATGCCTAAAAGGGGGCATACCCAAGTATGAAATGAAATGGAATGAAAGAAAAAGAAAAAGGGAATGGGTGGGTGGGACACGAGAGCCTCCACCACGAGAGGAGGAGGCAAAGGAGGGCAGGCTTTATGCAGCCTGACTCCTCCTACAAAAACAGGCTGACCTGCGGTCAGCCTTTACATTTGTACTCTGAGTCAATCTGACGGATAGTATGGAAAGGGACCAAGAGCAAATGAGAACATTGACCTGTGGTGTGCCAGGGGTCACGTGGTCAGTATGCCTAAAAGGGGCCAAAAATGACCATAGTAGGATGATAGCTTACCAACAGAATTGCCGTTCAATCTGCTGAAATTGACAAACGCTTATGACACCTCCAAAGTGGCTCGAGGACGTACCCAGAGAAAACAAGACAACCTCCACCTAACCACATGCTAATGGTCGGGACCGCCTGGCGCAAAGTCACGGAAGCCGCTCCTACCCTAAATGAATAGCCAAAGTATGCTTGAAGGTCCAGAACCTGATTTGCCCAAAAAAAGGGGACGGTAATGAAGCATGCATAGAGCTGCAGAGAGGGGAGCACTAGGAAGAGGCAACCGGGGACCCCCCTGGGTATATCAGAAGTGGCACTGACGGGCTGGTTTAAAACCAACACCGAGCCCACGCCTTGCCAGGCTCCAGGAATCCTGATGACGTGCCGCCTCCCGAATGCTGCGTCTTGCGAGCATGCAGATGTGACGGACAAGACCGGGGTGCCAACCAGTTGATTGACCAAAAGTATGCGAGACCCTGGGCCAGAAGTGCAACTCCCCTGGCCTTAGGAACCATGAAAGGTCAGATACAGCGCTGTCTTAAGCATCAAGCTGGTTCACAACAAAAAGGAGACCCTGTCGGATACGTCATGAAGAATTTAACAACGATGGGAAGACTGCCGAGTACAGCCGGAGGAACTCTTCTGGATCCCTGAGGATGGCTTGACTATAGTGCGCAGACAACGAAGAAAAGCCTGTCGGGGAATGCCGACAACATGAAATGCTGAGTCTCCTCCAGATGCGCGCCAATAGTGCTGTAGGCCGATACGAGTTGGAAGGGGCCAAAAAAAAAAAAAAAAACAGAAAAGCAAAATAGCAACTGGCTGTCGACCATCAGGACTAAGCAACCTAGACCGGAAAGCCTGGAAACATCCTAAGCCATGTCACGAGCCTACCTGGTATACCAAACAAAGATCTTGTCGATCAAGGCTGTTGCGTCGCTCCAAGGAAACCTGATCCATCACCAATGCTGGAAACCTGAAGAGAAGGCGTGCCGCCAGCACCTGTGTCCAAGACCTGGGCCTAATGATACCGGCCCAGGCACAGAGAGGGATCCGGAATCCCCCAAGCCCCAGAGCCAGCAGAAGCTGCTGGAGCTGCAATGGCTGACTTACCAATAGTTCCATACTATTGCGCAACTCCTGGCCGGACAGAGCTAGGACATGGAAGGTAACGTGAAAAATGACACAGAACTGGGACAGGAACATGAATTGCGAGAGAAACTTGAGAAGACTGAGAACCTGCGACCGGAAAGTAACTGCGTGAAAGAACGTGACTGGACAAGAACATGAGTAGCGTGATCAGACTAAGACGTGAGTAGCACACGGACCGAGGCTGCACGAAAACGCAACCTGCATAAGAAAAGCTGGTCGCACGAGAACGTAAACCGATGAACAACGAGAGAACCTGGGAAACGAGAGAAACATGAAACGTGAGTTGGCATAGAAACAAACAGTTGCATGAGAAACGTAAGTTGCATGAGAAACGTAAGTTGCATGAGAAACGTAAGTTGCACGAGAAACGTAAGTTGCACGAGAAACGTGAGTTTTGTACGAAATAAGTGAGCAGTGCAAGAAAACAGATGAGGAGACTTGCCACTGAACAAGCCAATTAAAAACGATCATCTCAATCTGTTTAACCCATAGACGTGATGGGAAACCCGCAGTGGAAGAACATGGACAACCCAGCTGTAAAATTACCAGAGAACACAACAATACCCCTGGTACCTAACAAGTGTAAGGATGTGGGTGCAGAAATGACAAGACCAATCAGCGCCGGAATGTGAACCTAATGACCACCCCCCCTACCGTATGCAGTAAGCGAGCCCGAGCAACCTGCCGCGCTAAGACAGGCAATTAAAAACGAACACTCAGGGCTAAGGTACCCACAGAACGTGGTGGGTAGTAGTAAAGGTGTAATGGTGAACGTGCATGTATGACGTATGGACTACAGGCGAGAAGATTGTGGGACGACAATCAATTAAAAACGAAAACCTCAGCCCGTATGGATCTGTAGACGTGACAGATCCTGGATGTAAGCACTAGCTAACGGAAATGCCGCAAACGAAAGGCAATGACATGAAAAGGCATATGACATGCACGAGAACACAACATGAGACACGCAAGAAACCAAGAGAACCGTAAGGAACGTAAGAAAACACGAGAAACGTAAGAAAACACGAGAAACGTAAGAAAACACGACAAACGTAAGAAAACACGAGAAACGTAAGAAAACATGGAAACATGCGAAACATAACAACCATGGAAAACATGAGAAATGTAAGAAAACCTGGGAAAACGTGAGAAACGCAAGAAACATGAAACGTCGGAAACATGAGAACCGTAACTATGCCTGAGAACCGTGAAACCGCATGAGAACCAGAAATTGCATGAAAAACCCCAGCATGTGACCGAGTTCAGCTCAAACACCCAAAGTTTGACATGACCCCACCTCTGCGATCAGTCCGACAAGATGCATCCTTCATGATAGGTCTACTTCAGCTCTTCCCATGGTCTAGCACCCAGTAATTCAAATGAGAAACGTAAAATCGCATGAGAAACTAAATGACCCAAAACTTACCTGAGAAATTTAAATCGCAGGAGAAACGTAAATCGCAAGAACATAGGTGCATGACCAACTTACCTGAGAAACGTAAAAAACGCATGAGAAACGTAAAACCGCATGAGAAATGTAAAATCGCATGAGAAACATAAATGACCCAAAGCTTACTTGAGAAACGTAAAATCGCATGAGGAACGAAAAATCGCATTAGAAACGAAAAAACCGCATGAGAAACGAAAAATCGCATGAGAAACATAAATGACCCAAAATTACCTGAGAAATGTAAAATCGCATGCGAAATGTAAAATCGCCTGAGAAACATAAATGACCCAAAGCTTACCTGAGAAATATTAAATCGCATGAGAAACGTGAAAAGGCATGAGAAACGTAAAATCGCATGAGAACCTAAATGACCCAAAACTTACCTGAGAAATGTAAATCGCAGGAGAAACGTAAATCGCAAGAACAAAGGTGCATGACCCACTAACCTGAGAAACGTAAAAACGCATGAGAAACGTAAAACCGCATGAGAAATGTAAAATCGCATGAGAAACATAAATGACCCAAAGCTTACTTGAGAAATTTAAAATCGCATGAGAAATTTAAAATCGCATGAGAAACATAAATGACCCAAAGCTTACCTGAGAAACGTTAAATCGCATGAGAAACGTGAAAAGGCATGAGAACCCTAAATGACCCAAAACTTACCTGAGAAATGTAAATTGCAAGAGAACGTAAATCGTAAGGACCCAAGCGCATGCCCAAATTTGCACGGGAAACACAACACATGGATCGCATGAAAAACATAAAATTGTGTGAGAAACGTAACACGCCTGAGAAACGTAAATGCCCAAACTTACCTGAGAAGTGAACTACAACCCTGCAGCCCCCTAAGAACCCCCCCAAACTGAGATGATAGGCGACATGTGGTGACAGGGCAGGAGAACCGGGTGCCCAGACCTGTGACCGGGGAGGAGCTGGCGGGCGACTGAATCCCCCCCTGCACGCAACAACGGGAGGGGCAGACGGTTGCCCCCCCCCTGGAGACCAACTGTATGGCTAGAGGAGCCATCGGGTGGCCGAATCCCCCCCGCAGAAATGCAGGCGGCCCCCTCGAACAGAAGATGCAGCCTGACTCCTCCTACAAAAACAGGCTGACCTGCGGTCAGCCTTTACATTTATCTTAAATAAAAGCACTTATTTCTCATCTACTTGGTTGGTTTACTCTGTTGCAGTCACACAGTTCTGGTCACATACTGTTTATGACAGGTAGCCTTGTGGCCGCCCACAGCGTAGTTGGGGAAATATCCCCAGTGTCTATCAAGAGGAAGTATCATCAAATATTTTGTTCAATCTCACTAACATGGGTCGGGTTACTAAGGATGGAAGCATTACGTTTCCAGCAAGGACTCATTTTCTGTCTCGAGGGGCGCCCCAATATCAAGAGAAGAGAGTGATCCGACCAGGCAGAGTCTTTTATATAGGATTTAGACACTACAGGTATATCAGAGGTGGAAATAAAGAAGTGGTCAATTCTGGCAAAGAATTGTGGGGGTTTGAATAGTGAGTGTAGCCTCGTAAAGTTTGGTTAACGTCCCTCCAGATATCCACTAATCCTTGTCTGTGGATCTGTTTAGCTACCTTAAGGCTCTGCCTGGTGGGATGTATAAGTCCCTTACCCAAGGGGCGAGATATGTCTAGTGCTGTGTCAAAGGCTATGTTGGAGTCAGGGAAGGGAAGGGAAGAATTGGGATTGGCCCCCGTTCGGTGCATAATATGACACCAATGAGTAGAGCTGGTCATCAATGAGACCTTTTACAGGTATGAATCTCCCCTCAGGGTCCTTGAATTTAGAGATGAAGGGGAACTGGCACTTACGAAAGAAAAATATAGCCGCCCCCTTAGTTTTTGTGTCTGCACTGGCAAGATGGAATTTAGGAAGTTTGGGATGTATGTAGGAGGGGTTATAGGTGCAAGGTAAGTGTGTTTCTTGGAGAAAGAGAATATAATTTTTTTGGCCATGATAATATTGAAAGATTTTTTCCTGTGTTTAACTGGTGAGTTCATTCCCTGGACATTGTGCAAAGCGCAGGGAAGGGTTCGGTGAGGTAGGGTCAGCCATGGAGCAGCTGAGGAGAGAACGCCGAAGAGTACCAGTCACTTACCTCCAGGCCGGCAGCAGATGTGGAGGACAGTATTGAAGGATATTTCATTTCATTGTTGTTAGGGAGTCTGGAGGGGTGCGAGCTCAACTGAGTCACTAGGGGAGAAGAAAAGTTAGTGCGAGAAAAGAAAAGAAGTTGGAGAAGAGAGAGACAAATAAACATGGTGAAAATCCACTCTTCTCTTAAGTACACAAATAGTGTCCCTCTATAAAGAGGGAACGTCCTAGCTGGGAGAAAGGAAAATTCTGCTTCTCTGGGGTCAGGAGGTGGTGCATGAGCACCGCTCCGGTCACAGCGCCTCCCCATATCAAACTAGTGAGGGCTAAAAAACAGGCGGCAACACCTGTAAAGGAGAGAAACATGTTAAAGGGGTGTTCCGGGAAAAAAATTAATAAAAGTCAGCAGCTACACATAATGGACACTTACCTGTCCTGCTGTCCCTCGATGTTGGCACCGCAGCTGATGTCTCCATCAGCTGCCATTGCGGGTAAGGTAACCCGGCAGTGTAGCCTTTCGGCTTCATGATGGGAACCCTACTGCGCATGTGCGAGGTCCCGCTCCTCTCTCCTATTAGCCCGGTGTTCTGTCAAGAAATGTCCGCCTATCGAAAAGTGTCCGCCCCGTACTGCACAGGCGCATCGCTTGCGTCGTAGGGAGGACAAATCGATTCGGAAATTTTCGGAAGATGAACGACGCCTGCGCCGTGAGTCGAGGTGCAAGCCCCACCATCCAAGTGGACATAGGGCTACACAAAGTTAGAGGGCCCCTCGCGGGCTCGCTTCGCTCCCCACGATTTGGGCACAGCCTCGCTGCGCTCGGCTCTTTTTTATTCTAAATCTATGTCCACTTGGATGGTGGGGCTTGAACCTAGACTCACAGCGCAGGTGCCGTTCATCTTCGGCTATTTTCGGAATCTGCTTGTCCTGTGTATTGCACATGCGCAGTACACAGCGGACGGTATATGATGGGGGACACAATCCGTCAGGACACCGGTGCCTGAGGGAGGAGGAGGAGGGATCCCCACGGTGACATCACGGCACAATCGTGCCACGGCATACTTCCGGAAGTGGGAAAGGATACCTGTCAAAGACAGGTATCCTGTCCCTCCTCCCCCCCAAAAGGTGCCAATTGTGACACCGGAAAGGGGGAGGAATACTATGAGCGGAAGTTCCACTTTAGGGTGGAGCTCCGGTTTAAGAGCACATTAAAACGGTCTGTGGTGAGCTCTGTGTCAGTGCAGCGAGTTAGTAAAGGGTCCTGGAAAAAATGATGGGCGCTGTCCAAGTGTAATCTTTTGGTGTGGTGTGATATCAGGAGCAGCAGGAAAGCACAAAGCCCCGCCTGGAGACGATATACAACAGTACATGGTTAATAAAATGGCCATGGTTAATAAAATTCATCCCCGGGTGATTTCTTTGGGTCAGGGTCTCACATGTAGAGGTGGTTGCTGATATGACTTCTCCCATATAGGAGAAGTATATACATTGGGGTATAGGGAAAAGACATTAAGGAAATTTGTGAGATTAACAGTCTGAGGGCAGGAGAGGGATTCCAGGATAGTAGTACGTGATAAGAAGAGTTCATCATCGGTAGTGCAGGGTTTTCGGGGGCTAGACCTGAACAAGATGATAAGGTGAGGCAACAGTGAGTGTCATGGCTCCAGTTCATGTGAGACGGCCCTCCTTAGCTTTTTTAAGTTTAGGTTTTTGCTACTGTGAAGTAAGTGGGCTCACCGGGGGTGGGCGCTTGGAGGAGATGGATGAGGAGGTTTGCATTGGGGATGGAGGGTCCCTGGATATTATGCCCAGCTTCTGCAGTAAATCCTCTCCCTGAGGAAATGTGGAGAATCTGTATGGCTTGTTATTAATCTCAAATTTCAGGCTGAAAAGAAACAGCCTCAAGTATTTGATGTTCTCCTGAGTCAGACCCATTAGCAGGGGTTTGAGAGCTCGTCTCCTTTGGATTGTAGAGGGGGAGATGTCAGCAAAAAGCTGGATCTGTGCCCCATGATTTGGAGTTGGGAGGCGGTTCTAGCCCTTTTCATAACATCTTCTTTCACCACATAGTAGTGTGGCTTAACAAGAATGTCATGGGGGAGTCCATCAGATCGTAGGGGCCCTAGGGCCCTGTGGGCTCGGTCAAGTTCCGCTCTGTGGGGACGAATGTCAGGGATAAGTTTTGATGAGAGAATTAACTGCAGCAGGGATATCCATGATTGATTTGGGTAAACCTTGGATCCTAAAATGATATCATCGAGACCTGTTCTCGAGGTCATCAATTTTAGCCATAGCGGCATCCAGTTGATTATGAATGTACTGTATGCGGCCTGTGTTTTGGTTATTGCGGGCCATGGTAGCATCCATGTTGTCTTCTATGGCCTCAATGCGTGAGCCCAGGGCCTGGAGATCCATTTTAATATCAGAGGTTATTTTGGCTGCAGTTTGGGCCAGTCCCCTTTCCAGCATCTCTGCAAATTTAGCGAACATGAGCACCATGTTGTGGGACTGTGAGGTGATCTAGCCCACGCCAGGCAGGGGGTCGCCAGGCCCAGGTGAGGTGGCAGTCATTGGGGATATAAGGAGCTCATCTGGTTGATGAGGAACTCAGTGTAGGCTGGCGAGGTAGGGCCTCTGTGTGGTGAGGTGCTGGGGGATGCTGCACATACCGCTCCCCGCTGTGTGTCCCACCAGGCTGCGTGTGGAGAGATCCTGTGCCTGTGTGGTGCTGCTCCGCTGCCATCTCCGGGATCATGAGGAGTCGTGTCTCCAGAGTGTTATTGGATGTCCCCGAGGACATAGGAATGTGCCCAAGGGTATGCCCGCTTAATGGCTGCTATCATGGGCGATGATCAGCCGCAGCCTCCGGCTGTAGGGAGCGCTGTATGTCTGGAGCGGGATGGAGCTGATAAAAAGAAAAAAAAAACACAATGCCATCTTTCAAAGACAAAAGAAAACATTTTCACACAGTAGCTGGAAAGCATGCAAGAAGTTTATTTGGTGCCCAAGGAAGCAATGAAAGGCCTCATTCACTTGTATTTTCATGTGCAACAATTGTGGTTAAATGCACAATAAAAAAAAAAAGCTCTATGTTTAAAAAGGTACAGGAGCATATTTTGGTGTGATTGCTACTTATTCAAATGAATATTCAAAAAAAGTGTTTCTCACAAGTGCTAGATGTGAATGCAGCCTTATGCCACGTACACACGAAGGGACTTTGTCCGCCGGACCTAGTCCAGCGGACAACCCGCCGGACTTTCCAGCTGGGCTTCGGCGGACTTGAAAGCGAACGGACTTGACCACACACGATCACGCTAAAAGTCCGGCGGTTCACGCGATGACGTACAGCACGTACGACGGGACTAGAAAAAGAAAAATACTAGAAAAATACTTGCTACTGAGCATGCGTCCTTTTTGGTCCGCCGGACCATACTACAGACGGCCATATTGTCCGCCGGACTGCCAAGTCCAGCGGATAATTTTAAAACAAAATTTAAAACCTAGTCCGCCGGACTCGAGTCCAGCAGACAATCCCGCGGGATAGTCCCTTTGTGTGTATGCGGCATTAGAGAGAGAGATAAGTAATTTTTACAAGAAAAAATTCAGAGTATCATATTAAATACACAACAACCTTAAATATTGTAGAGACTTGGTGCCCATTAAAGGCTAATAAGCAAAGGATTGTAAAACAATGATTGTGAACAATGGGATTCAAAATTCATACCAGAACCGTATTTGATCATGCAGCCCTCCTGGCCAGGAAAGGGAGGCAGGCAGTGAGCATGCACCTTATTGAACTATATCAGGCCATATGCCCTCAACTTGGGCCATTCACAAAGCGCTGCGTGGCTCGCACATGTGCAGTAGGAAACGGACAGTGAAGCCCCAAGGCTCCACTGCCTGTTTCCCTTCGTTAAGATGGCGCCGCCGGCAGCCGATCCAATGGACGGATCGGCCTTGGGGGGGGCAACATTGCAGGCTCGTGTCCTTATTAAAAGTCAGCAGCTACAGTGTTTGTAGCTGCTGACTTTTTAAAAAAAAAAAATTGCGGCTGGAACACCGCTTTAACTAAATATGGTCAGTAATGGAATAAATACATGATTCCCCCAACTTCTTTGTTTACATTTAGTTCCCATGCTGAGAAATGTAATTTATGGCGAGAAAAAATTAAGAGATCAGCATGTCTGCATATTTTTTTCCAAGCAAATATCCATTGTTTTCCCTACATGGGTATTCTTTGCAAAGAGAAACTTCTCCTCATTTACTAAGCTCTGGAAAATCTGTACTTGCAAAGTGCACAGTCTTTTTGCCTTTAGTAAATCAAGCCATTTGGTTCTGTTTTCTCTTTTGTGTCATGTCTGTATGTTAGAGTACAGAGATTTATCAAGGGGAAAATATGGATATAAATGTATTTTAATATTTATATGTAGTAAAAATATTAAAAGAAAAGCGAAACAAAACACAGGATAAAGCCACGTACTGTAGAAGTGGAATAGCAATTTAAAAATATTTAGTGCAAAACTGACATTTAAGTCAGGAACAGCTCTTCTTTTCCAGGGTGAACTACTTTGGCCAAACAGCTTAGTGTATCTTAACGACTTAGTAAGTGTGTGTGATTTTTTTTTAAGGTGCCAAAATATTTGTGATCCAACCACTTGTGTGATTAACACACCCTGCCATATGACAATGTTAGGCTATCCTATGTCAGCTTCCTTACTATTCTTCTGCATACTGCTTTGAAAAATGCATTGTACATTCAGACCCCAAAAAGTATGAAACTCTTTCCAGAAATAGTTATAATGTTTACAAAATGCAATAAACCAAGTAGCAAGTGACTAGTTGGATAAGAGCACCTTCCTTCACAAAACACATTTAAATATATTATTGTACATGGATCTTTTCAACATTTTATCTTCTAAAAAATATTTTTAAACGTATTATATAAAAGTGATTTCTGATCTTATAGGAATTACCTTGACCACATTAAAATCATTGGGAAAAAATACCAACCATAATTGTTCTAATCTACTCATCTTTTTAGCAAAATCTTACATCAAGGTATATTTTTATACATTGTAACATTACTATTTTTTTCTCTTTTATAACACGAACAATCATCCTACTTATTTTTGCTCCTTGGTGTGACTCTGTTGGAATCTAGTCTTATATTGTCTTCTTTTCTGACCTAATTTTCTAACTGGAGATGCTTCTTTTTTTAAAATTCTCCCATGTGGTGCAATTATGTTTTATTTGTAAATCTTTTTCACTAAGTATCCCTATTTTTAAAAAAGCAAGAAGGTGAGTGTTGGTATGCAAGATATTATTTATTGCCATAATATTTCTTCGTAACCTAGTTTAAACTTTTGCTTCTTCCGTTAATCTGGTTTCCGAATCAACAAACGTACATCACAAGTGAATATAACTGCAAAATTCAAGGATTATTATCACAAAAATTATTTCATTCCAATGACTGTGGTTAACATGTGTAACCATTATTAGAAGTCCTTTTTTTATTTCACCTGTGTTTGCTTTTATAATTTCACAAAATGTATAGGCAGAGTGAGCTATGCAGAAAATGTGCCAGCAATTGGGTTTGGATAAACTAGAATACTACAAGTGTTGCTTATAATGGTCATCTTTTAATTATTATTTTTTTTTAATAAACTAATACTACCACTGCTTAAACACCCCTGACACTGGTATGTTTTATTTTGTCCCATTCTCTGACAATGTCACTTTGCTAAGTAAAATATTAATAAAACTGTACAAAATTAAAATGAAAATTCATGAATACTGACCTTAGATTTTATGAACTGCATATAGTGGTCAAGTAAGTATTTATACTTTTTTTGAGTCAATAGTTTTTTATTGGTATAATAGAAAGGGTATACAGAAAGAAAAAGTATACAAACCTGTATACAAGAATATACAAATGTATAAAAGGCTATACAAATACGGTACACAGGAAATGCAAACATTGAGGTATACATATAGACTAAGGTGATGGTACAAGCTAATAGGTGATAGAACAGACTATTAGAACAAACTATTAGAAATTGATACCAACTGTTAGACATTAGTGCAACTGTTGGGTATTCGTACCACTGTTACCTATTGGTGCACGTTGGATCTTCAGTAGGAAAACCAGAGTTATAAGTATATTGTACGGATTTTATCATTATGTTAATAGCGGAAGGATCTTATATTAGGTCATGTTTTAGTTCTAGGTCGGATGGTCTAATTAAGTGATGATGAGTTTGTTATCCTACTAGTCCATATTTCCCATTGTATTTATACTTTTTAAACATATTATTATTTTAAATATTTCAAATCTGTTTAAATACTTAAAAAAATAAAATAAAATCAATAGATATATTTTTAGCAATGTCAAGCCATGATAGGGCCTTCATTTCAACTCAATATCAGCGTAATTTATATTTTATACCGTTATTAATGATTAGAAATGATTAGGCATGAGTCCCCATCCGATAGGGACTGAAGTAGAATTCTTTTTTCCTGTTTAGAAAACTAAATGGGGAGTTACCCTACCTGCCGACCCAAACCTCTGGATGCAGCAGAAATTGGTAAATTTAGCAACAGTATTAATGACAGCTTTCTTTTCAGGGTGGATGTTAGGCCCCTTTCACACTGGGGCGGTTTGCAGGCGTTATTGCTCTAAAAATAGAGCCTGCAAACCGACCCGAAACAGCTGTTGCTGTGTCTTCAGTGTGAAAGCCCGAGGGCTTTCACACTGAAGCGGTGCGCTTGCAGGACGGTATTGACCCTTTTTCGGCCGCTCGCGGGGGGTAAAACGGGCGGTATTGACCCTTTTTCGGCCACTCGCGGGGGGTTAAACCACCCCGCTAGCGGCCGAAATGCGCTGCTAAAATGCCAGTAAAGCGGCGCTAAATATAGCGCCGCTTTACCGCCAGCGCCCCCACCGCTACAGTGTGAAAGTAGCCTTAGGAAGCCAGTGGTCTTCGGGTTTTGAGCAGTCAGTAATGCTTCCCCACCCAGCCCATTAAGACGATGGCTAGGGATTCCCAACTGCCAACTGGATATAAACAAAGGCATGGGGATGGTGGCTGACATCACTGACAAAATATGGGCACAGCCATATTTGGTCAATGACATCCACCACATCCCTGACCCTTTATTAAAAAACAGCTGTCAGCCAGGAATCTGTCATTCATCAAGGCATGACAACAGGAGTGGAGCATCTCAACGATTGATGTGTTTTTTTTCTTTTAGTGGGCATTATTCAAGTGTGATTGGTGATGGATTAACATTGTGTGTGCTTTTTAAGGCTAAAGTGTGTCATGTGTTTATTTACTGTTTAATTTTTTTGTGAATAAGTAGAGGTAGTATGTAAAAAGACTAACGCTACTTGCTGTGGGATTTCACACAGAAAAATACCCTTTTTAGAAAGAAAAACATAATTTACATTTCCTTACCAGCACCCCTCCAAGGGCCCCTAAATTTATTTTAAACCATTATGGGGTTTGGTATGTAATTTGCGGTTAAGGGCCTGGTATGTATTTTGGAGGGTCCACGTGCTATTTTTTTTAAAAACCCAGCTGGCAGGGAAATGCCATTTACGGGAAATTTAAATGTCATTTTTTTTTTATTGTAAATGTTACTTTTGCCAGTATACATTCTACAGCTGTGCCACTTCACGGAGCATCCACCAAGCATGTCTTTTAATGGCAAATTTTTAATGTTTTTGAAGCATTATTTGTAATACATTTGAATGAATGAATGACTTGTATAGCGCTACCTATGCGAACTGAATAGCCTCAGGGCGCTTTTTGCCACTGGTGTCCATCTGTGGTATAGTGCGGTCCTTGCCCTGTGGGGTCCCGACATGCTTACAAACACATACACATACAACATACATATATTTGGCCAATTTTTACTGACAGGATCTAATTAACCTACCAGCATTTGGAGTGGAGTGTGGGAGGAAACCGGAGTACCCAGAGGAAACCCACGCAGGCACAGGGAGAACATGCAAACTCCTTTTAGTGTTTTTTTTTGCATCAGCATAAAAGAAAGACAACCAGAAGAAAAGCTTTACAGAAAAGCTCAGTAATGACAGCCTGCATATTATTTGTATTGCAGGTTTCTATTATAGAAGAGTGAAGCTGTGGTAACTTGTTTTTCTCACGAAAACATATGCTAATTTACCAATATGGCAAGTAATAATTTTGCAATAGTCTTAGCATCTTTCATATCTACTGAAGACTGCCATTAGATAGTATTTATAGCCATGAGGTTTGGCCTTGTCATAAAAGTAGCTGGCCGGGAGCTGGCTGGGTGGCTGGACATTCTGGAATCCTCTGCATTCCTACTTGCTTAGCAGATTATCAAAAAGGTTAGTTTCATGGTGGATTGGAAAGTAAACTGAAAAATCAGCGTATCTCTAAAGATATTAATGGGGAATTTGATATTATTTTCCAGTTCACTGAATTTCTCTCTTGAGGTTCTCTTTGAGATTGTTAAAGCTGTATAGGTTGGTGAATCTGTACACTCAGTGATAACTCAGTGATATTATCACACTATTGATCTTAAGCCATTGTATCATTTGACAATCATCTGGAAAATGCCATTACATTTATGTCTGGCTTCTGGAAGAAGCCAACCTATATTTAACACAATAATTAATATAGTTCAAATATTCGTCAAGTTTTAAGCCCTTCACACATTTTAGTGAAAAGTCTCCACCAATATTTTATCCATCTTCAATAATTGTATAGTGGTTTGGGATTTTAAACATGTTTGAACTGTACTGCACTAATTAACTTTACATCAACTGTATTTTACCCCATTAGTATATCAAGCGTTCATTTATTTAACTTTTATCTAGTTTTTAGATGCATATCTGTCTGCTTTTTGTCTTTTCATGGGTTTGTGTAAAATAATTTCAGTATCATTTAACCTATTTTCAATTAACTTTTTTTTTGGATTTCTTATTTACTTTTTTAAGCTAGTGTGAAATATCTTACAATGATATGCAGAGAACAGATTAAAATTAAACCTTGTTAAATTGGTCTTTATAAAGAAGCTTTGATTGAAAATTATGTGTGTTCTTACATTAACACCTGCATATGCCTTGGCAAACACAGCATTGCTCATTAGTTTATTACTAGAATCTAACTTACTCTAACTTACTTTATGGGAAATCAATTAACAAATACATAAGTGAAGAATATTCTATCAAGGGTAATTTCCTGCACAAAGCCTTTTAAAAACATTTTTTAAATAGAAATATTAAAATAACAGTAGGAATTGAAAGATTTGACAAATAGAAGTTCAAAAGTTGTAAATGAATCCAAAATAATTAATAATAATAATAATAATAAAAAATTCTATAATATTAAGGCCCTAGTCACACAGCCTTAACACTGCTGTAAAAAAATTACTGATCATAAAAAAAAGTTTTTGGTTAATGATCAGTAAATAGAATGCATAAAAATGTTCCTGTTCTTTTTTCGATTGCATACATGCATATGCATGTTCTCAGGTGCAAACTTTTGAATTCCGTGTTACGGATCTGAATGCAATGTATATTAACCTGCCCTTTTAAATGTCTATATTAAAAACAATGCAGCTGCATTCAGAGCTGTAAATAAACAATGTGTTTTGTGCAGCCGTGTAAAAGTGGCCTAATAATTAGTGACTGCTTAACCACTTCCTGCCCGGCCTATAACAGATTGCCGGCTGGGAAGTGGTTCTGTTATCCTGACTGGGCGTCATATGACGTCCAGCAGGATAACATGCTGGCACACGCCCATGGGGGTGCACAACACGGTGATCATGAGTGTGGCTTGTCAGTCTGACACACCGCATCTCCGATAATGGTAAGGAGCCTCTGACAGAGGCTTCTTACCACGTAATCAGCTGTGACCAATCACAGATGATCATCGTGTGCACCAGGAAGTGCTGGTAAACGGCATAACTCGGTTATATTATCAGCACAGCCTCCATCAGATGTGCCAATCAGTGCCCAATAGCTACCAGTTAGTGCCCCTCAATAAAGGCTCTCAGTGCCCACCACAGTGCCAATCAGTGCCCATCACAATGCCAATCAGTACCAAGCAGTAACACCTGTCCCCATCATCAGTGCTACCCATCAATGCCATCTATTAGTGCCCGTCAGTGCCACCTGTCAGTGCCAATCAGTGGCGCCTATTAGTGCCCATGGTCATTGCCCAAAAGTGCCACCTGTCAGTGCCCAGTGCTCCCTGTCAGTGCCCATCAGTGCCGCCTGTCAGTGCCCATGAGTGCCACCTATAAGTGCCACCTATTCCTTTATTAACAAAATAAAAATGTCCCCCAATGTAGATCCACCATCAATCATGATGCCTGCCACCACCGCCGGACCTGAAAAAAAATTATCCACCCACGATGATAATGCCTGCTCCTCCATCTGACAGTTCTTGAATTGGTAAGGGTGGGGCCACCGGGTGATGTCACCTGGGGCACTGCCCCCTTGTGACATCACCAACTGGTGCATGCTGGGTTGGTGAAGTAACATGGGGCGGAGAAGCAAGCATTCAGAAATTAGCCTTCGTCATGGGTGGAGCATATTTTTTTGTATTTTCGAGTCCAGTGGCGTGGCGGGCATCGAGATTGATAATGGATCTTCATAGGGGGACATTGCCCTGGGATGTGGGGAAGAGGCCCTTGTCACAGTTCTTGAATTGGTAAGGGTGGGGCCACCGGGTGATGTCACCTGGGGCACTGCCCCCTTGTGACATCACCAACTGGTGCATGCTGGGTTGGTGAAGTAATATGGGGCGGAGGAGCAAGCATTCAGAAGTTAGCCTTCGTCATGGGTGGAGCATTTTTTTTTTGTATTTTCGAGTCCAGTGGCGTGGCAGGCATCGAGATTGATAATGGATCTTCATAGGGGGACATTGCCCTGGGATGTGGGGAAGAGGCCCTTGTCCCCATCAACATGGGGACAAGGTGCTTTGGGGTGGGGGGCAGAGTTGAGGGCATGTGGCCTGGTATGGTTCAGGGGGCTGTTAGCTTGTCCTCCCCCTTTACTGGCCTGCCAGGCTGCATGCTCCGATAAGGGTCTTGCATGAATTTTGGGAGGACCCCAACTCCTTTTTTTACAATTTCTATTGCCGGCTAATTCGGCAATGTTTCTTTTTTTATTCAACTGTCAGCGGGGAAGCCAACTGACAGCTGATGACTCATCCATTGTTAGGGACGCATCGTCTGGCTTCTCGGCCCTGCATATTAACAACCTATTGACTGTGCGCTTGGCGGGCGAATATCGCGATGAGCTCACAGAAAATGTGGGTGTTCGGAGAACACCCGAACGGGCGATGTTCGAGCCAAACTTATGCTCAGCCCGAACTGTTTGCCCATTCCTACCTCTCAATAGTGGTCTCTTTCATTAACAGGTATACCAAAAACAGCTTATAGCACATGTGGATCATTGCTGGACTGTTCCTTCTGTTTGTCTTTTAACCACTTCAATACAGGGTACTTTTACCTCCTTCCTGCCCAGACCAATTTTCAGCTTTCACTCCTCTCACACTTTGAAGGACAATTACTCAGTCATGCTACACTGTATCCCATCTAAATTGTTATAATTTTTTTTCACAGAAAGAGATTTCTTTTGGTGGTATTATTTTCCCTTTCTTTTTTTATTAATTTCAAAGTTAAGAGATACAAAATTGTACAAAGAGTACAAAATTAAATACAATGTGAATACAGAAAGTGCAAAAAGAAAGTACAGAAAGGTTAGGTCCAAAGTGTATAGGGTGCATTACATCTATTTAGCTCACTATGAATCTATCAGATAAGAACAGTACAACCCTTTAAGTTGCTGTAAATATCGGTCCATAATTGCCAATGTTAGTCAAAACTCTTTCTGGTACCCTGCTTGGTAGCAAGCATAGCTTCATACTTGTAGTACAGACGGACAATCTCAACTGCTTCTGAGAGGTTTGGGAATTTGTCTGATTTCCACCCCTTTGCTATAAATAATCTAGCAGCCAAAAGGACATGTGTAACTATGGAGCGGCAGGGGGGGTCTATCAATACCTAAATTGAGTCTCGCCAGACTTGGTTCTGGTGATGTAAGGATACCTGTGATGTCAGAGATGCAGCTGAAGACATTCTTCCAGAAGCTGGTGAGATTTTTGCAGGTCCAGAACATATGCAAGAGGTGTGCAACATCTCCACATCCCTTTCAGCAAAGAGGCAAGGAGGATCGGAGAAACTTAGATGTACGCAGGGGGGTACGATACCATCTCAATGCAATTTTTTGGGCCAATTCCCAATGATTAATGCAATGTGAGGCCTTCTATATGGATTTGAATGCAGATTGCCATTGCGCCGTAGTATAGGATATACCTAAGTCTGTTTCCTATTTTAAATATGGTGCAGATTTAATGTAAGTGAGTTTGTCCTGGAATAAGTTATAAAATATAGAAATTCCCTTAGGGATAGGTGGAAGAGAGATTTAATGGGACTGTAGAGATCTCAACAGGTGGGAAATGTGAAGGTATATATAGTGATCTAGGGGTCAAACTCTGTAGAGAGTTCCTCAAATGTTTTAACTATCTTTGCCACTGGGTAAGGGTTACATTTGGAATTATGCTTTTTAAGATTGTGAGAGGCAGGTATATAATAGGAATATAATAGTTTGGGAAGTTGGAGAAGGTGGGATGTTCCTCAACACTCTCCAGGCCATCAGTGAAGCTTGGATCGTGGGTGGGAATTGTTGTAAAGGTTAAAGGTTATGGTTTCCACATATCTGTCAATAAGAAGGAGCCAAGTTCCCTTCCAGGGCTGAGGGTCATTTCTATTTTAGACCAAAGAATATCAGAGTAAGGAGAAAACCAGTGTCTAAGTTGGGTAAGAAGAGATGAATGGTAATAGCCCCTAAGATCTATGTTGCCCATCCCTCCTGCTATTTTATGTTTCGTAAGGAGTGCTCAGGAACTCCTGAAAGACCTTTCAAATGGTTGTTTTTCAGAGGGATAGGTAAGGTACGAAACAGGAACAAAATATGAGGTAAGCATAACATTTTAAAAGAAGCTAGGCGCCCCAACCAAGTTAGTTCCACCTTGGCTAAGCATTTGGTTTCCTGAGATATTCTATTTATCAGGGGTATGTAGTTGACATCGGCTAGTTTAGAGGGCTCTGCTGTCAGCAAGAGTCCTAAGTATGAAATGGTGAAGTCAGCCCAAGAGTAGGGAAGTGAAGTTTAAGTCTAGACTTAAGAGAGGGGTTTAAATGCATACCCATAATTATTGATTTGCTATAGTTAGCTTTATAGTATGAAATCTCATTAAATGTGGTCAACATTGTGTGGGCATTAGTTAAGGAGGTTTGACAAGTAAAAAGGAGCAATGCTTAGATACCTCAAAATGACAATATGTAGTCCAAAATAGAAAGACGGCGAATGTGGGGGAGAAATTAGGTGAGTCTGTCAGGGCTGCCACCACAGAGACCAGAAGTAAGTTCCATTAAAACTAAGAGAAAGACAAGGAGAGGGGCACCTCTGAATATATATCAATAACAAATTATTATAAGAACAATATCCACTCACAAGTAAAGTTGAGTTCGGGCACATCTCTGGGCTGACAAGGTGGGACTACAGGTTGCAGTGAGTCCGCTTCAAGCTTGGAGGATGCAGCACATTAGACATCAGTCCAGATGATGTAGAACTGCAACTCACAGCAAGTCTTCTGGGTACTGGCCAGGTGTGCAGCACTCAAAAGCTCAGAGAGAATGTGTGGCGGCTCGCTAATAGACAGTCCACTCAGTGGAGGTAGAATCTGGAAGGAATGGGGACAATGCAGCGCCAGAGCCTGTATCAAGCTGAGCTGCAGCTATGTTTACCCATCTGGTGTCCGCGATGGCGGAAAGCGGCCACGCAGTGAAAGTCTAGAACGAGGCACCGGGCATTGACGTCACTAAAATGGGATGCGTGCTATGGATGTTGGGATAGCTGCGCTCCTTTGTCAGGGTCTGCGGGCAGGGGGCTTATCGAAATCAGAGAGCCCCCTTTAATAAGGAGGCCCCCAGATTCCGGCCCCCCACTGTGATGGAACGTCCCTACACTCCTCTTGAGTGCGTTCGTCATATATCACTTCCTCCCAGTCTGGACATAGACATCAGATATTCCAACTGCTCCCAAGTAGGGATGGGCCCGGTGCTCGATGCGAACCCACGTTCGCATCGAGCACCGGGCGTTCGCTCGCTCGGCGAGCCCAGAACTATTTTGGCCGCTCGCATCACGTTCATGTGATGCGAGCGGCCCCGCAATGCATTGCGGCCGGCGCGGCCGACGCAGTGCATTGCTGGCTGATGATTGGCCAAGCATGCACTGTGACCCCGCATGCTTGGCCAATCACAGCCCCGGAAACTCGAAGAGCCATAATTGGCTACAGGCAGGACGCCTGTAGCCAATTACAGCTCAGGGGCTGTAGTACACGCCCCCCCTATAAAACGCCGCCACGCCGTCTGCGCCGGTCACATGCTGTTCCGGCGCAGATTGAGCAGGCTGATTCTGTGACACTCTGCTGCATTTAGATAGTTAGAGAGATTCACTTACAGAGATTGAGTTAGATAGATTCAGTTACAAAGATTGATTGAGAAAGAGGGGCTTGTAGTGTGCTCGTGGCAGGCAGGCAGAGCTACTATATTTGTTACCAGAAGCACCTATAGGACTTGTAGTGTGTTCGTGGCAGGCAGGCAGAGCTCCTATATTTTGTTACCAGAAGCACCTATAGGACTTGTAGTGTGTTCATGGCAGGCAGGCAGAGCTCCTATATTTTGTTACCAGAAGCACCTATAGGACTTGTAGTGTGTTCGTGGCAGGCAGGCAGAGCTCCTATATTTTGTTACCAGAAGCACCTATAGGACTTGTAGTGTGTTCGTGGCAGGCAGGCAGAGCTCCTATATTTTGTTACCAGAAGCACCTATAGGACTTGTAGTGTGTTCGTGGCAGGCAGGCAGAGCTCCTATATTTTGTTCCCAGAGGCACCTATAGGACTTGAAGTGTGTTAGTCCCATTACACACACAGAGCTATATTTTCTTCCCAGAAGCACCTATAGGACTTGAAGTGTGTTAGTCCCATCACACACACAGAGCTATATTTTCTTCCCAGAGGCACCTATAGGACTTGAAGTGTGTTAGTCCCATTACACACACAGAGCTATATTTTCTTCCCAGAAGCACCTATAGGACTTGAAGTGTGTTAGTCCCATTACACACACAGAGCTATATTTTCTTCCCAGAAGCACCTATAGGACTTGAAGTGTGTTAGTCCCATTACACACACAGAGCTATATTTTCTTCCCAGAAGCACCTATAGGACTTGAAGTGTGTTAGTCCCATCACACACACAGAGCTATATTTTGTTCCCAGAAGAACCTATAGGACTTGAAGTGTGTTAGTCCCATTACACACACAGAGCTATATTTTGTTCCCAGAAGCACCTATAGGACTTGAAGTGTGTTAGTCCCATTACACACACAGAGCTATATTTTCTTCCCAGAAGCACCTATAGGACTTGAAGTGTGTTAGTCCCATTACACACACAGAGCTATATTTTGTTCCCAGAAGCACCTATAGGACTTGAAGTGTGTTAGTCCCATCACACACACAGAGCTATATTTTCTTCCCAGAAGCACCTATAGGACTTGAAGTGTGTTAGTCCCATCACACACACAGAGCTATATTTTCTTCCCAGAAGCACCTATAGGACTTGAAGTGTGTTAGTCCCATCACACACACAGAGCTATATTTTGTTCCCAGAGGCACCTATAGGACTTGAAGTGTGTTAGTCCCATTACACACACAGAGCTATATTTTCTTCCCAGAAGCACCTATAGGACTTGAAGTGTGTTAGTCCCATTACACACACAGAGCTATATTTTCTTCCCAGAAGCACCTATAGGACTTGAAGTGTGTTAGTCCCATTACACACACAGAGCTATATTTTCTTCCCAGAAGCACCTATAGGACTTGAAGTGTGTTAGTCCCATCACACACACAGAGCTATATTTTGTTCCCAGAAGAACCTATAGGACTTGAAGTGTGTTAGTCCCATTACACACACAGAGCTATATTTTGTTCCCAGAAGCACCTATAGGACTTGAAGTGTGTTAGTCCCATTACACACACAGAGCTATATTTTCTTCCCAGAAGCACCTATAGGACTTGAAGTGTGTTAGTCCCATTACACACACAGAGCTATATTTTCTTCCCAGAAGCACCTATAGGACTTGAAGTGTGTTAGTCCCATCACACACACAGAGCTATATTTTGTTCCCAGAAGAACCTATAGGACTTGAAGTGTGTTAGTCCCATTACACACACAGAGCTATATTTTGTTCCCAGAAGCACCTATAGGACTTGAAGTGTGTTAGTCCCATTACACACACAGAGCTATATTTTCTTCCCAGAAGCACCTATAGGACTTGAAGTGTGTTAGTCCCATTACACACACAGAGCTATATTTTCTTCCCAGAAGCACCTATAGGACTTGAAGTGTGTTAGTCCCATCACACACACAGAGCTATATTTTGTTCCCAGAAGCACCTATAGGACTTGAAGTGTGTTAGTCCCATCACACACACAGAGCTATATTTTGTTCCCAGAGGCACCTATAGGACTTGAAGTGTGTTAGTCCCATTACACACACAGAGCTATATTTTCTTCCCAGAAGCACCTATAGGACTTGAAGTGTGTTAGTCCCATTACACACACAGAGCTATATTTTCTTCCCAGAAGCACCTATAGGACTTGAAGTGTGTTAGTCCCATTACACACACAGAGCTATATTTTCTTCCCAGAAGCACCTATAGGACTTGAAGTGTGTTAGTCCCATCACACACACAGAGCTATATTTTGTTCCCAGAAGCACCTATAGGACTTGAAGTGTGTTAGTCCCATTACACACACAGAGCTATATTTTGTTCCCAGAAGCACCTATAGGACTTGAAGTGTGTTAGTCCCATTACACACACAGAGCTATATTTTCTTCCCAGAAGCACCTATAGGACTTGAAGTGTGTTAGTCCCATTACACACACAGAGCTATATTTTGTTCCCAGAAGCACCTATAGGACTTGAAGTGTGTTAGTCCCATCACACACACAGAGCTATATTTTGTTCCCAGAAGCACCTATAGGACTTGAAGTGTGTTAGTCCCATCACACACACAGAGCTATATTTTGTTCCCAGAAGCACCTATAGGACTTGAAGTGTGTTAGTCCCATCACACACACAGAGCTATATTTTGTTCCCAGAAGAACCTATAGGACTTGAAGTGTGTTAGTCCCATCACACACACAGAGCTATATTTTGTTCCCAGAAGCACCTATAGGACTTGAAGTGTGTTAGTCCCATTACACACACAGAGCTATATTTTGTTCCCAGAAGCACCTATAGGACTTGAAGTGTGTTAGTCCCATCACACACACAGAGCTATATTTTCTTCCCAGAAGCACCTATAGGACTTGAAGTGTGTTAGTCCCATCACACAGAGCTCCTCTATTTTCTTTGCAGAAGCACCCATAGGACTTCTAGTGTGTTAGTGGCATCACACAGAGCTCCTATATATTCTTCTCAGCAGCACCCACAGGACTTCTAGTGTGTTAGTGGCATCACACAGAGCTCCTCTATTTTCTTTGCAGAAGCACCCACAGGACTTCTAGTGTGTTAGTGGCATCACACAGAGCTCCTATATATTCTTCTCAGCAGCACCCACAGGACTTCTAGTGTGTTAGTGGCATCACACAGAGCTCCTCTATTTTCTTTGCAGAAGCACCCACAGGACTTCTAGTGTGTTAGTGGCATCACACAGAGCTCCTCTATTTTCTTTGCATAAGCACCCACAGGACTTCTAGTGTGTTAGTGGCATCACACAGAGCTCCTCTATTTTCTTTGCAGAAGCACCCATAGGACTTCTAGTGTGTTAGTGGCATCACACAGAGCTCCTATATATTCTTCTCAGCAGCACCCACAGGACTTCTAGTGTGTTAGTGGCATCACACAGAGCTCCTCTATTTTCTTTGCATAAGCACCCACAGGACTTCTAGTGTGTTAGTGGCATCACACAGAGCTCCTCTATTTTCTTTGCATAAGCACCCACAGGACTTCTAGTGTGTTAGTGGCATCACACAGAGCTCCTCTATTTTCTTTGCAGAAGCACCCATAGGACTTCTAGTGTGTTAGTGGCATCACACAGAGCTCCTATATATTCTTCTCAGCAGCACCCACAGGACTTCTAGTGTGTTAGTGGCATCACACAGAGCTCCTCTATTTTCTTTGCAGAAGCACCCACAGACTTCTAGTGTGTTAGTGGCATCACACAGAGCTCCTCTATTTTCTTTGCATAAGCACCCACAGGACTTCTAGTGTGTTAGTGGCATCACACAGAGCTCCTCTATTTTCTTTGCAGAAGCACCCATAGGACTTCTAGTGTGTTAGTGGCATCACACAGAGCTCCTATATTTTCTTCTCAGCAGCACCCACAGGACTACCGACTACAATGGCTGGAAGACCGCCAAGGGGAGGCAGAGCGTGCAGAGCCAAGAACACAGGGCAGGCAGGCTCTGTTTCTAGTGGACGTGGCCGTGGACGTGGACGTGGTCGTGCATCGTCATCAGCACGTGGCCATGGGACACGCGCGTCTTTGTTTTCGGCAGCTGGACATGTGGAGCCGCATCATGCTGAAGGCTTGGTAGAATGGATGACCAAGCCCTCCTCATCCTCCTCATCCTCTCTCACCCAGGCTCAGGGTACTGACAGAGCATCATCAGCCACCCCTTCCCTAGACCCACCATGTCCTCCTGAGGAGTCCCCCGAACTCTTTGAGCACAGTGTTGGGTACATGCTCCAGGAGGATGCCCAACGATTCGAAGGCTCGGATGACGATACCCAGCTTGAGGAATCTGGCAGTACAGTTCCACCAGCTGCAGCTTACTGCCAGGTTTGCTCTAGTGGTGAAGAGGGAGGGGATGATGAGGTCACTGACTCCACGTGGGTGCCTCAAGGGAGAGAGGATGAGGAGGAGGACGAGGAGGAGGAGGATGCGGCGTCACATGTCCAACGAGGCAGGATGCCCCCTGGAGGCCAGGTAGAGGCCAGCACAGCAACTGTACAACACCGCAGAGCTCCGCCTGTGCAGGGCGCTGCCTCTGCACGTTATCAGAAAAGTTCTTTGGTGTGGGCCTTTTTTGAGACGAGTGCAGCAGATCGCACCACTGCTATTTGCAATATTTGTCTCAAGCGTATCTCGCATGGCCAAAACATCAGCCGCTTGGGCACGACAAGCATGACCAGACATATGGCGACCTGCCATGCAGCTCTTTGGCAGGCACACATAAAAGACCCACACCAAAGAACTAAGCGGACCTCTCCTTGCTCCTCCTCAGCTGGGATCTCCATCCCCACTACACCTTCAGTCCTCTCTGAAAGCTGCTCTGAGAGGACTGAAGGTGTAGAATTCGGTGTGTCACAACCAAGTACTTGCAGTACACCGACGTCCGAATGCAGCAGGCAAATTTCCCTGCCCCAGCTGCTGGACCGTAGAAAGAAGTACACTCCCAGCCATCCACATGCCCAGCGGTTGAATGCTAGCCTTGCTAAATTGCTAGCACTTCAACTGCTGCCTTTTTCAGTTGGTAGACTCGGCCCCTTCCGTGAGTTTGTTCAATGTGCGGTTCCTCAGTGGCAGGTTCCCAAACGCCACTTTTTCTCGCAGAAGGCGATTCCGTCTCTCTACCGGCATGTGGAGGGGCAATGTCCATGCCTCGCTGGACAGGGCGGTCAGCGGTAAGGTGCATATTACCGCTGACTCATGGTCCAGCAGGCATGGACAGGGACGGTACCTTTCTTTCACGGCCCATTGGGTCACTCTATTGGCAGCTGGGAGGGATGCAGGACAAGGTGCAGTAGTGTTGGAGGTTGTCCCGCCACCACGCCTCCAAAACGCGACTACTGCTACTGGTTGTGACACACCTCTCTCCTCCACCCCCTCCTCTTCTTCTTCCTCCAGTGCTCTGTCCTTGGAACCAGCGGTGCTCCGTAGGCGTACAAGGGGCTACGCAAGTACGCAGGCAAAAAGATGCCATGCCGTGCTTGCGCTGGTGTGTTTGGGGGACAGAGCCACACTGGGCCAGAGGTTCTGGCAGCTCTGCAGGGGCAGGCCGAGAGGTGGTTGACGCCACGTCAGCTTAAGCCAGGAATGGTCGTTTCTGACAATGGCACCAACCTCCTCTCCGCCCTGCGACAGGGGCAGCTCACCCATGTGCCCTGCATGGCTCACGTCCTCAACCTGGTGGTGCAGCGGTTCTTGGGCAGGTTCCCAGGCTTACAGGATGTCCTGAGGCAGGCCAGGAAAGTCTGTGTGCATTTCCGCCGATCTTATAATGCCAGTGCTCGGCTGACTGAGCTGCAAAAGGAGCTGAACCTGCCCAAGAACCGCCTAATATCTGACATGCCCACCAGGTGGAACTCAACGTTGGCCATGCTGCAGCGACTGCACACGCAGCAGAGGGCCATCAATGAGTACCTTTGCGACTACGGCACCAGGACAGGGTCAGGGGAGCTTGGTTTTTTTTTTCCCCACGTCAGTGGAGCATGATCAGGGATGCATGCACTGTCCTCTCACCATTTGAGGAGGCCACGAGGATGGTGAGCAGTGACAGTGCATGCATCAGTGACACTGTCCCTCTTGTCCACCTGTTGGAGCATACGCTGCGTGGGATAATGGACAGGGCACTTGAGGCAGAACAGAGGCAGGAAGAGGAGGACTTCCTTGCCTCTCAAGGCCCCCTTTATCCGGACAGTGTTCCTTCTGTCCCACCCATCACACAGGAAGAGGATGAGGAGGAGGAGGGAGGGAGGAGGAGGAGGAGGATTGTGTGAGCATGGGAGGTGGAGCCTGGCACTCAGCATCAGCAGCAGCAGTCTTTTAGGGATGATGTACAGTCCCAACAAGCCAGTGGACTTGTACGTGGCTGGAGGAGGTGGCTGGCGATCATGTCATCCTCAGTGACCCAGAAGACTCCGGACCGAATGCCTCAGCTAACCTACGCTGCATGGCCTCCCTGATCCTGCAAAGCCTGAGGAAGGATCCTCGTGTTCTTCGGATCAAGGAGAGGGACCATTACTGGCTGGCCACTCTCCTTGATCCGCGGTACAAGGGTAAGGTTGCGGACCTTATCTTGCCGTCGCAGAGGGAGCAGAGGATGAGACATCTCAGGGAGGCCTTGCAGAAAGGTCTGTGCAACGCGTTCCCAGAAACTGGGAGGCTACAAACTCCTGGTCCTGGGCGACGAGTTGCTGAGGCTTCGGTCAGTGGCAGAAGGAGCGGTGGGGAAGGTGGACGTCTGACCGATGCGTTCAGACAATTTTTTAGTCCGCAGCCCCAAGGTATGATCGGTTCCAGCAACCATCGCCAGCGTCTGATATACATGGTGCAGGAATACCTTGGGGCAAGGTCAGACTTGGACACCTTCCCACCGAAAATCCTCTGGCTTACTGGGTCCTGAGGATGGATCACTGGCCAGAGCTTGCACAGTATGCAATTGAGCTACTGGCCTGTCCTGCCTCCAGCGTTCTTTCCGAACGCACATTCAGTGCTGCTGGAGGATTTGTGACTGATCATAGGGTGCGCCTGTCCACCGCCTCGGTTGATCGACTGACATTCATCAAAATGAATCAGTCTTGGATCACCACCAGCTACCAGGCACCTGAGGCGGATATAACCGAATAATTTTTAATGTCACATCCCTTCAAGACTGCCTATGCTGATGCTGAGTGACTGTCCTCTTATGTTCACTGACTATCCTCTTCCTCCTCCTCAATGATCCATGCCACCACACCAGTGCCTAAGGCACAATTTTTCAGCCCCTGTTTAACAGGGGCGTGTACTTACAATTTTTTTAAAAAAATGCTTCGCAACACGTGTGACTGCTGTGCTCCAAGTACAGTCTCTGTGAGGGCCGTGTTGCAGTGTTGTGGCACCAGCACCAGTGCCTAAGGCACAATTTTTCAGCCCCTGTTTAACAGGGGCGTGTACTTACAATTTTTAAAAAAAATGCTTCGCAACACGTGTGACTGCTGTGCTCCAAGTACAGTCTCTGTGAGGGCGTGTTGCAGTGTTGTGGCACCAGCACCAGTGCCTAAGGCACAATTTTTCAGCCCCTGTTTAACAGGGGCGGGTACTTACAATTTTTTAAAAAAATGCTTCGCAACACGTGTGACTGCTGTGCTCCAAGTACAGTATCTGTGAGGGCCGGGTTGCAGTGTTGTGGCACCAGCACCAGTGCCTAAGGCACAATTTTTCAGCCCCTGTTTAACAGGGGCGTGTACTTACAATTTTTTAAAAAAATGCTTCGCAACACGTGTGACTGCTGTGCTCCAAGTACAGTATCTGTGAGGGCCGGGTTGCAGTGTTGTTGCACCAGCACCAGTGCCTAAGGCACAATTTTTCAGCCCCTGTTTAACAGGGGCGTGTACTTACAATTTTTTTAAAAAAATGCTTCGCAACACGTGTGACTGCTGTGCTCCAAGTACAGTATCTGTGAGGGCCGGGTTGCAGTGTTGTGGCACCAGCACCAGTGCCTAAGGCACAATTTTTCAGCCCCTGTTTAACAGGGGCGTGTACTTACAATTTTTTAAAAAAAATGCTTCGCAACACGTGTGACTGCTGTGCTCCAAGTACAGTCTCTGTGAGGGGTTGCAGTGTTGTGGCACCAGCACCAGTGCCTAAGGCACAATTTTTCAGCCCCTGTTTAACAGGGGCGGGTAATTACAAATCTTGATCTAATAGTTCACAGCAGGGCCCATTCCTGCGCCCACCAAGAGTAACTATGAGGGCCTGCAGTCTTGTGGCAACACCGTCCACCACCACCGCCAAAGGCCCAATTTTTCTGCCCTGTTCATCAGGTGCTTGCAATTACAAATCTTGATCTAATAACTCACAGCAGGGCCCATTCCTGCGCCCACCAAGAGTAACTATGAGGGCCTACAGTCTTGTGGCAACACCGTCCACCACCACCGCCAAAGGCCCAATTTTTCTGCCTGTTCATCAGGTGCTTGCAATTACAAATCTTGATCTAATAACTCACAGCAGGGCCCATTCCTGCGCCCACCAAGAGTAACTGTGAGAGCTTACAGTCTTGTGGCAAAACCGTCCACCACCACCACCACCACCCCCATTTTTTCTGCCCTGTTCAACAGGTGCATGCAATTACAAATCTTGATCTATTAACTCACAGCAGGGCCCATTCCTGTGCCCACCAGTCTTGTGGCTACACCAACATCTAATAGGGCAAATTTCTGCAGAGTATATACGCCAGGCCCAAAGACAAACAGAAGGAACAGTCCAGCAATGATCCACATGTGCTATAAGCTGTTTTTGGTATACCTGTTAATGAAAGAGACCACTATTGAGAGGTAGGAATGGGCAAACAGTTCGGGCTGAGCATAAGTTTGGCTCGAACATCGCCCGTTCGGGTGTTCTCCGAACACCCACATTTTCTGTGAGCTCATCGCGATATTCGCCCGCCAAGCGCACAGTCAATAGGTTGTTAATATGCAGGGCCGAGAAGCCAGACGATGCGTCCCTAACAATGGATGAGTCATCAGCTGTCAGTTGGCTTCCCCGCTGACAGTTGAATAAAAAAAGAAACATTGCCGAATTAGCCGGCAATAGAAATTGTAAAAAAAGGAGTTGGGGTCCTCCCAAAATTCATGCAAGACCCTTATCGGAGCATGCAGCCTGGCAGGCCAGTAAAGGGGGAGGACAAGCTAACAGCCCCCTGAACCATACCAGGCCACATGCCCTCAACTCTGCCCCCCACCCCAAAGCACCTTGTCCCCATGTTGATGGGGACAAGGGCCTCTTCCCCACATCCCAGGGCAATGTCCCCCTATGAAGATCCATTATCAATCTCGATGCCTGCCACGCCACTGGACTCGAAAATACAAAAAAAAAATGCTCCACCCATGACGAAGGCTAACTTCTGAATGCTTGCTCCTCCGCCCCATATTACTTCACCAACCCAGCATGCACCAGTTGGTGATGTCACAAGGGGGCAGTGCCCCAGGTGACATCACCCGGTGGCCCCACCCTTACCAATTCAAGAACTGTCAGATGGAGGAGCAGGCATTATCATCGTGGGTGGATAATTTTTTTTCAGGTCCGGCGGTGGTGGCAGGCATCATGATTGATGGTGGATCTACATTGGGGGACATTTTTATTTTGTTAATAAAGGAATAGGTGGCACTTATAGGTGGCACTCATGGGCACTGACAGGCGGCACTGATGGGCACTGACAGGGAGCACTGGGCACTGACAGGTGGCACTTTTGGGCAATGACCATGGGCACTAATAGGCGCCACTGATTGGCACTGACAGGTGGCACTGATGGGCACTAATAGATGGCATTGATGGGTAGCACTGATGATGGGGACAGGTGTTACTGCTTGGTACTGATTGGCATTGTGATGGGCACTGATTGGCACTGTGGTGGGCACTGAGAGCCTTTATTGAGGGGCACTAACTGGTAGCTATTGGGCACTGATTGGCACATCTGATGGAGGCTGTGCTGATAATATAACCGAGTTATGCCATTTACCAGCACTTCCTGGTGCACACGATGATCATCTGTGATTGGTCACAGCTGATTACGTGGTAAGAAGCCTCTGTCAGAGGCTCCTTACCATTATCGGAGATGCGGTGTGTCAGACTGACAAGCCACACTCATGATCACCGTGTTGTGCACCCCCATGGGCGTGTGCCAGCATGTTATCCTGCTGGACGTCATATGACGCCCAGTCAGGATAACAGAACCACTTCCCAGCCGGCAATCTGTTATAGGCCGGGCGGGAAGTGGTTAAGCAGTCACTAATTATTAGGCCACTTTTACACGGCTGCACAAAACACATTGTTTATTTACAGCTCTGAATGCAGCTGCATTGTTTTTAATATAGACATTTAAAAGGGCAGGTTAATATACATTGCATTCAGATCCGTAACACGGAATTCAAAAGTTTGCACCTGAGAACATGCATATGCATGTATGCAATCGAAAAAAGAACAGGAACATTTTTATGCATTTTATTTACTGATCATTAACCAAAAACTTTTTTTTATGATCAGTAATTTTTTTACAGCAGTGTTAAGGCTGTGTGACTAGGGCCTTAATATTATAGAATTTTTTATTATTATTATTATTATTAATTATTTTGGATTCATTTACAACTTTTGAACTTCTATTTGTCAAATCTTTCAATTCCTACTGTTATTTTAATATTTCTATTTAAAAAATGTTTTTAAAAGGCTTTGTGCAGGAAATTACCCTTGATAGAATATTCTTCACTTATGTATTTGTTAATTGATTTCCCATAAAGTAAGTTAGAGTAAGTTAGATTCTAGTAATAAACTAATGAGCAATGCTGTGTTTGCCAAGGCATATGCAGGTGTTAATGTAAGAACACACATAATTTTCAATCAAAGCTTCTTTATAAAGACCAATTTAACAAGGTTTAATTTTAATCTGTTCTCTGCATATCATTGTAAGATATTTCACACTAGCTTAAAAAAGTAAATAAGAAATCCAAAAAAAAGTTAATTGAAAATAGGTTAAATGATACTGAAATTATTTTACACAAACCCATGAAAAGACAAAAAGCAGACAGATATGCATCTAAAAACTAGATAAAAGTAAAATAAATGAACGCTTGATATACTAATGGGGTAAAATACAGTTGATGTAAAGTTAATTAGTGCAGTACAGTTCAAACATGTTTAAAATCCCAAACCACTATACAATTATTGAAGATGGATAAAATATTGGTGGAGACTTTTCACTAAAATGTGTGAAGGGCTTAAAACTTGACGAATATTTGAACTATATTAATTATTGTGTTAAATATAGGTTGGCTTCTTCCAGAAGCCAGACATAAATGTAATGGCATTTTCCAGATGATTGTCAAATGATACAATGGCTTAAGATCAATAGTGTGATAATATCACTGAGTTATCACTGAGTGTACAGATTCACCAACCTATACAGCTTTAACAATCTCAAAGAGAACCTCAAGAGAGAAATTCAGTGAACTGGAAAATAATATCAAATTCCCCATTAATATCTTTAGAGATACGCTGATTTTTCAGTTTACTTTCCAATCCACCATGAAACTAACCTTTTTGATAATCTGCTAAGCAAGTAGGAATGCAGAGGATTCCAGAATGTCCAGCCACCCAGCCAGCTCCCGGCCAGCTACTTTTATGACAAGGCCAAACCTCATGGCTATAAATACTATCTAATGGCAGTCTTCAGTAGATATGAAAGATGCTAAGACTATTGCAAAATTATTACTTGCCATATTGGTAAATTAGCATATGTTTTCGTGAGAAAAACAAGTTACCACAGCTTCACTCTTCTATAATAGAAACCTGCAATACAAATAATATGCAGGCTGTCATTACTGAGCTTTTCTGTAAAGCTTTTCTTCTGGTTGTCTTTCTTTTATGCTGATGCAAAAAAAAAACACTAAAAGGAGTTTGCATGTTCTCCCTGTGCCTGCGTGGGTTTCCTCTGGGTACTCCGGTTTCCTCCCACACTCCACTCCAAATGCTGGTAGGTTAATTAGATCCTGTCAGTAAAAATTGGCCAAATATATGTATGTTGTATGTGTATGTGTTTGTAAGCATGTCGGGACCCCACAGGGCAAGGACCGCACTATACCACAGATGGACACCAGTGGCAAAAAGCGCCCTGAGGCTATTCAGTTCGCATAGGTAGCGCTATACAAGTCATTCATTCATTCAAATGTATTACAAATAATGCTTCAAAAACATTAAAAATTTGCCATTAAAAGACATGCTTGGTGGATGCTCCGTGAAGTGGCACAGCTGTAGAATGTATACTGGCAAAAGTAACATTTACAATAAAAAAAAAAATGACATTTAAATTTCCCGTAAATGGCATTTCTCTGCCAGCTGGGTTTTTAAAAAAAATAGCACGTGGACCCTCCAAAATACATACCAGGCCCTTAACCGCAAATTACATACCAAACCCCATAATGGTTTAAAATAAATTTAGGGGCCCTTGGAGGGGTGCTGGTAAGGAAATGTAAATTATGTTTTTCTTTCTAAAAAGGGTATTTTTCTGTGTGAAATCCCACAGCAAGTAGCGTTAGTCTTTTTACATACTACCTCTACTCATTCACAAAAAAATTAAACAGTAAATAAACACATGACACACTTTAGCCTTAAAAAGCACACACAATGTTAATCCATCACCAATCACACTTGAATAATGCCCACTAAAAGAAAAAAAACACATCAATCGTTGAGATGCTCCACTCCTGTTGTCATGCCTTGATGAATGACAGATTCCTGGCTGACAGCTGTTTTTTAATAAAGGGTCAGGGATGTGGTGGATGTCATTGACCAAATATGGCTGTGCCCATATTTTGTCAGTGATGTCAGCCACCATCCCCATGCCTTTGTTTATATCCAGTTGGCAGTTGGGAATCCCTAGCCATCGTCTTAATGGGCTGGGTGGGGAAGCATTACTGACTGCTCAAAACCCGAAGACCACTGGCTTCCTAAGGCTACTTTCACACTGTAGCGGTGGGGGCGCTGGCGGTAAAGCGGCGCTATATTTAGCGCCGCTTTACTGGCATTTTAGCAGCGCATTTCGGCCGCTAGCGGGGTGGTTTAACCCCCCGCGAGTGGCCGAAAAAGGGTCAATACCGCCCGTTTTACCCCCCGCGAGCGGCCGAAAAAGGGTCAATACCGTCCTGCAAGCGCACCGCTTCAGTGTGAAAGCCCTCGGGCTTTCACAACGAAGACACAGCAACAGCTGTTTCGGGTCGGTTTGCAGGCTCTATTTTTAGAGCAATAACGCCTGCAAACCGCCCCAGTGTGAAAGGGGCCTAACATCCACCCTGAAAAGAAAGCTGTCATTAATACTGTTGCTAAATTTACCAATTTCTGCTGCATCCAGAGGTTTGGGTCGGCAGGTAGGGTAACTCCCCATTTAGTTTTCTAAACAGGAAAAAAGAATTCTACTTCAGTCCCTATCGGATGGGGACTCATGCCTAATCATTTCTAATCATTAATAACGGTATAAAATATAAATTACGCTGATATTGAGTTGAAATGAAGGCCCTATCATGGCTTGACATTGCTAAAAATATATCTATTGATTTTATTTTATTTTTTTTAAGTATTTAAACAGATTTGAAATATTTAAAATAATAATATGTTTAAAAAGTATAAATACAATGGGAAATATGGACTAGTAGGATAACAAACTCATCATCACTTAATTAGACCATCCGACCTAGAACTAAAACATGACCTAATATAAGATCCTTCCGCTATTAACATAATGATAAAATCCGTACAATATACTTATAACTCTGGTTTTCCTACTGAAGATCCAACGTGCACCAATAGGTAACAGTGGTACGAATACCCAACAGTTGCACTAATGTCTAACAGTTGGTATCAATTTCTAATAGTTTGTTCTAATAGTCTGTTCTATCACCTATTAGCTTGTACCATCACCTTAGTCTATATGTATACCTCAATGTTTGCATTTCCTGTGTACCGTATTTGTATAGCCTTTTATACATTTGTATATTCTTGTATACAGGTTTGTATACTTTTTCTTTCTGTATACCCTTTCTATTATACCAATAAAAAACTATTGACTCAAAAAAAGTATAAATACTTACTTGACCACTATATGCAGTTCATAAAATCTAAGGTCAGTATTCATGAATTTTCATTTTAATTTTGTACAGTTTTATTAATATTTTACTTAGCAAAGTGACATTGTCAGAGAATGGGACAAAATAAAACATACCAGTGTCAGGGGTGTTTAAGCAGTGGTAGTATTAGTTTATTAAAAAAAAATAATAATTAAAAGATGACCATTATAAGCAACACTTGTAGTATTCTAGTTTATCCAAACCCAATTGCTGGCACATTTTCTGCATAGCTCACTCTGCCTATACATTTTGTGAAATTATAAAAGCAAACACAGGTGAAATAAAAAAAGGACTTCTAATAATGGTTACACATGTTAACCACAGTCATTGGAATGAAATAATTTTTGTGATAATAATCCTTGAATTTTGCAGTTATATTCACTTGTGATGTACGTTTGTTGATTCGGAAACAAGATTAACGGAAGAAGCAAAAGTTTAAACTAGGTTACGAAGAAATATTATGGCAATAAATAATATCTTGCATACCAACACTCACCTTCTTGCTTTTTTAAAAATAGGGATACTTAGTGAAAAAGATTTACAAATAAAACATAATTGCACCACATGGGAGAATTTTAAAAAAAGAAGCATCTCCAGTTAGAAAATTAGGTCAGAAAAGAAGACAATATAAGACTAGATTCCAACAGAGTCACACCAAGGAGCAAAAATAAGTAGGATGATTGTTCGTGTTATAAAAGAGAAAAAAATAGTAATGTTACAATGTATAAAAATATACCTTGATGTAAGATTTTGCTAAAAAGATGAGTAGATTAGAACAATTATGGTTGGTATTTTTTCCCAATGATTTTAATGTGGTCAAGGTAATTCCTATAAGATCAGAAATCACTTTTATATAATACGTTTAAAAATATTTTTTAGAAGATAAAATGTTGAAAAGATCCATGTACAATAATATATTTAAATGTGTTTTGTGAAGGAAGGTGCTCTTATCCAACTAGTCACTTGCTACTTGGTTTATTGCATTTTGTAAACATTATAACTATTTCTGGAAAGAGTTTCATACTTTTTGGGGTCTGAATGTACAATGCATTTTTCAAAGCAGTATGCAGAAGAATAGTAAGGAAGCTGACATAGGATAGCCTAACATTGTCATATGGCAGGGTGTGTTAATCACACAAGTGGTTGGATCACAAATATTTTGGCACCTTAAAAAAAATCACACACACTTACTAAGTCATTAAGATACACTAAGCTGTTTGGCCAAAGTAGTTCACCCTGGAAAAGAAGAGCTGTTCCTGACTTAAATGTCAGTTTTGCACTAAATATTTTTAAATTGCTATTCCACTTCTACAGTACGTGGCTTTATCCTGTGTTTTGTTTCGCTTTTCTTTTAATATTTTTACTACATATAAATATTAAAATACATTTATATCCATATTTTCCCCTTGATAAATCTCTGTACACACTAACATACAGACATGACACAAAAGAGAAAACAGAACCAAATGGCTTGATTTACTAAAGGCAAAAAGACTGTGCACTTTGCAAGTACAGTTTTTCCAGAGCTTAGTAAATGAGGAGAAGTTTCTCTTTGCAAAGAATACCCGCTAATCACATGTAGGGAAAACAATGGATATTTGCTTGGAAAAAAATATGCAGGCATGCTGATCTCTTAATTTTTTCTTGCCACAAATTACATTTCTCAGCATGGGAACTAAATGTAAACAAAGAAGTTGGGGGAATCATGTATTTATTCCATTACTGACCATATTTAGTTAAAGCGGTGTTCCAGACGCAATTTTTTTTTTTTTCAAAAGTCAGCAGCTACAAACACTGTAGCTGCTGACTTTTAATAAGGACACTTACCTGTCCAGCGAGCCTGCAATGTTGCCCCCCCCCAAGGCCGATCCGTCCATTGGATCGGCTGCCGGCGGCGCCATCTTAACGAAGGGAAACAGGCAGTGGAGCCTTGGGGCTTCACTGCTCGTTTCCTACTGCACATGTGCGAGTCACGCAGCGCTTTGTGAATGGCCCTGTTGTTTTTTGGGACACACACATGTCCCAGAAAACAAAAGGGAAGCTTGCCGAAGAGGAGGAAGCGCCGTGGAATAGGAAGAGGCAGATTAGAAAGACTGCCTAGCAACAGGGGTTTCTGGTAAGTAAACAAAAAATATTTTTTTCAAATGTTTATTTTTTAATTTTTTTGAGAATGTTAATGGAATTTTTTATTTTAGGGTGGACCTCCGCTTTAATTATGTCACCCAGGACCCCCTGTTCCATTTTTTGCTTTCAGCTGTTAGGCTAGGAAATGCCATGTACATCATATCAGCAGTCATTGTAATTTGTTTCCATGGGTCAGCATGACTCACAAGGATCTACATCACTGGAGGACATGATGATTGTTGATCAATGATGTACACTGTAAGATGTTTTTTTTTTCTTCCACGTCAGCGAATTTCCACGAGAGACTTAAAATCAACTTTCAGTTCATTATTGTCTCATCTCATGTTCACATCATCGTGGCTTATTTTATGCATATCGACGTGAAAAAAAAAAATGATAGAACATTCACTATAAATCAGTGTATAAGTTACCAAATACATTCCCCATTTATCCCTCTCATCTCTACAGTTAACCCTCCCATCCCACACCCCCCCTATAACCCCCCCACCCCCGCATGACCGATTACTCTACATTCATCTGTTGTTTCCCCATTTTATTCTATCACTTACCCAGACTCCTAAACTCTTAGTTGTTCAGCGTAGCTCCATGATTTTTTAAATTTCCTCCACTCCTGCCACTTATCCTCCTCTTTTTTTTTTTCTTTTCATTTCCTGTACTACCATCACGATCTCTTATCCTCTCCATGCTATAAATGCCTTCGGCTTCGTCTATCCATTCCCAAATTGTTGGGACTTCCACCTCTTGCCATTTCTTCGGGATCAATTTTTTTGCGGCATTTAGGAAATGTGGGGTTAATGCACCTTGGTATTTTTTTACTCCTTCTCTAGTACCGTGAAATAAAACTGTCCATGGATCCTTTGGGACTTCTATGTTTGTTATTTCCTTTACGTAATACAATATTTTTACCCAAAAAGCCTTAATTTTTGGACAGCTCCATCAGAGATGTGTCATTGTGACCGGCTCTCTACATCCTCTCCAGCAATTCCCTGATTTACCCTGTTGGTATTTGCTCATCTTATCAGGGGTAGCATACCATCTTGATAAGATTTTATAATTTGTTTCGACTGACTTACTGTCTATTGCTGACCAATGTGCTAATTTAAATATTTTCTTCATGGTGCAAGTGTCACAGCGTGTTCACAATTCCTTTTCCCATTTCTGTATATATGGCGGAATCACCAGGTCATCTCCCTCCAGTAAGAGTCTGTACCACTTTGATATAGTACCTTTAGAATTATTTGTTGTACAACGGCGCTCTCAATGGGCAGACTCGCCGTGAAGTGGACAAGCTGGCGATACCGCCACACGTCTAGTCCCTCAAATCCCTCCTTAACTTTTAGTTCCTGTAGTGATAAAATCTTACCTTCTTTTAAAATATCCCGCAACTGTGCCTGTTCGTTTATCCAATTCCCCCCATTTATCTTCATTCCCGGTGCAAAAAATAAATTTTCTTTTAATGCTATAAGTGGTGAATTATAGTGACCATTTAATTTCTTATATACTCCATCCCAAATCCTAAGTACGTTACGTGTCAATTCACTACTATTCGTGTCTATTTTCCTATATTTTGGGGGGTTCCATATAATCTTACCTAATTGTGCATAACTAAGAGTGTTTTCTAAATTTACCCACCTTTTTTCTTTTTTGTTTTCTTTTACCCATTCTACAGTTCTCGACAGCACAATGGCTTTGTAATAGTAGTGGATGTCAGGGACTGCCAATCCCCCCTGATTTTTCTCCGTAAGATGTTTTTTTAATAATGTTGCACATTGATTTACAATTTAACTTTTTATGAATGCGTACCCAGGGGTCATATCTAAGGACCCCCATTAAAAAAATCTAAATAAATTTTGATTTTGACAAGTCTCCCCTCAAACCTCCACATCCACTGATCTAGGGATTTGGGGAAGAGATTCTTGTCCTTATCAACACTGGGACAAAATGCTTTGACCATGGGGCCCCTTGGCAAGATACCCACCCCAAGTTGAGGGCATATGGCCTGATATAGTTCAATAAGGTGCATGCTCACTGCCTGCCTCCCTTTCCTGGCCAGGAGGGCTGCATGATCAAATACGGTTCTGGTATGAATTTTGAATCCCATTGTTCACAATCATTGTTTTACAATCCTTTGCTTATTAGCCTTTAATGGGCACCAAGTCTCTACAATATTTAAGGTTGCTGTGTTTGTAATATGATACTCTGAATTTTTTCTTGTAAAAATTACTTATCTCTCTCTCTAATGCCGCATACACACAAAGGGACTATCCCGCGGGATTGTCTGCTGGACTCGAGTCCGCCGGACAATCCCCTTGTGTGTGGGCCTTCGACAGACTTTTTTTCCCAAAAGTCCGGCGGACTAGGTTTTAAGTTTTGTTTTAAAATTATCCGCTGGACTTGGCAGTCCGGCGGACAATATGGCCGTCTGTAGTATGGTCCGGCGGACCAAAAAGGACGCATGCTCAGTAGCAAGTATTTTTCTAGTATTTTTCTTTTTCTAGTCCCGTCGTACGTGCTGTACGTCATCGCGTGAACCGCCAGACTTTTAGCGTGATCGTGTGTGGTCAAGTCCGCCGAAGCCCAGCTGGAAAGTCCAGCGGTTTGTCCGCTGGACTAGGTCCGGCGGACAAAGTCCCTTCGTGTGTACGCGGCATAAGGCTGCATTCACATCTAGCACTTGTGAGAAACACTTTTTTTGAATATTCATTTGAATAAGTAGCAATCACACCAAAATATGCTCCTGTACCTTTTTAAACATAGAGCTTATTTTTTTTATTGTGCATTTAACCACAATTGTTGCACATGAAAATACAAGTGAATGAGGCCTTTCATTGCTTCCTTGGGCACCAAATAAACTTCTTGCATGCTTTCCAGCTACTGTGTGAAAATGTTTTCTTTTGTCTCTGAAAGTTGGCATTGTGTTTTTTTTTCTTTTTATCAGCTCCGTCCCGCTCCGGACATACAGCGCTCCCTACAGCCGGAGGCTGTGGCTGATCATCGCCCACGATAGCAGCCATTAAGCAGGCATACCCTTGGGCACATTCCTATGTCCTCGGGGACATCCAATAACACTCTGGAGACACGACTCCTCATGATCCCGGAGATGGCAGCGGAGCAGCACCACACAGGCACAGGATCTCTCCACACGCAGCCTGGTGGGACACACAGCGGGGAGTGGTATGTGCAGCATCCCCCAGCACCTCACCACACAGAGGCCCTACCTCGCCAGTATACACTGAGTTCCTCATCAACCAGATGAGCTCCTTATATCCCCAATGACTGCCACCTCACCTGGGCCTGGCGATCCCCTGCCTGGCGTGGGCTAGATCACCTCACAGTCCCACAACATGGCGCTCATGTTCGCTAAATTTGCAGAGATGCTGGAAAGGGGACTGGCCAAAACTGCAGCCAAAATAACCTCTGATATTAAAATGGATCTCCAGGCCCTGGGCTCACGCATTGAGGCCATAGAAGACAACATGGATGCTACCATGGCCCGCAATAACCAAAACACAGGCCGCATACAGTACATTCATAATCAACTGGATGCCGCTATGGCTAAAATTGATGACCTCGAGAACAGGTCTCGATGATATAATTTTAGGATCCAAGGTTTACCCAAATCAATCATGGATATCCCTGCTGCAGTTAATTCTCTCATCAAAACTTATCCCTGACATTCATCCCCACAGAGCGGAACTTGACCGAGCCCACAGGGCCCTAGGGCCCCTATGATCTGATGGACTCCCCCGTGACATTCTTGTTAAGCCACACTACTATGTGGTGAAAGAAGATGTTATGAAAAGGGCTAGAACCGCCTCCCAACTCCAAATCATGGGGCACAGATCCAGCTTTTTGCTGACATCTCCCCCTCTACAATCCAAAGGAGACGAGCTCTCAAACCCCTGCTAATGGGTCTGACTCAGGAGAACATCAAATACTGGAGGCTGTTTCTTTTCAGCCTGAAATTTGAGATTAATAACAAGCCATACAGATTCTCCACATTTCCTCAGGGAGAGGATTTACTGCAGAAGCTGGGCATAATATCCAGGGACCCTCCATCCCCAATGCAAACCTCCTCATCCATCTCCTCCAAGCGCCCACTCCCGGTGAGCCCACTTACTTCACAGTAGCAAAAACCTAAACTTAAAAAAGCTAAGGAGGGCCGTCTCACATGAACTGGAGCCATGACACTCACTGTTGCCTCACCTTATCATCTTGTTCGGGTCTAGCCCCCGAAAACCCTGCACTACCGATGATGAACTCTTCTTATCACGTACTACTATCCTGGAATCCCTCTCCTGCCCTCAGACTGTTAATCTCACAAATTTCCTTAATGTCTTTTCCCTATACCCCAATGTATATACTTCTCCTATATGGGAGAAGTCATATCAGCAACCACCTCTACATGCGAGACCCTGACCCAAAGAAATCACCCGGGGATGAATTTTATTAACCATGGCCATTTTATTAACCATGTACTGTTGCATATTGTCTCCAGGCGGGGCTTTGTGCTTTCCTGCTGCTCCTGATATCACACCACACCAAAAGATTACACTTGGACAGCGCCCATCATTTTTTCCAGGACCCTTTACTAACTCGCTGCACTGACACAGAGCTCACCACAGACCGTTTTAATGTGCTCTTAAAGCGGAGCTCCACCCTAAAGTGGAACTTCCGCTCATAGTATTCCTCCCCCTTTCCGGTGTCACAATTGGCACCTTTGGGGGGAGGAGGGACAGGATACCTGTCTTTGACAGGTATCCTTTCCCACTTCCGGAAGTATGGCGTGGCGCGATCGTGCCATGATGTCACCGTGGGGATCCCTCCTCCTCCTCCCTCGGGCGCCGGTGTCCTGACGGATTGTGTCCCCCATCATATACCGTCCGCTGTGTACTGCGCATGTGCAATACACAGGACAAGCAGATTCCGAAAATAGCCGAAGATGAACGGCACCTGCGCTGTGAGTCCAGGTTCAAGCCCCACCATCCAAGTGGACATAGATTTAGAATAAAAAAGAGCCGAGCGCAGCGAGGCTGTGCCCGAATCGTGGGGAGCGAAGCGAGCCCGCGAGGGGCCCTCTAACTTTGTGTAGCCCTATGTCCACTTGGATGGTGGGGCTTGCACCTCGACTCACGGCGCAGGCGCCGTTCATCTTCCGAGAATTTCCGAATCGCTTTGTCCTCCCTACGGCGCAAGCGATGCGCCTGCGCAGTACGGGGCGGACACTTTTCGATAGGCGGACATTTCTTGACAGAACACCGGGCTAATAGGAGAGAGGAGCGGGACCTCGTAAATGCGCAGTAGGGTTCCCATCATGCCGGGTTACCTTACCCGCAATGGCAGCTGATGGAGACATCAGCTGCGGTGCCGACATCGAGGGACAGCAGGACAGGTAAGTGTCCATTTATTAAAAGCCAGCAGCTGCATTATGTGTAGCTGCTGACTTTTATTAATATTTTTTCCCGGAACACCCCTGTTTCTCTCCTTTACAGGTGTTGCCGCCTGTTTTTTAGCCCTCACTAGTTTGATATGGGGAGGCGCTGTGACCGGAGCGGTGCTCATGCACCACCTCCTGACCCCATAGAAGCAGAATTTTCCTTTCTCCCAGCTAGGACGTTCCCTCTTTATAGAGGGACACTATTTGTGTACTTAAGAGAAGAGTGGATTTTCACCATGTTTATTTGTCTCTCTCTTCTCCAACTTCTTTTCTTTTCTCGCACTAACTTTTCTTCTCCCCTAGTGACTCAGTTGAGCTCGCACCCCTCCAGACTCCCTAACAACAATGAAATTAAATATCCTTCAATACTGTCCTCCACATCTGCTGCCGGCCTGGAGGTAAGTGACTGGTACTCTTCGGCGTTCTCTCCTCAGCTGCTCCATGGCTGACCCTACCTCATCGAACCCTTCCCTGCGCATTGCTATGCACAATGACCAGGGAATGAACTCACCAGTTAAACACAGGAAAAAATCTTTCAATATTATCATGGCCAAAAAAATTATATTCTCTTTCTCCAAGAAACACACTTACCTTGCACCTATAACCCCTCCTACATACATCCCAAACTTCCTAAATTCCATCTTGCCAGTGCAGACACAAAAACTAAGGGGGCGGCTATATTTTTCTTTCGTAACTGCCAGTTCCCCTTCATCTATAAATTAAAGGACCCTGAGGGGAGATTCATACCTGTAAAAGGTCTCATTGATGACCAGCTCTACTGATTGGTGTCATATTATGCACCGAACGGGGGCCAATCCCAATTCTTTGCTTCCCTATTTTGCACCTTGAACCCACTGACTAAAGGTACTGTCATATACAGAGGGGACTCCAACATAGCCTTTGACACAGCACTAGACATATCTCGCCCCTTGGGTAAGGGACTTATACATCCCACCAGGCAGAGCCTTAAAGTAGCTAAACAGATCTACAGACAAGGATTAGTGGATATCTGGAGGGACGTTAACCAAACTTTACGAGGCTATACTCACTATTCAAACCCCCACAATTCTTTTGCCAGAATTGACCACTTCTTTATTTCCACCTCTGATATACCTGTAGTGTCTAAATCCTATATAAAAGATTCTGTCTGGTCGGATCACTCTCTTCTCTTGATATTGGGGCGCCCCTCGAGACAGAAAATGAGTCCTTGCTGGAAACTTAATGCTTCCATCCTTAGTAACCCGACCCATGTTAGTGCGATTGATCAAAATATTTGATGATACTTCCTCTTGATAGACACTGGGGATATTTCCCCAACTACGCTGTGGGCGGCCACAAGGCTACCTGTCATAAACCGTATGTGACCAGAACTGTGTGACTGCAACAGAGTAAACCAACCAAGTAGATGAGAAATACGTTCTTTTATTTAAGATAAATACATACAATGTGAACACACCACCAATAATAAACAGAGTAAGAAAACCAAATAATAGTGACACAAACAAACCAGTATATCTAACAAGGGGGATACCAGAATCGTAGTCAAGCCAGGCCAGGGTCATAAACAGGAGGTCAGCAGATGGGGGGAAAAGGAGAAAGGGATCAGGTGCGGGACAAGGTTCCAGGGATGCAGGGACAGGCAGGATCAGGTTTCCGGGATCAAGGTTCAGGCTAAACGGGTAACAGGCTGCAGATCAGGACTCAGGGACAAAACCAAGGCAAAGATGTAAATGCTTGCCTGGTATTTATAGTCCTGTGATTGGCCTCAGGTGATACCTGATTGCAGGAGGTGCTGTCTGCCCCACGCTGCCAGGATCCATCCGCTGGTGGATGCCAGTACTGCAGCCCAACGATGACATAGTAGCAGGGAAGAGTTCTCCTGACAGTTCCAAACTGCCAGGAGACACCTGCTGGTGGACCGCAGTACTGCATGCCAAAAGACAGATATTACCAGCGAATGGAACGTTTCCTGACAGTACCCCCTCTCAAAGGAGCGGCCTCCGGATGCTCCAACTGGTTGTAATTGTTCAAAGTCTAAGGCGTCAAACAGGACAATGGGTAGGGGTACTTCAGGCTGGGCATCAGGCACTTCAGGGCAGACAGCGGGCTCTGGGTTCTTAAGCTGGGTGGCATGCACCTTGAACTGGGCAACAGGCACATAAAGCGGGGCAGCTGGCATGGGTACATCAAACTGGGCAGCAGGTGCATCAAGCGGGGAAGCAGGCACCTCACGTGGGGCAGCAGGCACGGGCACTTTAGGCTGGGCAGCAGGCCCAGGCACATCAAGCTGGGCAGCAGGCACATCAAGCTGGGCAGCAGGCATGGGCACTTTAGGCTGGGCAGCAGGCACATCAAGCTGGGCAGCAGGCACAGGCACATCAAGCTGGGCAGCAGGCACATCAAGCTGGGCAGCAGGCATGGGCACATCGGGCTGGGCAGAAGACAGGAGCTCATCGGGCTGGGCAGCAGACAGGAGCTCATCAGGCTGGGCAGCAGACAGGAGCTCATCAGGCTGGGCAGCAGACAGGAGCTCATCGGGCTGGGCAGGAGACAGGAGCTCATCGGGCTGGGCAGCAGACAGGAACACAGCAGGCAGCAGGTCGTCAGACTGGAGGGCAGGCAGCAGGTCGTCAGACCGGAAGGCCGGGACATCAGACTGGAAGGCCGGGACATCAGACTGGAAGGCAGGCAGCAGGTCGTCAGACTGGAGGGCAGGCAGCAGGTCGTCAGACTGGAGGGCAGGCAGCAGGTCGTCAGACCGGAAGGCCGGGACATCAGACTGGAAGGCCGGGACATCAGACTGGAAGGCAGCCAACGGGACATCAGACTGGAAGGCAGCCAGCGGGACATCAGACTGGAAGGCCGGGACATCAGACTGGAAAGCCGGGACATCAGACTGGAAGGCAGGCAGCGGGTCATCAGACTGGAAAGCCGGGACATCAGACTGGAAGGCCAGGACAGCAGACTGGAAGGCAGACAGCGTGTCATCAGACTGGAAGTCCGGGACATCAGACTGGAAGGCAGGCAGCGGAGCATCAGACTGGAAGGCTGGAACGTCAGACTGGAAGGCCGGCAGTGGGACATCGGGCTGGAGGGCTGGGACATCAGGCTGGAAGGCAGGAAACGAGACATTAGACTGGAAGGCTGGGACATCAAGCTGAAAAACTGGGACGTCAAACTGGAAAGCCGACACCAGGACATCAGACTGGAAGGCTGGGACTTCAGGCTGGAATGCCGACACCAGAACATCAGACTGGAAGGTTGGGACGTCAGGCTGGAGAGCTAGGACATCAGACTGGAAGGCTGGAACATCAGGCTGGAAGGCCGGCACCAGGACATCAGACTGAAAGGCCGGCACCAGGACATCAGACTGGAAGGCCGGCACCAGGACATCAGACTGGAAGGCCGGCACCAGGACATCAGACTGGAAGGCCGGCACCAGGACATCAGACTGGAAGGCCAGCACCAGGACATCAGACTGGAAGGCCAGCACCAGGACATCAGACTGGAAGGCTGGGACGTCAGACTGGAGAGCTGGGACATCAGACTGGAGAGCTGGGACATCAGACTGGGAGGCCGGCAGCGGGACATCAGACTGGAAGGCTGGGACGTCAGGCTGGAAGGCTGGCACCTCTGGCTGGAACAGATTGGTGGGTGTGGAGGCAGGTTGGGTTAATGGCAGGATTGTTTTGGTTGGGAAAAACTTTTGTTTTTTCTTTGGTTTAATCACTGAAGCTCTGTAGGTGGGGGGTGCAGCAGACTGGAAAGGAGGATTAGTAGGCAGCCGAGAAGAGGCAGGTGGGTTGTATGCAGGGTAGGTACAAGGAGCAGAGACCGGATACGAGTATTCGGTTGGAAGCGACGTATACTGGGCTGCTACTGTGTTTGGCATAGGTGATGGGGAAACAGATCTTTGGGCAGGCAAGTGTCTGATGGCAGTGGTGGTGTGTTGTGGGTTGGTTGGGGCTGGTTGTAATATATCAGACCATGCTGAGAGTATTGGTTGGACAAAGAACGGATCACATGCTGCCTGTCTAACAAGGGTCTGTACTGAGTGAATACATTCCATAAGCTTCTGCTGAGGACAAATGATATAGTGCTCAAAAAAGCATGTGGAATCATCCTCTAACAGCCACACCAGAGATTCCACCTGATCAACAGGCACATAAAGCGGGGCAGCTGGCATGGGTACATCAAACTGGGCAGCAGGTGCATCAAGCGGGGAAGCAGGCACCTCACGTGGGGCAGCAGGCACGGGCACTTTAGGCTGGGCAGCAGGCACAGGCACATCAAGCTGGGCAGCAGGCACATCAAGCTGGGCAGCAGGCATGGGCACTTTAGGCTGGGAAGCAGGCACATCAAGCTGGGCAGCAGGCACAGGCACATCAAGCTGGGCAGCAGGCACATCAAGCTGGGCAGCAGGCATGGGCACATCGGGCTGGGCAGAAGACAGGAGCTCATCGGGCTGGGCAGCAGACAGGAGCTCATCAGGCTGGGCAGCAGACAGGAGCTCATCAGGCTGGGCAGCAGACAGGAGCTCATCGGGCTGGGCAGGAGACAGGAGCTCATCGGGCTGGGCAGCAGACAGGAACACAGCAGGCAGCAGGTCGTCAGACTGGAGGGCAGGCAGCAGGTCGTCAGACCGGAAGGCCGGGACATCAGACTGGAAGGCCGGGACATCAGACTGGAAGGCAGGCAGCAGGTCGTCAGACTGGAGGGCAGGCAGCAGGTCGTCAGACCGGAAGGCCGGGACATCAGACTGGAAGGCCGGGACATCAGACTGGAAGGCAGCCAACGGGACATCAGACTGGAAGGCAGCCAGCGGGACATCAGACTGGAAGGCCGGGACATCAGACTGGAAGGCAGGCAGCGGGTCATCAGACTGGAAAGCCGGGACATCAGACTGGAAGGCCAGGACAGCAGACTGGAAGGCAGACAGCGTGTCATCAGACTGGAAGTCCGGGACATCAGACTGGAAGGCAGGCAGCGGAGCATCAGACTGGAAGGCTGGAACGTCAGACTGGAAGGCCGGCAGTGGGACATCGGGCTGGAGGGCTGGGACATCAGGCTGGAAGGCAGGAAACGAGACATTAGACTGGAAGGCTGGGACATCAAGCTGAAAAACTGGGACGTCAAACTGGAAAGCCGACACCAGGACATCAGACTGGAAGGCTGGGACTTCAGGCTGGAATGCCGACACCAGAACATCAGACTGGAAGGTTGGGACGTCAGGCTGGAGAGCTAGGACATCAGACTGGAAGGCTGGAACATCAGGCTGGAAGGCCGGCACCAGGACATCAGACTGGAAGGCCGGCACCAGGACATCAGACTGGAAGGCCGGCACCAGGACATCAGACTGGAAGGCCGGCACCAGGACATCAGACTGGAAGGCCGGCACCAGGACATCAGACTGGAAGGCCAGCACCAGGACATCAGACTGGAAGGCTGGGACGTCAGACTGGAGAGCTGGGACATCAGACTGGAGAGCTGGGACATCAGACTGGGAGGCCGGCAGCGGGACATCAGACTGGAAGGCTGGGACGTCAGGCTGGAAGGCTGGCACCTCTGGCTGGAACAGATTGGTGGGTGTGGAGGCAGGTTGGGTTAATGGCAGGATTGTTTTGGTTGGGAAAAACTTTTGTTTTTTCTTTGGTTTAATCACTGAAGCTCTGTAGGTGGGGGGTGCAGGCTGGGACATCAAGCTGAAAAACTGGGACGTCAAACTGGAAAGCCGACACCAGGACATCAGACTGGAAGGCTGGGACTTCAGGCTGGAATGCCGACACCAGAACATCAGACTGGAAGGTTGGGACGTCAGGCTGGAGAGCTAGGACATCAGACTGGAAGGCTGGAACATCAGGCTGGAAGGCCGGCACCAGGACATCAGACTGGAAGGCCGGCACCAGGACATCAGACTGGAAGGCCGGCACCAGGACATCAGACTGGAAGGCCGGCACTAGGACATCAGACTGGAAGGCCAGCACCAGGACATCAGACTGGAAGGCCAGCACCAGGACATCAGACTGGAAGGCTGGGACGTCAGACTGGAGAGCTGGGACATCAGACTGGAGAGCTGGGACATCAGACTGGGAGGCCGGCAGCGGGACATCAGACTGGAAGGCTGGAACATCAGGCTGGAAGGCCGGCACCAGGACATCAGACTGGAAGGCCGGCACCAGGACATCAGACTGGAAGGCCGGCACCAGGACATCAGACTGGAAGGCCGGCACCAGGACATCAGACTGGAAGGCCAGCACCAGGACATCAGACTGGAAGGCCGGCACTAGGACATCAGACTGGAAGGCCAGCACCAGGACATCAGACTGGAAGGCCAGCACCAGGACATCAGACTGGAAGGCTGGGACGTCAGACTGGAGAGCTGGGACATCAGACTGGAGAGCTGGGACATCAGACTGGGAGGCCGGCAGCGGGACATCAGACTGGAAGGCTGGGACGTCAGGCTGGAAGGCTGGCACCTCTGGCTGGAACAGATTGGTGGGTGTGGAGGCAGGTTGGGTTAATGGCAGGATTGTTTTGGTTGGGAAAAACTTGTTTTTTCTTTGGTTTAATCACTGAAGCTCTGTAGGTGGGGGGTGCAGCAGACTGGAAAGGAGGATTAGTAGGCAGCCGAGAAGAGGCAGGTGGGTTGTATGCAGGGTAGGTACAAGGAGCAGAGACCGGATACGAGTATTCGGTTGGAAGCAACGTATACTGGGCTGCTACTGTGTTTGGCATAGGTGATGGGGAAAACAGATCTTTGGGCAGGCAAGTGTCTGATGGCAGTGGTGGTGTGTTGTGGGTTGGTTGGGGCTGGTTGTAATATATCAGACCATGCTGAGAGTATTGGTTAGACAAAGAACGGATCACATGCTGCCTGTCTAACAAGGGTCTGTACTGAGTGAATACATTCCATAAGCTTCTGCTGAGGACAAATGGTATAGTGCTCAAAAAAGCATGTGGAATCATCCTCTAACAGCCACACCAGAGATTCCACCTGATCAACACTGAAAGGGGGAGACAAATCATCACCGGCCTTTGGAACACAGGACAGGGCTAGCTCAGCACATATTTGGATTAAAGGCTGCACATCCCCAAACAACATACAGCCCTGGTCAACCAGGGAGTGGGCCAAACGCATGATCTCAAGCAGCTGGTCATTGGTCCACTCTTTCAGTGTCTGGCGGAGATACTCGCCACTCTCTGACGCCAGCAGAGCATAATAGGAAATCACGTTAGGATTTATTCCAGCAAAGCCAACAGAACCAAGATGGTTCCTCTGTGCAGCCACTTCTGGTCAGGGATGGCCATGGTTTCTGTCATAAACCGTATGTGACCAGAACTGTGTGACTGCAACAGAGTAAACCAACCAAGTAGATGAGAAATAAGTGCTTTTATTTAAGATAAATACATACAATGTGAACACACCACCAATAATAAACAGAGTAAGAAAACCAAATAATAGTGACACAAGCAAACCAGTATATCTAACAAGGGGATACCAGAATCGTAATCAGGCCAGGGTCATAAACGGGAGGTCAGCAGATGGGGGGGAAAAGGAGAAAGGGATCAGGTGCGGGACAAGGTTCCAGGGATGCAGGGACAGGCAGGATCAGGTTTCCGGGATCAAGGTTCAGACTAAACGGGTAACAGGCTGCAGATCAGGGCTCAGGTACAAAAACAAGGCAAAGATGTAAATGCTTGCCTGGTATTTATAGTCCTGTGATTGGCCTCAGGTGATACCTGATTGCAGGAGGTGCTGTCTGCCCCACGCTGCCAGGATCCATCCGCTGGTGGATGCCAGTACTGCAGCCCAACGATGACATGGCAGCAGGGAAGAGTTCTCCTGACAGTTCCAAACTGCCAGGAGACACCTGCTGGTGGACCGCAGTACTGCATGCAAAAAGACAGATATTACCAGCGGATGGAATGTTTACTGACACTACCCTTAGAGGAAAGCTAATTCAAATGGCTTTGAGGCTTCGAAAAGCACATAAGTCGGATATAGAAAAACTCAAAAAGGACTTGTTTTTTAACAAACAACATAAAAGGGACCCCACTGCTGTTTCCGATGGAGAAAATAGACGCTGTACGCACAACTCTGAACTTTGCTCTTACAGCAGTTGCAGAGAAAAGCCTACGATGGAGTAGCGCACGCTTTTATCATCAAGGGAACAAAGCGGGATCCATATTGGCAGCCATATTGACTCCTAAACTTAAGACACACACCTTACCTAAAATCAAGATAGGAAGTAATACCCTTCCCCAAAACCCCCATAAGATCATGGAAGCTTTCCACAACTTTTACAAGAAACGATATAGTAATGGACAAAGGGCCCCAAGGCAACACCTTAGAAACCTTTCTCAACTCAATCAAAATTCCTAAGAAAAAGGTCCACCATAGAAATAGGCTGGAGGAACCGATAACCATAGAGGAAGTTACGCAGGTGATTAAGAATCTAAAAAAACATTCAGCTCCCTGCCCGGACAGATTTTTGGTCCCATATTATAAACATTTCACCTCTCTCCTAGCCCCATCTCTAGCCAGTTTCTTTAATCAGATACGTAAGTGTACCCAGGTGGATAAATCCCTGAACTCAGCCTCCATCACAGTAATCCCCAAACCAGGCAAGGACCCCAGTTTAGTAGCTTACTACTGCCCATTTGGGAAAAGACACAGACCCGAAGGTCAAAAAAGAGTGCTGCTCACCCCTGAAAGGCAAAACCAGAGGAAAGAAACGATCCCCCACGTTGGGGTTTTTAGGCAGCGTACAATGAAGGGAAGTCAGAGTTTGTGAGTAAAAAAGTTGACCATTTTATTATAATTAAAAAATGATTAACATCATTGGGTCAGAACATGAGCTCCAATGGGAACAATGACAAATAACTATACATTTACATAAAAGCAAACATGGATATACAATGGCAGACTAATATTCACATAACAACAGTAGCAATCTGTCGTAAATGGGAAATTGTCCCTGACGCGTTTCAACCCAAAAGGGTCTTCCTCAGAGGGAAAGAAAGTCTGCTAAACAGAGAGGGATGGAATGTCAGTGTTAGTGGAAAGTACAATTACAGAGTAAGCATAAGCTCATATGGTGTACAGAGCTAAATGTGACAGTGCATATTGAAATTTATATTTACCACAATGGTGTATATCTTGAAAATAGAAATTGTAATATTCCCACTGGAGGGTTTATGGCATGGAGAGGGGTGTCGTCCTCACCTCCGGGGCACACCAGACAGACTCCACCGGTTCCCACCCGGGTCAGGAGGCGCCGTATGCCTTACGAGACGTCACACGTTGGGGGCTCCCCTCCTACTGGTTCTGCTGGCCAAGCATGAACATCAGAGGAAAGGGAACAACCCGGGAGGGGTGAAAAGGCACGCAAATGCCTCCAATGATCGGGTCTAAAGATAAATAAAGGTCAAATTATAACTTGATATTTTGGTAGGTAAAGCAGTTTGGAGCAGCTGCAAGAGAGGTAATGATTAGCCTCAATGTGCAGTTGCTCTGACCAGGTGGGATGACCAAGACATGTGATGGTTAAGTGTGTGAGGGGGACTGTGCACTTTCCTGAAGGAATCTAAAATGAGCGACAAACAAACAAACCCGAAAACCAAACCAAGTGCAATGACAGAGGTTCCCCTCCAAAAAAAAGGAGAGGAAGAGAGTAGGAAGTGAGGGTGCACAGTGTGTGGGGGGGGGGGGGAGAGCTGGGATGGGTGAGTGTGATATGTGAGAAAGTGAAGCAGTTGAGAGGTGAAAGAAAGGGGGATGTGTGTGAAGGGTAACGTGAAGTGAAGTGCAGGAAAGAAAGGAGGTACTAGGAAGGGGAGCAAGGGGAAGGAGGGGAAAATGGGAACAGAGTAGGGATGGGGAAGGGGAGAAAGGGAAAAAGGGGGGGGGGAAGAGGAGGGAGGAGGGAAAGGGAAGAGAAGAGGGAAGGGTAGGGAAAAAGAAAGGTCGAAAAGGAATAGGGAAAAAGGGGAGAAAAGGAGGGAAAGGAGGAGAAAAGGGAGGAGGGGGAAAAAGGGAGGGGGGGGGGAAAGGGGAAAAAGGGGAGGGGAAGGGGGGGACAGGGAAAGAGAAAAAAAAAAGGGGGGGGGGAGGTTTTGGAATGTGAGGAGACAAAGAAAAAAGATGAAGGGGAAGTGATTGGGTGTGATGTGAAAAATGTGCGGTGAACATACTACAAAGTTAAAACAAATAATGATCAAACTAGTGACATCATGTATGTGTGCGTGAGTTGGAATTATGATCCTACCTGGGTTGTAAAGATCAATCATAAACTGCTGACCGTGGGGTTGTAGTACGATGACCAATACTATATTTTATACTATAGAGAGGACCCTCAGCCTCGTATCACTCCTATGGTGATGTTGTAATGGGACTGTTGGATCACTGGGATGAAAAAGGCACCCAATCTGAAAGCGAGAAAGTTAATCATAAGCAGTCAGATCAGACCAGGGGTCTAATAGCCAAGTAAATCACAGGGTTTTCTTGTGAAGACCACCTAGAGGTCTGTGGGGTTAGGGCCACGGGTATAGCCGTCCTAGTGTGCCTGTACATACCGTGTGTCGATCCCAATGGTAGTCTGGTCCTGCAGAGGTAGCTGTATTGTGGTGGGTACTGCTTGGTCCTTTTAAAGGGGTGAGGGCGGTACTAGTGGCCGGAAATGGGTCACCGGAAATACTCGGTGAGCCAATGACTCGATCGATGGATGCATCCCCGCGCAGATCCAAATCCCCTCCCAGGTGTGGGTGGCCGCCAAACGGGCAGGCCGCGTGTGGCGTCCCCGGCATTCCCAGCGGCCATCTTGTGGCCCGTAACTGACGTCATTTCCGACGCAAATAGCGTGACGTACGCTCGTCATGCGCACCGGCGGCGTACCGCGCGTGCGCAATGGCGAGCGTCGTCCGGAGATGTGCTGGGAATGCCGCCGACGAGGGTATTCCAACGATCGATCGCACGGGACCAGCCCAAGTGCGTCGATCGTGGAGAAAAAGGAGGCGCTTGTGGTGGAATAGGGCGTCACTCCTTACCCTCGTCGGGAAGGCGTTAGAGCGCCCCCCGAATCCAAGCGGCACGGCGGACTCCCGGCAGTCCCCAGTGGCGGAACGACACCCCTCCCATGAGAACATCGATCGACCTGCGGCGAAATAAAGATGAAGTAAAATAAAAATAAAATAAAAATAAAAATGAAAATAATAATAAAAAATAATATTGAAAAAACAATAAAAAGAAAAATAGTAATGTAAATAATAAACATAAAAAAAAAAAAAAAAAAAAAAAATGAATAATGGTGTGGTAAGGAAGAAAGAACCCCAAGGGTGAAAAAGAAGAGAGAAAGTTTGAAAAGATAAAGATAAACCACAGCATCAGCATCGCCGCAGGGAGATCAATGAGCGAGCTCGATTACAATGATGGGTGATGAATAACTCTGACAGGTTCAAGTATGGAAGCATAAAATGAAACAAAAATGGTTTCACACATTATATTAATCAAGTACATACTTAGATTTGTACAAAAATATATATAAGACACATTTGTTAGATGTATATCGTATATATACATAAGACTCTGGTTGGAAACCGTCACCCTATCTGTATGTTAGTTTGGTATGGTCTCAGTTCATGTCCTCGTCTGAGTAGGAGACGGGGAAAAAAGAAGGAACGTATTGTAGATTGCAGAGTATGTTCCCGGGAGAAGGGGGAATTTGTCAACATTTCTGTTTGCAAAAGCGATATGAATATTTTTGATATTTATTCATATATTATCATGAAGGGAGGGGGTAATCAGTATACTATCATGGAAAAAACAGGGGGGCAATCAAATAGGGAAGGCGAAACAGGGGCTGCAGAGACGAAAAACCCAAAAACCAGGGCATTAATCGAGTGGACTGAAATAGGCCACGATGTAGAGGACTATAATAGTGAATGTGTACCCTTACTGTGTTTTGCCGGAAACGAAACCTTTTAGAAAGGGAGCGAAGGAGATGCATTCATTGAGGCCCGGTGTCTTTGTGGCGCCGAGTCTGTGGATCCATCTCTGTTCGCACTGGAGGAGTACTTTGTTCCAGTCGCCGCCTCGATCGGGTATGTGGATCCGATCAAGAGCGGCGAATGTGACAGTAGGCATAATATAGTTGTGTACAGTCACTACATGCCGCCCGAGGGGCAGGTAGTGGTTGCCAATCTGCATGCAGTAAATATGTTTGGATATACGTCTGTGGAGCTCCTGTTTCGTCTTCCCTATATAAAACGCACCACATTCGCATAGCATGATGTAAACAATCCCTTTAGTTTGGCAGTTCACAAAGTGGGATGGATGGAATGTTGACCCATTGGGAAGAAGGAACGTTTTTTCACGTTTTACATATTTACATACTGAGCAGTGACTACACGGGAAAGTACCTAAAGTAGAACAGTGTTTGAACCTTTTCGTCTCGTTTCTGTATTCATTTTGTACGAGTCGATCCCACAGTGAAGTGGCCCGTCTGAAAGTTATTGCAGGACTGGCGGGAAGAAATTGGCTGATTTTAGGGTCATCTTTTAGAATGGGCCAGTACCGTAGAATAATTCTTCTAATGGTATCGTGCTGTTTGGAAAATCTCATGATGATCCTGGTGAATTCCACACCGGAATCATTTTTGGTCTTCTTAGGTGCAAGCAAAGTCGGTCGAGACTGCGCAAGGGTACGGTTGTAAGCCTTGCGCAGGCATGACCGGCTATATCCGCGTGCCAGTAAACGAGACTGGAGTAGACTCGCCTCAGTATTGAAAAGTGTGTCGTTGGAGCAGTTTCTACGTAGGCGTAAATATTGGCCATATGGGATGGACTGTTTCAGTGTGGGCGGGTGAAAACTCTCCGCGTGGAGGATTGTATTTCCCGCGGTATCCTTTCGGTATAGGGTAGTGTACGGGGAACTATCAGAAGAACGACCAATCATAACATCAAGAAAGGTCAGTTGGTTTCGATCGTGGGTCATGGTGAATTTGAGATTGTACTCATTGGAATTAAGGTGAGCAAGGAATTCTAATAATAAGTCCTCAGGTCCATCCCAGACGACAAGGACATCGTCAATGTACCGTAGCCAGACGGTGATGTGGCTAGTGTACATGACGAGGTCCCTGTCATCCAGGAGTGATTGTTCCCACTCCCCCAGGTACAGGTTGGCGTAGGCCGGGGCACAACAGGTGCCCATGGCCACGCCCTGTACCTGGAGGAAGTGGGAATTGTTGAACATAAAGCAGTTATGGTGTAGTATATATTCCAATCCATCAATGATAAATTCATTTAATGAATCCTCATATTTCGGGTTCCGTGTTAGGGTTCTCCGTATAGCTGCAACCCCCTTGTGGTGGGGGATCGAGCTATAAAGTGCTTCGACATCAATAGCCACAAGAATAGATTTTGTGGATAGAGTGGTAGTGTTGATGGTCTGTAAAAGATGTATAGTGTCCTTCAGAAAGGAAGGCAAGGACGTAACGTACGGTTGAAGATATGAATCTATGACTTTACTCAGGTTTTCCGAAATGTTGCCTCTACCGGAAACGATAGGACGTCCGGGAGGTTTTTTCATGCATTTATGTATCTTTGGCAGACTATAGAAGGTTGCCACTTTCGGGTGTTTAGTTCTGATAAATTCGTATATATTCTGACTAATGGCTCCTCTGCTGAATGCTGAGTCAACTAAATCGTAAAATTGATTATAGTAAGTTTGAATTAGCTTTAGTGGGATTGGTTTGTACCAATCCTTGTTGTCCAAGATTCTTTGGCACATTTCTACATAGTTGGCATTGTCCATGACAACTACGTTGCCCCCCTTATCTGAGGATTTTATGGTAATGTTTGTATTGAGCTGAAGCGCTTTAAGGGCTTTAAATTCATTTTTAGTTAAATTATTGGGGTGTGTTTTCCTATATGAAATCTTAGATATGTCACGAGTAGTCTGTTTGACAAAAGTGTCAATACTGGAGCTCAAACTTAGAGGAGGGAATTTCGAGGAGGGTTTTTTAAATTTTGCATCATGATTTTTTGTGGGTGAGTTGGCACTGTCCAACAGACTATCTAGGTCTAGTTGGTCTATTAGGTCAAGGGTGTTGTTCTCCTGAAATAATAGGGTAAGATCGCGTAGCGCTTTGAACTCCCTCATGGAAAAGGTGGACCAGTCAGTGGTGTCGTCAGGGATGTCAGTCTTTGCGTGCAGGCTCTTGAGTAGGAGCCTGCGCGCAAAGAGTTGGAGATCCGTGACGACTTCAAAGAGGTCGAAATTGTTTTGTGGGCAGAAGGTCAGCCCTCGAGTGAGGACCAGGGATTCCGCTTCTGATAAGTGGTACGAAGAGAGATTGATCACGCTGAGTGATTTGGGGGAATCCTTGTGACAAAAGCGTCCAAGTTCCCTGTCCCCCTGTTCAGTTGGGGTGAGGGGGATCCCCGTGTGGGGTTTTGTCATAGGGAGATTACTAGTTGAAGGCATGGGGTTCACAGATCCCAATGCTTCCATAGATGGGATGCTATTGGGATTAACAATGTTAGTAAGAGCATCTTGACTGATGGGTCCAGAGTTTAACTCCCCATCAGTGATGCATTTTTTATTTTCTTGTTCAGGTGAACCCCTGTTGTTGCGACTGCGCTTATATTTTCCTCTTCCTTTATGTGTTGTGTTGTCATGTTCGTTGTGTTGGCTGGTAGGGGGAGTACTTTTTGTTTTCAGGGGCTTCCTACTGTTAATAGGTTGTGTGGTCCCTGTGGGTTTCTTAATGGAACTCCACCTGTAAGCTCGTCCCTCCTGGAAAGCTGTCTTATCCCTCCAATATTTGAGTTCTTTTTTCTGTAAAATGTTTTTATTGTAGACTGATAGTTCACTACGTAGTTTGTCCTGTGAACTTAAACACAGGGGATGCTGTGCAAAAGGACGCAGGGCCAATTCTAGATTGTTAATCCCTATGTCTAGGAGTAACATTTGTCTAGTATATTCTTTTTTAAGAATGCTCATCATTTGCTGTGAGCATTTCTTAAGATTGTCTTCCCATTCAAGTTTGCACTCGGTACTGATCTGATCCAAATTGGGAAAAATTTGAACTCTAAGTCCCAATGGGTTGATATCTTCTTGGCTATATCTGTCAAGGGATTTAATGTGCCAATATAGTGCTGATTTTTGTTCAAGTATTCTAGAAAGTTTTGAGGTGAGTGTGGAAATTGTGGTTTCCACCCGATCACCTTGTTCAAATTCTGTTTCATAACCTAACATGAGAGTGGCCCATTCGTCACCTTGAAAAATACTCGTCATGTCGTAAAGAATAGTAATACAATAAAACAATATATAAAGGAAAAAAGAACTATATACCAATTAACAAAAAACAAATAGAAAAAGGGAACAATTTAAATCCCAGAGCTCATGTTTTAACTCTTTGTGTCATGGAGGGGAAGGGGTGTTTAGCCACCCAATATATAGCACAGAGGAAAAGACACAGACCCGAAGGTCAAAAAAGAGTGCTGCTCACCCCTGAAAGGCAAAACCAGAGGAAAGAAACGATCCCCCACGTTGGGGTTTTTAGGCAGCGTACAATGAAGGGAAGTCAGAGTTTGTGAGTAAAAAAGTTGACCATTTTATTATAATTAAAAAATGATTAACATCATTGGGTCAGAACATGAGCTCCAATGGGAACAATGACAAATAACTATACATTTACATAAAAGCAAACATGGATATACAATGGCAGACTAATATTCACATAACAACAGTAGCAATCTGTCGTAAATGGGAAATTGTCCCTGACGCGTTTCAACCCAAAAGGGTCTTCCTCAGAGGGAAAGAAAGTCTGCTAAACAGAGAGGGATGGAATGTCAGTGTTAGTGGAAAGTACAATTACAGAGTAAGCATAAGCTCATATGGTGTACAGAGCTAAATGTGACAGTGCATATTGAAATTTATATTTACCACAATGGTGTATATCTTGAAAATAGAAATTGTAATATTCCCACTGGAGGGTTTATGGCATGGAGAGGGGTGTCGTCCTCACCTCCGGGGCACACCAGACAGACTCCACCGGTTCCCACCCGGGTCAGGAGGCGCCGTATGCCTTACGAGACGTCACACGTTGGGGGCTCCCCTCCTACTGGTTCTGCTGGCCAAGCATGAACATCAGAGGAAAGGGAACAACCCGGGAGGGGTGAAAAGGCGCGCAAATGCCTCCAATGATCGGGTCTAAAGATAAATAAAGGTCAAATTATAACTTGATATTTTGGTAGGTAAAGCAGTTTGGAGCAGCTGCAAGAGAGGTAATGATTAGCCTCAATGTGCAGTTGCTCTGACCAGGTGGGATGACCAAGACATGTGATGGTTAAGTGTGTGAGGGGGACTGTGCACTTTCCTGAAGGAATCTAAAATGAGCGACAAACAAACAAACCCGAAAACCAAACCAAGTGCAATGACAGAGGTTCCCCTCCAAAAAAAAGGAGAGGAAGAGAGTAGGAAGTGAGGGTGCACAGTGTGTGGGGGGGGGGGAGAGCTGGGATGGGTGAGTGTGATATGTGAGAAAGTGAAGCAGTTGAGAGGTGAAAGAAAGGGGGATGTGTGTGAAGGGTAACGTGAAGTGAAGTGCAGGAAAGAAAGGAGGTACTAGGAAGGGGAGCAAGGGGAAGGAGGGGAAAATGGGAACAGAGTAGGGATGGGGAAGGGGAGAAAGGGAAAAAGGGGGGGGGGGAAGAGGAGGGAGGAGGGAAGGGGAAGAGAAGAGGGAAGGGTAGGGAAAAAGAAAGGTCGAAAAGGAATAGGGAAAAAGGGGAGAAAAGGAGGGAAAGGAGGAGAAAAGGGAGGAGGGGAAAAAGGGGGGGGGAGGGGAAAAAGGGAGGGGAAGGGGGGACAGGGAAAGAGAAAAAAAAAAAAAAAGGGGGGGGGGAGGTTTTGGAATGTGAGGAGACAAAGAAAAAAGATGAAGGGGAAGTGATTGGGTGTGATGTGAAAAATGTGCGGTGAACATACTACAAAGTTAAAACAAATAATGATCAAACTAGTGACATCATGTATGTGTGCGTGAGTTGGAATTATGATCCTACCTGGGTTGTAAAGATCAATCATAAACTGCTGACCGTGGGGTTGTAGTACGATGACCAATACTATATTTTATACTATAGAGAGGACCCTCAGCCTCGTATCACTCGTATGGTGATGTTGTAATGGGACTGTTGGATCACTGGGATGAAAAAGGCACCCAATCTGAAAGCGAGAAAGTTAATCATAAGCAGTCAGATCAGACCAGGGGTCTAATAGCCAAGTAAATCACAGGGTTTTCTTGTGAAGACCACCTAGAGGTCTGTGGGGTTAGGGCCACGGGTATAGCCGTCCTAGTGTGCCTGTACATACCGTGTGTCGATCCCAATGGTAGTCTGGTCCTGCAGAGGTAGCTGTATTGTGGTGGGTACTGCTTGGTCCTTTTAAAGGGGTGAGGGCGGTACTAGTGGCCGGAAATGGGTCACCGGAAATACTCGGTGAGCCAATGACTCGATCGATGGATGCATCCCCGCGCAGATCCAAATCCCCTCCAAGGTGTGGGTGGCCGCCAAATGGGCAGGCCGCGTGTGGCGTCCCCGGCATTCCCAGCGGCCATCTTGTGGCCCGTAACTGACGTCATTTCCGACGCAAATAGCGTGACGTACGCTCGTCATGCGCACCGGCGGCGTCCCGCGCGTGCGCAATGGCGAGCGTCGTCCGGAGATGTGCTGGGAATGCCGCCGACGAGGGTATTCCAACGATCGATCGCACGGGACCAGCCCAAGTGCGTCGATCGTGGAGAAAAAGGAGGCGCTTGTGGTGGAATAGGGCGTCACTCCTTACCCTCGTCGGGAAGGCGTTAGAGCGCCCCCCGAATCCAAGCGGCACGGCGGACTCCCGGCAGTCCCCAGTGGCGGAACGACATGAGAACATCGACATGACATGAGAACATCGATCGACCTGCGGCGAAATAAAGATGAAGTAAAATAAAATAAAAATAAAAATGAAAATAATAATAAAAAATAATATTGAAAAAACAATAAAAAGAAAAATAGTAATGTAAATAATAAACATAAAAAAAAAAAAAAAAAAATTGAATAATGGTGTGGTAAGGAAGAAAGAACCCCAAGGGTGAAAAAGAAGAGAGAAAGTTTGAAAAGATAAAGATAAACCACAGCATCAGCATCGCCGCAGGGAGATCAACGAGCGAGCTCGATTACAATGATGGGTGATGAATAACTCTGACAGGTTCAAGTATGGAAGCATAAAATGAAACAAAAATGGTTTCACACATTATATTAATCAAGTACATACTTAGATTTGTACAAAAATATATATAAGACACATTTGTTAGATGTATATCGTATATATACATAAGACTCTGGTTGGAAACCGTCACCCTATCTGTATGTTAGTTTGGTATGGTCTCAGTTCATGTCCTCGTCTGAGTAGGAGACGGGGAAAAAAGAAGGAACGTATTGTAGATTGCAGAGTATGTTCCCGGGAGAAGGGGGAATTTGTCAACATTTCTGTTTGCAAAAGCGATATGAATATTTTTCATATTTATTCATATATTATCATGAAGGGAGGGGGTAATCAGTATACTATCATGGAAAAAACAGGGGGGCAATCAAATAGGGAAGGCGAAACAGGGGCTGCAGAGACGAAAAACCCAAAAACCAGGGCATTAATCGAGTGGACTGAAATAGGCCACGATGTAGAGGACTATAATAGTGAATGTGTACCCTTACTGTGTTTTGCCGGAAACGAAACCTTTTAGAAAGGGAGCGAAGGAGATGGATTCATTGAGGCCCGGCGTCTTTGTGGCGCCGAGTCTGTGGATCCATCTCTGTTCGCACTGGAGGAGTACTTTGTTCCAGTCGCCGCCTCGATCGGGTATGTGGATCCGATCAAGAGCGGCGAATGTGACAGTAGGCATAATATAGTTGTGTACAGTCACTACATGCCGCCCGAGGGGCAGGTAGTGGTTGCCAATCTGCATGCAGTAAATATGTTTGGATATACGTCTGTGGAGCTCCTGTTTCGTCTTCCCTATATAAAACGCACCACATTCGCATAGCATGATGTAGACAATCCCTTTAGTTTGGCAGTTCACAAAGTGGGATGGATGGAATGTTGACCCATTGGGAAGAAGGAACGTTTTTTCACGTTTTACATATTTACATACTGAGCAGTGACTACACGGGAAAGTACCTAAAGTAGAACAGTGTTTGAACCTTTTCGTCTCGTTTCTGTATTCACTTTGTACGAGTCGATCCCGCAGTGAAGTGGCCCGTCTGAAAGTTATTGCAGGACTGGCGGGAAGAAATTGGCTGATTTTAGGGTCATCTTTTAGAATGGGCCAGTACCGTAGAATAATTCTTCTAATGGTATCGTGCTGTTTGGAAAATCTCATGATGATCCTGGTGAATTCCACACCGGAATCATTTTTGGTCTTCTTAGGTGCAAGCAAAGTCGGTCGAGACTGCGCAAGGGTACGGTTGTAAGCCTTGCGCAGGCATGACCGGCTATATCCGCGTGCCAGTAAACGAGACTGGAGTAGACTCGCCTCAGTATTGAAAAGTGTGTCGTTGGAGCAGTTTCTACGTAGGCGTAAATATTGGCCATATGGGATGGACTGTTTCAGTGTGGGCGGGTGAAAACTCTCCGCGTGGAGGAATGTATTTCCCGCGGTATCCTTTCGGTATAGGGTAGTGTACGGGGAACTATCAGAAGAACGACCAATCATAACATCAAGAAAGGTCAGTTGGTTTCGATCGTGGGTCATGGTGAATTTGAGATTGTACTCATTGGAATTAAGGTGAGCAAGGAATTCTAATAATAAGTCCTCAGGTCCATCCCAGACGACAAGGACATCGTCAATGTACCGTAGCCAGACGGTGATGTGGCTAGTGTACATGACGAGGTCCCTGTCATCCAGGAGTGATTGTTCCAATTTCAATATGCACTGTCACATTTAGCTCTGTACACCATATGAGCTTATGCTTACTCTGTAATTGTACTTTCCACTAACACTGACATTCCATCCCTCTCTGTTTAGCAGACTTTCTTTCCCTCTGAGGAAGACCCTTTTGGGTTGAAACGCGTCAGAGACAATTTCCCATTTACGACAGATTGCTACTGTTGTTATGTGAATATTAGTCTGCCATTGTATATCCATGTTTGCTTTTATGTAAATGTATAGTTATTTGTCATTGTTCCCATTGGAGCTCATGTTCTGACCCAATGATGTTAATCATTTTTTAATTATAATAAAATGGTCAACTTTTTTACTCACAAACTCTGACTTCCCTTCATTGTACGCTGCCTAAAAAACCCCAACGTGGGGGATCGTTTCTTTCCTCTGGTTTTGCCTTTCAGGGGTGAGCAGCACTCTTTTTTGACCTTCGGGTCTGTGTCTTTTCCTCTGTGCTATATATTGGGTGGCTAAACACCCCTTCCCCTCCATGACACAAAGAGTTAAAACATGAGCTCTGGGATTTAAATTGTTCCCTTTTTCTATTTGTTTTTTGTTAATTGGTATATAGTTCTTTTTTCCTTTATATATTGTTTTATTGTATTACTATTCTTTACGACATGACGAGTATTTTTCAAGGTGACGAATGGGCCACTCTCATGTTAGGTAGGGATGGGCCCGGTGCTCGATGCGAACCCACGTTCGCATCGAGCACCGGGCTTTCGCTCGCTCGGCGAGCCCAGAACTATTTTGGCCGCTCGCATCACGTTCGTGTGATGCGAGCGGCCCCGCAATGCATTGCGGCCGGCGCGGCCGGCGCAGTGCATTGCTGGCTGATGATTGGCCAAGCATGCACTGTGACCCCGCATGCTTGGCCAATCACAGCCCCGGAAACTCGAAGAGCCATAATTGGCTACAGGCAGGACGCCTTTAGCCAATTACAGCTCAGGGGCTTTAGTACACGCCCCCCCCTATAAAAGGCCGCCACGCCGTCTGCGCCGGTCACATGCTGTTCCGGCGCAGATAGAGCAGGATAGATCTGTGACACTCTGCTGGATTTAGTTAGTTAGAGAGATTTACTTAGAGAGATTGAGTTAGATAGATTCATTTAGAAAGATTGATTTAGAAAGAGGGGCTTGTAGTGTGTTCGTGGCAGGCAGGCAGAGCTCCTATATTTTGTTCCCAGAAGCACCTATAGGACTTGTAGTGTGTTCGTGGCAGGCAGGCAGAGCTCCTATATTTTGTTCCCAGAAGCACCTATAGGACTTGTAGTGTGTTCCTGGCAGGCAGGCAGAGCTCCTATATTTTGTTCCCAGAAGCACCTATAGGACTTGTAGTGTGTTCGTGGCAGGCAGGCAGAGCTCCTATATTTTGTTCCCAGAAGCACCTATAGGACTTGAAGTGTGTTAGTCCAATCACACAGAGATCATATATTTTGTTCCCAGAAGCACCTATAGGACTTGAAGTGTGTTAGTCCCATCACACAGAGATCATATATTTTGTTCCCAGAAGCACCTATAGGACTTGAAGTGTGTTAGTCCCATCACACAGAGATCATATATTTTGTTCCCAGAAGCACCTATAGGACTTGAAGTGTGTTAGTCCCATCACACAGAGATCATATATTTTCTTCCCAGAAGCACCTATAGGACTTGAAGTGTGTTAGTCCCATCACACAGAGATCATATATTTTGTTCCCAGAAGCACCTATAGGACTTGAAGTGTGTTAGTCCCATCACACAGAGATCATATATTTTGTTCCCAGAAGCACCTATAGGACTTGAAGTGTGTTAGTCCCATCACACAGAGATCATATATTTTCTTCCCAGAAGCACCTATAGGACTTGAAGTGTGTTAGTCCCATCACACAGAGATCATATATTTTGTTCCCAGAAGCACCTATAGGACTTGAAGTGTGTTAGTCCCCATCACACAGAGATCATATATTTTGTTCCCAGAAGCACCTATAGGACTTGAAGTGTGTTAGTCCCATCACACAGACCTATATTATCTTCCCAGAGGCACCTATAGGACTTGAAGTGTGTTAGTCCCATCACACAGAGATCATATATTTTGTTCCCAGAAGCACCTATAGGACTTGAAGTGTGTTAGTCCCATCACACAGAGATCATATATTTTGATCCCAGAAGCACCTATAGGACTTGAAGTGTGTTAGTCCAATCACACAGAGATCATATATTTTGTTCCCAGAAGCACCTATAGGACTTGAAGTGTGTTAGTCCCATCACACAGACCTATATTTTCTTCCCAGAGGCAACTATAGGACTTGAAGTGTGTTAGTCCCCATCACACAGAGATCATATATTTTGTTCCCAGAAGCACCTATAGGACTTGAAGTGTGTTAGTCCCATCACACAGAGATCATATATTTTGATCCCAGAAGCACCTATAGGACTTGAAGTGTGTTAGTCCCATCACACAGAGATCATATATTTTGATCCCAGAAGCACCTATAGGACTTGAAGTGTGTTAGTCCAATCACACAGAGATCATATATTTTGTTCCCAGAAGTAGGGATGGGCCCGGTGCTCGATGCGAACCCACGTTCGCATCGAGCACCGGGCGTTCGCTCGCTCGGCGAGCCCAGAACTATTTTGGCCGCTCGCATCACGTTCGTGTGATGCGAGCGGCCCCCCAAAGCATTGCGGCCCGCGCGGCCGGCGCAGTGCATTGCTGGCTGATGATTGGCCAAGCATGCACTGTGACCCCGCATGCTTGGCCAATCACAGCCCCGGAAACTCGAAGAGCCATAATTGGCTACAGGCAGGACGCCTGTAGCCAATTACAGCTCAGGGGCTGTAGTACACGCCCCCCCTATAAAAGGCCGCCACGCCGTCTGCGCCGGTCACATGCTGTTCCGGCGCAGATTGAGCAGGCTGATTCTGTGACACTCTGCTCGATTTAGTTAGGTAGAGAGATTCACTTACAGAAATTGAGTTAGATAGATTCAGTTACAAAGATTGATTGAGAAAGAGGGGCTTGTAGTGTGTTCGTGGCAGGCAGGCAGAGCTCCTATATTTTGTTACCAGAAGCACCTATAGGACTTGTAGTGTGTTCGTGGCAGGCAGGCAGAGCTCCTATATTTTGTTACCAGAAGCACCTATAGGACTTGTAGTGTGTTCGTGGCAGGCAGGCAGAGCTCCTATATTTTGTTACCAGAAGCACCTATAGGACTTGTAGTGTGTTCGTGGCAGGCAGGCAGAGCTCCTATATTTTGTTACCAGAAGCACCTATAGGACTTGTAGTGTGTTCGTGGCAGGCAGGCAGAGCTCCTATATTTTGTTCCCAGAAGCACCTATAGGACTTGTAGTGTGTTCGTGGCAGGCAGGCAGAGCTCCTATATTTTGTTCCCAGAAGCACCTATAGGACTTGTAGTGTGTTAGTCCCATCACACACACAGAGCTATATTTTGTTCCCAGAAGCACCTATAGGACTTGAAGTGTGTTAGTCCCATCACACACACAGAGCTATATTTTGTTCCCAGAAGCACCTATAGGACTTGAAGTGTGTTAGTCCCATCACACACACAGAGCTATATTTTGTTCCCAGAAGAACCTATAGGACTTGAAGTGTGTTAGTCCCATCACACACACAGAGCTATATTTTGTTCCCAGAAGCACCTATAGGACTTGAAGTGTGTTAGTCCCATCACACACACAGAGCTATATTTTGTTCCCAGAAGCACCTATAGGACTTGAAGTGTGTTAGTCCCATCACACACACAGAGCTATATTTTGTTCCCAGAAGCACCTATAGGACTTGAAGTGTGTTAGTCCCTTTACACACACAGAGCTATATTTTCTTCCCAGAAGCACCTATAGGACTTGAAGTGTGTTAGTCCCATCACACACACAGAGCTATATTTTGTTCCCAGAAGAACCTATAGGACTTGAAGTGTGTTAGTCCCATCACACACACAGAGCTATATTTTGTTCCCAGAAGCACCTATAGGACTTGAAGTGTGTTAGTCCCATCACACACACAGAGCTATATTTTGTTCCCAGAAGCACCTATAGGACTTGAAGTGGGTTAGTCCCATTACACACACAGAGCTATATTTTCTTCCCAGAAGCACCTATAGGACTTGAAGTGTGTTAGTCCCATCACACACACAGAGCTATATTTTGTTCCCAGAAGCACCTATAGGACTTGAAGTGTGTTAGTCCCATCACACACACAGAGCTATATTTTGTTCCCAGAAGCACCTATAGGACTTGAAGTGTGTTAGTCCCATCACACACACAGAGCTATATTTTCTTCCCAGAAGCACCTATAGGACTTGAAGTGTGTTAGTCCCATCACACACACAGAGCTATATTTTGTTCCCAGAGGCACCTATAGGACTTGAAGTGTGTTAGTCCCATCACACACACAGAGCTATATTTTCTTCCCAGAAGCACCTATAGGACTTGAAGTGTGTTAGTCCCATCACACACACAGAGCTATATTTTGTTCCCAGAGGCACCTATAGGACTTGAAGTGTGTTAGTCCCATTACACACACAGAGCTATATTTTCTTCCCAGAAGCACCTATAGGACTTGAAGTGTGTTAGTCCCATCACACACACAGAGCTATATTTTGTTCCCAGAAGCACCTATAGGACTTGAAGTGTGTTAGTCCCATCACACACACAGAGCTATATTTTGTTCCCAGAAGCACCTATAGGACTTGAAGTGTGTTAGTCCCATCACACACACAGAGCTATATTTTGTTCCCAGAGGCACCTATAGGACTTGAAGTGTGTTAGTCCCATTACACACACAGAGCTATATTTTCTTCCCAGAAGCACCTATAGGACTTGAAGTGTGTTAGTCCCATCACACACACAGAGCTATATTTGTTCCCAGAAGCACCTATAGGACTTGAAGTGTGTTAGTCCCATCACACACACAGAGCTATATTTTGTTCCCAGAAGCACCTATAGGACTTGAAGTGTGTTAGTCCCATCACACACACAGAGCTATATTTTGTTCCCAGAAGCACCTATAGGACTTGAAGTGTGTTAGTCCCATTACACACACAGAGCTATATTTTCTTCCCAGAAGCACCTATAGGACTTGAAGTGTGTTAGTCCCATCACACACACAGAGCTATATTTTCTTCCCAGAAGCACCTATAGGACTTGAAGTGTGTTAGTCCCATCACACACACAGAGCTATATTTTGTTCCCAGAAGCACCTATAGGACTTGAAGTGTGTTAGTCCCATCACACACACAGAGCTATATTTTGTTCCCAGAAGAACCTATAGGACTTGAAGTGTGTTAGTCCCATCACACACACAGAGCTATATTTTGTTCCCAGAAGCACCTATAGGACTTGAAGTGTGTTAGTCCCATCACACACACAGAGCTATATTTTGTTCCCAGAGGCACCTATAGGACTTGAAGTGTGTTAGTCCCATCACACACACAGAGCTATATTTTGTTCCCAGAAGAACCTATAGGACTTGAAGTGTGTTAGTCCCATCACACACACAGAGCTATATTTTGTTCCCAGAAGCACCTATAGGACTTGAAGTGTGTTAGTCCCATCACACACACAGAGCTATATTTTGTTCCCAGAGGCACCTATAGGACTTGAAGTGTGTTAGTCCCATTACACACACAGAGCTATATTTTCTTCCCAGAAGCACCTATAGACTTGAAGTGTGTTAGTCCCATCACACACACAGAGCTATATTTTGTTCCCAGAAGCACCTATAGGACTTGAAGTGTGTTAGTCCCATCACACACACAGAGCTATATTTTGTTCCCAGAAGAACCTATAGGACTTGAAGTGTGTTAGTCCCATCACACACACAGAGCTATATTTTGTTCCCAGAAGCACCTATAGGACTTGAAGTGTGTTAGTCCCATCACACACACAGAGCTATATTTTGTTCCCAGAAGCACCTATAGGACTTGAAGTGTGTTAGTCCCATCACACACACAGAGCTATATTTTGTTCCCAGAAGCACCTATAGGACTTGAAGTGTGTTAGTCCCATTACACACACAGAGCTATATTTTCTTCCCAGAAGCACCTATAGGACTTGAAGTGTGTTAGTCCCATCACACACACAGAGCTATATTTTGTTCCCAGAAGCACCTATAGGACTTGAAGTGTGTTAGTCCCATCACACACACAGAGCTATATTTTGTTCCCAGAAGCACCTATAGGACTTGAAGTGTGTTAGTCCCATCACACACACAGAGCTATATTTTCTTCCCAGAAGCACCTATAGGACTTGAAGTGTGTTAGTCCCATCACACACACAGAGCTATATTTTGTTCCCAGAGGCACCTATAGGACTTGAAGTGTGTTAGTCCCATTACACACACAGAGCTATATTTTCTTCCCAGAGGCACCTATAGGACTTGAAGTGTGTTAGTCCCATCACACACACAGAGCTATATTTTCTTCCCAGAAGCACCTATAGGACTTGAAGTGTGTTAGTCCCATCACACAGAGCTCCTCTATTTTCTTTGCAGAAGCACCCATAGGACTTCTAGTGTGTTAGTGGCATCACACAGAGCTCCTATATATTCTTCTCAGCAGCACCCACAGGACTTCTAGTGTGTTAGTGGCATCACACAGAGCTCCTCTATTTTCTTTGCAGAAGCACCCACAGGACTTCTAGTGTGTTAGTGGCATCACACAGAGCTCCTCTATTTTCTTTGCAGAAGCACCCATAGGACTTCTAGTGTGTTAGTGGCATCACACAGAGCTCCTATATATTCTTCTCAGCAGCACCCACAGGACTTCTAGTGTGTTTAGTGGCATCACACAGAGCTCCTCTATTTTCTTTGCATAAGCACCCACAGGACTTCTAGTGTGTTAGTGGCATCACACAGAGCTCCTCTATTTTCTTTGCAGAAGCACCCACAGGACTTCTAGTGTGTTAGTGGCATCACACAGAGCTCCTCTATTTTCTTTGCATAAGCACCCACAGGACTTCTAGTGTGTTAGTGGCATCACACAGAGCTCCTCTATTTTTTTTTGCAGAAGCATCCACAGGACTTCTAGTGTGTTAGTGGCATCACACAGAGCTCCTCTATTTTCTTTGCAGAAGCACCCACAGGACTTCTAGTGTGTTAGGGGCATCACACAGAGCTCCTCTATTTTCTTTGCAGAAGCACCCATAGGACTTCTAGTGTGTTAGTGGCATCACACAGAGCTCCTATATATTCTTCTCAGCAGCACCCACAGGACTTCTAGTGTGTTAGTGGCATCACACAGAGCTCCTCTATTTTCTTTGCATAAGCACCCACAGGACTTCTAGTGTGTTAGTGGCATCACACAGAGCTCCTCTATTTTCTTTGCAGAAGCACACACAGGACTTCTAGTGTGTTAGTGGCATCACACAGAGCTCCTCTATTTTCTTTGCAGAAGCACCCACAGGACTTCTAGTGTGTTAGTGGCATCACACAGAGCTCCTCTATTTTCTTTGCAGAAGCACCCACAGGACTTCTAGTGTGTTAGTGGCATCACACAGAGCTCCTCTATTTTCTTTGCATAAGCACCCACAGGACTTCTAGTGTGTTAGTGGCATCACACAGAGCTCCTCTATTTTCTTTGCATAAGCACCCACAGGACTTCTAGTGTGTTAGTGGCATCACACAGAGCTCCTCTATTTTTTTTGCAGAAGCATCCACAGGACTTCTAGTGTGTTAGTGGCATCACACAGAGCTCCTCTATTTTCTTTGCAGAAGCACCCACAGGACTTCTAGTGTGTTAGTGGCATCACACAGAGCTCCTCTATTTTCTTTGCAGAAGCACCCATAGGACTTCTAGTGTGTTAGTGGCATCACACAGAGCTCCTATATATTCTTCTCAGCAGCACCCACAGGACTTCTAGTGTGTTAGTGGCATCACACAGAGCTCCTCTATTTTCTTTGCAGAAGCACCCATAGGACTTCTAGTGTGTTAGTGGCATCACACAGAGCTCCTATATATTCTTCTCAGCAGCACCCACAGGACTACCGACTACAATGGCTGGAAGACCGCCAAGGGGAGGCAGAGCGTGCAGAGCCAAGAACACAGGGCAGGCAGGCTCTGTTTCTAGTGGACGTGGCCGTGGACGTGGACGTGGTCGTGCATCGTCATCAGCACGTGGCCATGGGACACGCGCGTCTTTGTTTTCGGCAGCTGGACATGTGGAGCCGCATCATGCTGAAGGCTTGGTAGAATGGATGACCAAGCCCTCCTCATCCTCCTCATCCTCTCTCACCCAGGCTCAGGGTACTGACAGAGCATCATCAGCCACCCCTTCCCTAGACCCACCATGTCCTCCTGAGGAGTCCCCCGAACTCTTTGAGCACAGTGTTGGGTACATGCTCCAGGAGGATGCCCAACGATTCGAAGGCTCGGATGACGATACCCAGCTTGAGGAATCTGGCAGTACTGTTCCACCAGCTGCAGCTTACTGCCAGGTTTGCTCTAGTGGTGAAGAGGGAGGGGATGATGAGGTCACTGACTCCACGTGGGTGCCTCAAGGGAGAGAGATGAGGAGGAGGACGAGGAGGAGGAGGATGCGGCGTCACATGTCCAACGAGGCAGGAATGCCCCCTGGAGGCCAGGTAGAGGCCAGCACAGCAACTGTACAACACCGCAGAGCTCCGCCTGTGCAGGGCGCTGCCTCTGCACGTTATCAGAAAAGTTCTTTGGTGTGGGCCTTTTTTGAGACGAGTGCAGCAGATCGCACCACTGCTATTTGCAATATTTGTCTCAAGCGTATCTCGCGTGGCCAAAACATCAGCCGCTTGGGCACGACAAGCATGACCAGACATATGGCGACCTGCCATGCAGCTCGTTGGCAGGCACACATAAAAGACCCACACCAAAGAACTAAGCGGACCTCTCCTTGCTCCTCCTCAGCTGGGATCTCCATCCCCACTACACCTTCAGTCCTCTCTGAAAGCTGCTCTGAGAGGACTGAAGGTGTAGAATTCGGTGTGTCACAACCAAGTACTTGCAGTACACCGACGTCCGATTGCAGCAGGCAAATTTCCCTGCCCCAGCTGCTGGACCGTAGAAAGAAGTACACTCCCAGCCATCCACATGCCCAGCGGTTGAATGCTAGCCTTGCTAAATTGCTAGCACTTCAACTGCTGCCTTTTCAGTTGGTAGACTCGGCCCCCTTCCGTGAGTTTGTTCAATGTGCGGTTCCTCAGTGGCAGGTTCCCAAACGCCACTTTTTCTCGCGGAAGGCGATTCCGTCTCTCTACCGGCATGTGGAGGGCAATGTCCATGCCTCGCTGGACAGGGCGGTCAGCGGTAAGGTGCATATTACCGCTGACTCATGGTCCAGCAGGCATGGACAGGGACGGTACCTTTCTTTCACGGCCCATTGGGTCACTCTATTGGCAGCTGGGAGGGATGCAGGACAAGGTGCAGTAGTGTTGGAGGTTGTTCCGCCACCACGCCTCCAAAACGCGACTACTGCTACTGGTTGTGACACACCTCTCTCCTCCACCCCCTCCTCTTCTTCTTCCTCCAGTGCTCTGTCCTTGGAACCAGCGGTGCTCCGTAGGCGTACAAGGGGCTACGCAAGTACGCAGGCAAAAAGATGCCATGCCGTGCTTGCGCTGGTGTGTTTGGGGGACAGGAGCCACACTGGGCCAGAGGTTCTGGCAGCTCTGCAGGGGCAGGCCGAGAGGTGGTTGACGCCACGTCAGCTTAAGCCAGGAATGGTCGTTTCTGACAATGGCACCAACCTCCTCTCCGCCCTGCGACAGGGGCAGCTCACCCATGTGCCCTGCATGGCTCACGTCCTCAACCTGGTGGTGCAGCGGTTCTTGGGCAGGTTCCCAGGCTTACAGGATGTCCTGAGGCAGGCCAGGAAAGTCTGTGTGCATTTCCGCCGATCTTATAATGCCAGTGCTCGGCTGACTGAGCTGCAAAAGGAGCTGAACCTGCCCAAGAACCGCCTAATATCTGACATGCCCACCAGGTGGAACTCAACGTTGGCCATGCTGCAGCGACTGCACACGCAGCAGAGGGCCATCAATGAGTACCTTTGCGACTACGGCACCAGGACAGGGTCAGGGGAGCTTGGTTTTTTTTCCCCACGTCAGTGGAGCATGATCAGGGATGCATGCACTGTCCTCTCACCATTTGAGGAGGCCACGAGGATGGTGAGCAGTGACAGTGCATGCATCAGTGACACTGTCCCTCTTGTCCACCTGTTGGAGCATACGCTGCGTGGGATAATGGACAGGGCACTTGAGGCAGAACAGAGGCAGGAAGAGGAGGACTTCCTTGCCTCTCAAGGCCCCCTTTATCCGGACAGTGTTCCTTCTGTCCCACCCATCACACAGGAAGAGGATGAGGAGGAGGAGGAGGAGGAGGAGGAGGAGGAGGGAGGATTGTGTGAGCATGGAGGTGGAGCCTGGCACTCAGCATCAGCAGCAGCAGTCTTTTAGGGATGATGTACAGTCCCAACAAACCAGTGGACTTGTACGTGGCTGGGAGGAGGTGGCTGGCGATCATGTCATCCTCAGTGACCCAGAAGACTCCGGACCGAATGCCTCAGCTAACCTACGCTGCATGGCCTCCCTGATCCTGCAAAGCCTGCGGAAGGATCCTCGTGTTCTTCGGATCAAGGAGAGGGACCATTACTGGCTGGCCACTCTCCTTGATCCGCGGTACAAGGGTAAGGTTGCGGACCTTATCTTGCCGTCGCAGAGGGAGCAGAGGATGAGACATCTCAGGGAGGCCTTGCAGAAAGGTCTGTGCAACGCGTTCCCAGAAACTGGGAGGCTACAAACTCCTGGTCCTGGGCGACGAGTTGCTGAGGCTTCGGTCAGTGGCAGAAGGAGCGGTGGGGAAGGTGGACGTCTGACCGATGCGTTCAGACAATTTTTTAGTCCGCAGCCCCAAGGTATGATCGGTTCCAGCAACCATCGCCAGCGTCTGATATACATGGTGCAGGAATACCTTGGGGCAAGGTCAGACTTGGACACCTTTCCCACCGAAAATCCTCTGGCTTACTGGGTCCTGAGGATGGATCACTGGCCAGAGCTTGCACAGTATGCAATTGAGCTACTGGCCTGTCCTGCCTCCAGCGTTCTTTCCGAACGCACATTCAGTGCTGCTGGAGGATTTGTGACTGATCATAGGGTGCGCCTGTCCACCGCCTCGGTTGATCGACTGACATTCATCAAAATTAATCAGTCTTGGATCACCACCAGCTACCAGGCACCTGAGGCGGATATAACCGAATAATTTTTAATGTCACATCCCTTCAAGACTGCCTATGCTGATGCTGAGTGACTGTCCTCTTATGTTCACTGACTATCCTCTTCCTCCTCCTCAATGATCCATGCCACCACACCAGTGCCTAAGGCACAATTTTTCAGCCCCTGTTTAACAGGGGCGTGTACTTCCAATTTTTTAAAAAAATGCTTCGCAACACGTGTGACTGCTGTGCTCCAAGTACAGTCTCTGTGAGGGGTTGCAGTGTTGTGGCACCAGCACCAGTGCCTAAGGCACAATTTTTCAGCCCCTGTTTAACAGGGGCGGGTACTTACAATTTTTTTAAAAAAAATGCTTCGCAACACGTGTGACTGCTGTGCTCCAAGTACAGTCTCTGTGAGGGGTTGCAGTGTTGTGGCACCAGCACCAGTGCCTAAGGCACAATTTTTCAGCCCCTGTTTAACAGGGGCGGGTACTTACAATTTTTTAAAAAAATGCTTCGCAACACGTGTGACTTCTGTGCTCCAAGTACAGTATCTGTGAGGGCCGGTTGCAGTGTTGTGGCACCAGCACCAGTGCCTAAGGCACAATTTTTCAGCCCCTGTTTAACAGGGGCGGGTACTTACAATTTTTTAAAAAAATGCTTCGCAACACGTGTGACTGCTGTGCTCCAAGTACAGTATCTGTGAGGGCCGGGTTGCAGTGTTGTGGCACCAGCACCAGTGCCTAAGGCACAATTTTTCAGCCCCTGTTTAACAGGGGCGGGTACTTACAATTTTTTAAAAAAATGCTTCGCAACACGTGTGACTGCTGTGCTCCAAGTACAGTCTCTGTGAGGGGTTGCAGTGTTGTGGCACCAGCACCAGTGCCTAAGGCACAATTTTTCAGCCCCTGTTTAACAGGGGCGGGTAATTACAAATCTTGATCTAATAGTTCACAGCAGGGCCCATTCCTGCGCCCACCAAGAGTAACTATGAGGGCCTGCAGTCTTGTGGCAACACCGTCCACCACCACCGCCAAAGGCCCAATTTTTCTGCCCTGTTCATCAGGTGCTTGCAATTACAAATCTTGATCTAATAACTCACAACAGGGCCCATTCCTGCGCCCACCAAGAGTAACTGTGAGGGCCTACAGTCTTGTGGCAACACCGTCCACCACCACCGCCAAAGGCCCAATTTTTCTGCCCTGTTCATCAGGTGCTTGCAATTACAAATCTTGATCTAATAACTCACAGCAGGGCCCATTCCTGCGCCCACCAAGAGTAACTGTGAGAGCTTACAGTCTTGTGGCAACACCGTCCACCACCACCACCACCCCCAATTTTTCTGCCCTGTTCAACAGGTGCATGCAATTACAAATCTTGATCTAATAACTCACAGCAGGGCCCATTCCTGCGCCCACCAAGAGTAACTGTGAGAGCTTACAGTCTTGTGGCAACACCGTCCACCACCACCACCACCCCCAATTTTTCTGCCCTGTTCAACAGGTGCATGCAATTACAAATCTTGATTTATTAACTCATAGCAGGGCCCATTCCTGTGCCCACCAGTCTTGTGGCTACACCAACATCTAATAGGGCAAATTTCTGCAGAGTATATACGCCAGGCCCCTACTTTCAAACATCCAACTTACAAACGACTCCTACTTGCAAATGGAAAGAGAAAACAGGAAGTGAGAGGAAATCTACCCCTAGGAAGGGAAATTCTATCCTGTTAGATTTAATTTGGGAAAAAGGTATCTCCTCTCTACTGATACTTTATCACCAATCCTTGTTTCAATTAAAACCCCACTTTTCCAAAAACATTTGTCATTGGGACGGAAAGTGAGGTGACATGTTCTGAACAGATGTGCAAAGACAGCAAATGTTACAGGGGTGATAACCCCTCCCTATGTTCTCCAAAAAGCTTAAAAATAGATTTTTTTGGGATGGAGCTACACTTCATAATGTACCTGTTCAGATTCTACTTAAGAACAAACCTAAAGCCGCAAGTGGTTTTAAATGGCTTCTTTTTTTCCTTTACAAATGTCATTTTGTGCAAGGACAGTTCTAAACACGGGAAACACATGCCACTTCACAGGCATACTTTAGACACCCCCCAGGTACCATATTTAAAGGAAAATTTCACTTTTTTTTTTTCACTTTATGAATCATTAAAATGACTGCTCCCGAAAAAACGTTAGTTTTTAAAAGTTCTTTTTGCATTGATATATGTCCCCTGGGGCAGGACCCGGGTCCCCAAACCTGTTTTATGACATTAACATGCATATTGGCCGTTGTAATTAGCACTTTTGATTTCGAACGTTCGCGTCCATTATAACGTATAGGGTTCGAAAAATTGCGCGAACTTTCGGTCCGTTCGAAGGTTCTGGTTCGAACCGAACCCGGGGGTGTTCGGCTCATCCCTACCCAGAAGCACCTATAGGACTTGAAGTGTGTTAGTCCCATCACACAGACCTATATTTTCTTCCCAGAGGCACCTATAGGACTTGAAGTATGTTAGTCCCATCACACAGAGATCATATATTTTGTTCCCAGAAGCACCTATAGACTTGAAGTGTGTTAGTCCCATCACACAGAGATCATATATTTTGATCCCAGAAGCACCTATAGGACTTGAAGTGTGTTAGTCCCCATCACACAGAGATCATATATTTTGTTCCCAGAAGCACCTATAGGACTTGAAGTGTGTTAGTCCAATCACACAGAGATCATATATTTTGTTCCCAGAAGCACCTATAGGACTTGAAGTGTGTTAGTCCAATCACACAGAGATCATATATTTTGTTCCCAGAAGCACCTATAGGACTTGAAGTGTGTTAGTCCCATCACACAGACCTATATTTTGTTCCCAGAGGCACCTATAGGACTTGAAGTGTGTTAGTCCCATCACACAGAGATCATATAATTTGTTCCCAGAAGCACCTATAGGACTTGAAGTGTGTTAGTCCAATCACACAGACCTATATTTTCTTCCCAGAAGCACCCCCCCCCCCCCCATAGGACTTGAAGTGTGTTAGTCCCATCACACAGAGATCCTATATTTTGTTCCCAGAAGCACCTATAGGACTTGAAGTGTGTTAGTCCCATCACATAGAGATCCTATATTTTCTTCCCAGAAGCACCCATAGGACTTGAAGTGTGTTAGTCCCATCACACAGAGATCCTATATTTTGTTCCCAGAAGCACCTATAGGACTTGAAGTGTGTTAGTCCCATCACACAGACCTATATTTTCTTCCCAGAAGCACCTATAGGACTTCTAGTGTGTTAGTGGCATCACACAGAGCTCCTCTATTTTCTTTGCAGAAGCACCCACAGGACTTCTAGTGTGTTAGTGGCATCACACAGAGCTCCTCTATTTTCTTTGCAGAAGCACCCATAGGACTTCTAGTGTGTTAGTGGCATCACACAGAGCTCCTATATTTTCTTCTCAGCAGCACCCACAGGACTTCTAGTGTGTTAGTGGCATCACACAGAGCTCCTCTATTTTCTTTGCAGAAGCACCCATAGGACTTCTAGTGTGTTAGTGGCATCACACAGAGCTCCTATATTTTCTTCTCAGCAGCACCCACAGGACTTCTAGTGTGTTAGTGGCATCACACAGAGCTCCTATATTTTCTTCTCAGCAGCACCCACAGGACTTCTAGTGTGTTAGTGGCATCACACAGAGCTCCTCTATTTTCTTTGCAGAAGCACCCACAGGACTTCTAGTGTGTTAGTGGCATCACACAGAGCTCCTCTATTTTCTTTGCAGAAGCACCCATAGGACTTCTAGTGTGTTAGTGGCATCACACAGAGCTCCTATATTTTCTTCTCAGCAGCACCCACAGGACTTCTAGTGTGTTAGTGGCATCACACAGAGCTCCTCTATTTTCTTTGCAGAAGCACCCATAGGACTTCTAGTGTGTTAGTGGCATCACACAGAGCTCCTATATTTTCTTCTCAGCAGCACCCACAGGACTTCTAGTGTGTTAGTGGCATCACACAGAGCTCCTCTATTTTCTTTGCAGAAGCACCCACAGGACTTCTAGTGTGTTAGTGGCATCACACAGAGCTCCTCTATTTTCTTTGCAGAAGCACCCATAGGACTTCTAGTGTGTTAGTGGCATCACACAGAGCTCCTATATTTTCTTCTCAGCAGCACCCACAGGACTTCTAGTGTGTTAGTGGCATCACACAGAGCTCCTCTATTTTCTTTGCAGAAGCACCCACAGGACTTCTAGTGTGTTAGTGGCATCACACAGAGCTCCTCTATTTTCTTTGCAGAAGCACCCACAGGACTTCTAGTGTGTTAGTGGCATCACACAGAGCTCCTCTATTTTCTTTGCAGAAGCACCCATAGGACTTCTAGTGTGTTAGTGGCATCACACAGAGCTCCTCTATTTTCTTTGCAGAAGCACCCATAGGACTTCTAGTGTGTTAGTGGCATCACACAGAGCTCCTATATTTTCTTCTCAGCAGCACCCACAGGACTTCTAGTGTGTTAGTGGCATCACACAGAGCTCCTCTATTTTCTTTGCAGAAGCACCCATAGGACTTCTAGTGTGTTAGTGGCATCACACAGAGCTCCTATATTTTCTTCTCAGCAGCACCCACAGGACTTCTAGTGTGTTAGTGGCATCACACAGAGCTCCTATATATTCTTCTCAGCAGCACCCACAGGACTACCGACTACAATGGCTGGAAGACCGCCAAGGGGAGGCAGAGCGTGCAGAGCCAAGAACACAGGGCAGGCAGGCTCTGTTTCTAGTGGACGTGGCCGTGGACGTGGACGTGGTCGTGCATCGTCATCAGCACGTGGCCATGGGACACGCGCGTCTTTGTTTTCGGCAGCTGGACATGTGGAGCCGCATCATGCTGAAGGCTTGGTAGAATGGATGACCAAGCCCTCCTCATCCTCCTCATCCTCTCTCACCCAGGCTCAGGGTACTGGCAGAGCATCATCAGCCACCCCTTCCCTAGACCCACCATGTCCTCCTGAGGAGTCCCCCGAACTCTTTGAGCACAGTGTTGGGTACATGCTCCAGGAGGATGCCCAACGATTCGAAGGCTCGGATGATGATACCCAGCTTGAGGAATCTGGCAGTACTGTTCCACCAGCTGCAGCTTACTGCCAGGTTTGCTCTAGTGGTGAAGAGGGAGGGGATGATGAGGTCACTGACTCCACGTGGGTGCCTGAAGGGAGAGAGGATGAGGAGGAGGACGAGGAGGAGGAGGATGCGGCGTCACATGTCCAACGAGGCAGGGTGCCCCCTGGAGGCCAGGTAGAGGCCAGCACAGCAACTGTACAACACCGCAGAGCTCCGCCTGTGCAGGGCGCTGCCTCTGCACGTTATCAGAAAAGTTCTTTGGTGTGGGCCTTTTTTGAGACGAGTGCAGCAGATCGCACCACTGCTATTTGCAATATTTGTCTCAAGCGTATCTCGCGTGGCCAAAACATCAGCCGCTTGGGCACCACAAGCATGACCAGACATATGGCGACCTGCCATGCAGCTCGTTGGCAGGCACACATAAAAGACCCACACCAAAGAACTAAGCGGACCTCTCCTTGCTCCTCCTCAGCTGGGATCTCCATCCCCACTACACCTTCAGTCCTCTCTGAAAGCTGCTCTGAGAGGACTGAAGGTGTAGAATTAGGTGTGTCACAACCAAGTACTTGCAGTACACCGACGTCCGATTGCAGCAGGCAAATTTCCCTGCCCCAGCTGCTGGACCGTAGAAAGAAGTACACTCCCAGCCATCCACATGCCCAGCGGTTGAATGCTAGCCTGGCTAAATTGCTAGCACTTCAACTGCTGCCTTTTCAGTTGGTAGACTCGGCCCCCTTCCGTGAGTTTGTTCAATGTGCGGTTCCTCAGTGGCAGGTTCCCAAACGCCACTTTTTCTCACGGAAGGCGATTCCGTCTCTCTACCGGCATGTGGAGGGCAATGTCCATGCCTCGCTGGACAGGGCGGTCAGCGGTAAGGTGCATATTACCGCTGACTCATGGTCCAGCAGGCATGGACAGGGACGGTACCTTTCTTTCACGGCCCATTGGGTCACTCTATTGGCAGCTGGGAGGGATGCAGGACAAGGTGCAGTAGTGTTGGAGGTTGTTCCGCCACCACGCCTCCAAAACGCTACTACTGCTACTGGTTGTGACACACCTCTCTCCTCCACCCCCTCCTCTTCTTCTTCCTCCAGTGCTCTGTCCTTGGAACCAGCGGTGCTCCGTAGGCGTACAAGGGGCTACACAAGTACGCAGGCAAAAAGATGCCATGCCGTGCTTGCGCTGGTGTGTTTGGGGGACAGGAGCCACACTGGGCCAGAGGTTCTGGCAGCTCTGCAGGGGCAGGCCGAGAGGTGGTTGACGCCACGTCAGCTTAAGCCAGGAATGGTCGTTTCTGACAATGGCACCAACCTCCTCTCCGCCCTGCGACAGGGGCAGCTCACCCATGTGCCCTGCATGGCTCACGTCCTCAACCTGGTGGTGCAGCGGTTCTTGGGCAGGTTCCCAGGCTTACAGGATGTCCTGAGGCAGGCCAGGAAAGTCTGTGTGCATTTCCGCCGATCTTATAATGCCAGTGCTCGGCTGACTGAGCTGCAAAAGGAGCTGAACCTGCCCAAGAACCGCCTAATATGTGACATGCCCACCAGGTGGAACTCAACGTTGGCCATGCTGCAGCGACTGCACACGCAGCAGAGGGCCATCAATGAGTACCTTTGCGACTATGGCACCAGGACAGGGTCAGGGGAGCTTGGTTTTTTTTCCCCACGTCAGTGGAGCATGATCAGGGATGCATGCACTGTCCTCTCACCATTTGAGGAGGCCACGAGGATGGTGAGCAGTGACAGTGCATGCATCAGTGACACTGTCCCTCTTGTCCACCTGTTGGAGCATACGCTGCGTGGGATAATGGACAGGGCACTTGAGGCAGAACAGAGGCAGGAAGAGGAGGACTTCCTTGCCTCTCAAGGCCCCCTTTATCCGGACAGTGTTCCTCCTGTCCCACCCATCACACAGGAAGAGGATGAGGAGGAGGAGGAGGAGGAGGAGGAGGATTGTGTGAGCATGGAGGTGGAGCCTGGCACTCAGCATCAGCAGCAGCAGCAGTCTTTTAGGGATGATGTACAGTCCCAACAAACCAGTGGACTTGTACGTGGCTGGGAGGAGGTGGCTGGCGATCATGTCATCCTCAGTGACCCAGAAGACTCCGGACCGAATGCCTCAGCTAACCTACGCTGCATGGCCTCCCTGATCCTGCAAAGCCTGCGGAAGGATCCTCGTGTTCTTCGGATCAAGGAGAGGGACCATTACTGGCTGGCCACTCTCCTTGATCCGCGGTACAAGGGTAAGGTTGCGGACCTTATCTTGCCGTCGCAGAGGGAGCAGAGGATGAGACATCTCAGGGAGGCCTTGCAGAAAGGTCTGTGCAACGCGTTCCCAGAAACTGGGAGGCTACAAACTCCTGGTCCTGGGCGACGAGTTGCTGAGGCTTCGGTCAGTAGCAGAAGGAGCGGTGGGGAAGGTGGACGTCTGACCGATGCGTTCAGACAATTTTTTAGTCCGCAGCCCCAAGGTATGATCGGTTCCAGCAACCATTGCCAGCGTCTGATATACATGGTGCAGGAATACCTTGGGGCAAGGTCAGACTTGGACACCTTTCCCACCGAAAATCCTCTGGCTTACTGGGTCCTGAGGATGGATCACTGGCCAGAGCTTGCACAGTATGCAATTGAGCTACTGGCCTGTCCTGCCTCCAGCGTTCTTTCCGAACGCACATTCAGTGCTGCTGGAGGATTTGTCACCGATCATAGGGTGCGCCTGTCCACCGCCTCGGTTGATCGACTGACCTTCATCAAAATGAATCAGTCTTGGATCACCACCAGCTACCAGGCACCTGAGGCGGATATAACCGAATAATTTTTAATATCACATCCCTTCAAGACTGCCTATGCTGATGCTGAGTGACTGTCCTCTTATGTTCACTGACTATCCTCTTCCTCCTCCTCAATGATCCATGCCACCACACCAGTGCCTAAGGCACAATTTTTCAGCCCCTGTTTAACAGGGGCGTGTACATACAATTTTTTTATAAAAAAATGCTTCGCAACACGTGTGACTGCTGTGCTCCAAGTACAGTATCTGTGAGGGGTTGCAGTGTTGTGGCACCAGCACCAGTGCCTAAGGCACAATTTTTCAGCCCCTGTTTAACAGGGGCGGGTAATTACAATTTTTAAAAAAAATGCTTCGCAACACGTGTGACTGCTGTGCTCCAAGTACAGTATCTGTGAGGGGTTGCAGTGTTGTGGCACCAGCACCAGTGCCTAAGGCACAATTTTTCAGCCCCTGTTTAACAGGGGCGGGTAATTACAATTTTTTAAAAAAAATGCTTCGCAACACGTGTGACTGCTGTGCTCCAAGTACAGTATCTGTGAGGGGTTGCAGTGTTGTGGCACCAGCACCAGTGCCTAAGGCACAATTTTTCAGCCCCTGTTTAACAGGGGCGGGTAATTACAATTTTTTAAAAAAATGCTTCGCAACACGTGTGACTGCTGTGCTCCAAGTACAGTATCTGTGAGGGGTTGCAGTGTTGTGGCACCAGCACCAGTGCCTAAGGCACAATTTTTCAGCCCCTGTTTAACAGGGGCGGGTAATTACAATTTTTTTAAAAAATGCTTTGCAACACGTGTGACTGCTGTGCTCCAAGTACAGTATCTGTGAGGGGTTGCAGTGTTGTGGCACCAGCACCAGTGCCTAAGGCACAATTTTTCAGCCCCTGTTTCACAGGGGCGGGTAATTACAAATCTTGATCTAATAGTTCACAGCAGGGCCCATTCCTGCGCCCACCAAGAGTAACTATGAGGGCCTACAGTCTTGTGGCAACACCGTCCACCACCACCGCCAAAGGCCCAATTTTTCTGCCCTGTTCATCAGGTGCTTGCAATTACAAATCTTGATCTAATAACTCACAGCAGGGCCCATTCTTGCACCCACCAAGAGTAACTGTGAGAGCTTACAGTCTTGTGGCAACACCGTCCACCACCGCCAAAGGCCCAATTTTTCTGCCCTGTTCATCAGGTGCTTGCAATTACAAATCTTGATCTAATAACTCACAGCAGGGCCCATTCTTGCGCCCACCAAGAGTAACTGTGAGAGCTTACAGTCTTGTGGCAACACCGTCCACCACCACCGCCAAAGGCCCAATTTTTCTGCCCTGTTCATCAGGTGCTTGCAATTACAAATCTTGATCTAATAACTCACAGCAGGGCCCATTCTTGCGCCCACCAAGAGTAACTGTGAGAGCTTACAGTCTTGTGGCAACACCGTCCACCACCACCGCCAAAGGCCCAATTTTTCTGCCCTGTTCATCAGGTGCTTGCAATTACAAATCTTGATCTAATAACTCACAGTAGGGCCCATTCCTGCGCCCACCAAGAGTAACTGTGAGAGCTTACAGTCTTGTGGCAACACCGTCCACCACCACCACCACCCCCAATTTTTCTGCCCTGTTCAACAGGTGCATGCAATTACAAATCTTGATCTATTAACTCACAGCAGGGCCCATTCCTGTGCCACCAGTCTTGTGGCTACACCAACATCTAATAGGGCAAATTTCTGCAGAGTATATACGCCAGGCCCCTACTTTCAAACATCCAACTTACAAACGACTCCTACTTGCAAATGGAAAGAGAAAACAGGAAGTGAGAGGAAATCTACCCCTAGGAAGGGAAATTCTATCCTGTTAGATTTAATTTGGGAAAAAGGTATCTCCTCTCTACTGATACTTTATCACCAATCCTTGTTTCAATTAAAACCCCACTTTTTCCAAAAACATTTGTCATTGGGACGGAAAGTGAGGTGACATGTTCTGAACAGATGTGCAAAGACAGCAAATGTTACAGGGGTGATAACCCCTCCCTATGTTCTCCAAAAAGCTTAAAAATAGATTTTTTTGGGATGGAGCTACACTTCATAATGTACCTGTTCAGATTCTACTTAAGAACAAACCTAAAGCCGCAAGTGGTTTTAAATGGCTTCTTTTTTTTCCTTTAAAAATGTCATTTTGTGCAAGGACAGTTCTAAACACGGGAAACACATGCCACTTCACAGGCATACTTTAGACACCCCCCAGGTACCATATTTAAAGGAAAATTTCACTTTTTTTTTTTTCACTTTATGCATCATTAAAATGACTGCTCCCGAAAAAACGTTAGTTTTTAAAAGTTCTTTTTGCATTGATATATGTCCCCTGGGGCAGGACCCGGGTCCCCAAACCTGTTTTATGACATTAACATGCATATTGGCCGTTGTAATTAGCACTTTTGATTTCGAACGTTCGCGTCCATTATAACGTATAGGGTTCGAAAATTCGCGCGAACTTTCGGTCGGTTCGAAGGTTCTGGTGCGAACCGAACCCGGGGGGGTGTTCGGCTCATCCCTAATGTTAGGTTATGAAACAGAATTTGAACAAGGTGATCGGGTGGAAACCACAATTTCCACACTCACCTCAAAACTTTCTAGAATACTTGAACAAAAATCAGCACTATATTGGCACATTAAATCCCTTGACAGATATAGCCAAGAAGATATCAACCCATTGGGACTTAGAGTTCAAATTTTTCCCAATTTGGATCAGATCAGTACCGAGTGCAAACTTGAATGGGAAGACAATCTTAAGAAATGCTCACAGCAAATGATGAGCATTCTTAAAAAAGAATATACTAGACAAATGTTACTCCTAGACATAGGGATTAACAATCTAGAATTGGCCCTGCGTCCTTTTGCACAGCATCCCCTGTGTTTAAGTTCACAGGACAAACTACGTAGTGAACTATCAGTCTACAATAAAAACATTTTACAGAAAAAAGAACTCAAATATTGGAGGGATAAGACAGCTTTCCAGGAGGGACGAGCTTACAGGTGGAGTTCCATTAAGAAACCCACAGGGACCACACAACCTATTAACAGTAGGAAGCCCCTGAAAACAAAAAGTACTCCCCCTACCAGCCAACACAACGAACATGACAACACAACACATAAAGGAAGAGGAAAATATAAGCGCAGTCGCAACAACAGGGGTTCACCTGAACAAGAAAATAAAAAACGCATCACTGATGGGGAGTTAAACTCTGGACCCATCAGTCAAGATGCTCTTACTAACATTGTTAATCCCAATAGCATCCCATCTATGGAAGCATTGGGATCTGTGAACCCCATGCCTTCAACTAGTAATCTCCCTATGACAGAACAAGTTATAGCCATGCGTCCACCCCCTTTAAACCCCACACGGGGATCCCCCTCACCCCAACTTAACAGGGGGACAGGGAACTTGGACGCTTTTGTCACAAGGATTCCCCCAAATCACTCAGCGTGATCAATCTCTCTTCGTACCACTTATCAGAAGCGGAATCCCTGGTCCTCACTCGAGGGCTGACCTTCTGCCCACAAAACAATTTCGACCTCTTTGAAGTCGTCACGGATCTCCAACTCTTTGCGCGCAGGCTCCTACTCAAGAGCCTGCACGCAAAGACTGACATCCCTGACGACACCACTGACTGGTCCACCTTTTCCATGAGGGAGTTCAAAGCGCTACGCGATCTTACCCTATTATTTCAGGAGAACAACACCCTTGACCTAATAGACCAACTAGACCTAGATAGTCTGTTGGACAGTGCCAACTCACCCACAAAAAATCATGATGCAAAATTTAAAAAACCCTCCTCGAAATTCCCTCCTCTAAGTTTGAGCTCCAGTATTGACACTTTTGTCAAACAGACTACTCGTGACATATCTAAGATTTCATATAGGAAAACACACCCCAATAATTTAACTAAAAATGAATTTAAAGCCCTTAAAGCGCTTCAGCTCAATACAAACATTACCATAAAATCCTCAGATAAGGGGGGCAACGTAGTTGTCATGGACAATGCCAACTATGTAGAAATGTGCCAAAGAATCTTGGACAACAAGGATTGGTACAAACCAATCCCACTAAAGCTAATTCAAACTTACTATAATCAATTTTACGATTTAGTTGACTCAGCATTCAGCAGAGGAGCCATTAGTCAGAATATATACGAATTTATCAGAACTAAACACCCGAAAGTGGCAACCTTCTATAGTCTGCCAAAGATACATAAATGCATGAAAAAACCTCCCGGACGTCCTATCGTTTCCGGTAGAGGCAACATTTCGGAAAACCTGAGTAAAGTCATAGATTCATATCTTCAACCGTACGTTACGTCCTTGCCTTCCTTTCTGAAGGACACTATACATCTTTTACAGACCATCAACACTACCACTCTATCCACAAAATCTATTCTTGTGGCTATTGATGTCGAAGCACTTTATAGCTCGATCCCCCACCACAAGGGGGTTGCAGCTATACGGAGAACCCTAACACGGAACCCGAAATATGAGGATTCATTAAATGAATTTATCATTGATGGATTGGAATATATACTACACCATAACTGCTTTATGTTCAACAATTCCCACTTCCTCCAGGTACAGGGCGTGGCCATGGGCACCTGTTGTGCCCCGGCCTACGCCAACCTGTACCTGGGGGAGTGGGAACAATCACTCCTGGATGACAGGGACCTCGTCATGTACACTAGCCACATCACCGTCTGGCTACGGTACATTGACGATGTCCTTGTCGTCTGGGATGGACCTGAGGACTTATTATTAGAATTCCTTGCTCACCTTAATTCCAATGAGTACAATCTCAAATTCACCATGACCCACGATCGAAACCAACTGACCTTTCTTGATGTTATGATTGGTCGTTCTTCTGATAGTTCCCCGTACACTACCCTATACCGAAAGGATACCGCGGGAAATACAATCCTCCACGCGGAGAGTTTTCACCCGCCCACACTGAAACAGTCCATCCCTATGGCCAATATTTACGCCTACGTAGAAACTGCTCCAACGACACACTTTTCAATACTGAGGCGAGTCTACTCCAGTCTCGTTTACTGGCACGCGGATATAGCCGGTCATGCCTGCGCAAGGCTTACAACCGTACCCTTGCGCAGTCTCGACCGACTTTGCTTGCACCTAAGAAGACCAAAAATGATTCCGGTGTGGAATTCACCAGGATCATCATGAGATTTTCCAAACAGCACGATACCATTAGAAGAATTATTCTACGGTACTGGCCCATTCTAAAAGATGACCCTAAAATCAGCCAATTTCTTCCCGCCAGTCCTGCAATAACTTTCAGACGGGCCACTTCACTGCGGGATCGACTCGTACAAAGTGAATACAGAAACGAGACGAAAAGGTTCAAACACTGTTCTACTTTAGGTACTTTCCCGTGTAGTCACTGCTCAGTATGTAAATATGTAAAACGTGAAAAAATGTTCCTTCTTCCCAATGGGTCAACATTCCATCCATCCCACTTTGTGAACTGCCAAACTAAAGGGATTGTTTACATCATGCTATGCGAATGTGGTGCGTTTTATATAGGGAAGACGAAACAGGAGCTCCACAGACGTATATCCAAACATATTTACTGCATGCAGATTGGCAACCACTACCTGCCCCTCGGGCGGCATGTAGTGACTGTACACAACTATATTATGCCTACTGTCACATTCGCCGCTCTTGATCGGATCCACATACCCGATCGAGGCGGCGACTGGAACAAAGTACTCCTCCAGTGCGAACAGAGATGGATCCACAGACTCGGCGCCACAAAGACGCCGGGCCTCAATGAATGCATCTCCTTCGCTCCCTTTCTAAAAGGTTTCGTTTCCGGCAAAACACAGTAAGGGTACACATTCACTATTATAGTCCTCTACATCGTGGCCTATTTCAGTCCACTCGATTAATGCCCTGGTTTTTGGGTTTTTCGTCTCTGCAGCCCCTGTTTCGCCTTCCCTATTTGATTGCCCCCCTGTTTTTTCCATGATCGTATACTGATTACCCCCTCCCTTCATGATAATATATGAATAAATATGAAAAATATTCATATCGCTTTTGCAAACAGAAATGTTGACAAATTCCCCCTTCTCCCGGGAACATACTCTGCAATCTACAATACGTTCCTTCTTTTTTCCCCGTCTCCTACTCAGACGAGGACATGAACTGAGACCATACCAAACTAACATACAGATAGGGTGACGGTTTCCAACCAGAGTCTTATGTATATATACGATATACATCTAACAAATGTGTCTTATATATATTTTTGTACAAATCTAAGTATGTACTTGATTAATATAATGTGTGAAACCATTTTTGTTTCATTTTATGCTTCCATACTTGAACCTGTCAGAGTTATTCATCACCCATCATTGTAATCAAGCTCGCTCATTGATCTCCCTGCGGCGATGCTGATGCTGTGGTTTATCTTTATCTTTTCAAACTTTCTCTCTTCTTTTTCACCCTTGGGGTTCTTTCTTCCTTACCACACCATTATTCAATTTTTTTTTTTTTTTTTTTTTATGTTTATTATTTACATTACTATTTTTCATTTTATTGTTTTTTCAATATTATTTTTTATTATTATTTTCATTTTTATTTTTATTTTTATTTTACTTCATCTTTATTTCGCCGCAGGTCGATCGATGTTCTCATGGGAGGGGTGTCGTTCCGCCACTGGGGACTGCCGGGAGTCCGCCGTGCCGCTTGGATTCGGGGGCCGCTCTAACGCCTTCCCGACGAGGGTAAGGAGTGACGCCCTATTCCACCACAAGCGCCTCCTTTTTCTCCACGATCGACGCACTTGGGCTGGTCCCGTGCGATCGATCGTTGGAATACCCTCGTCGGCGGCATTCCCAGCACATCTCCGGACGACGCTCGCCATTGCGCACGCGCGGGACGCCGCCGGTGCGCATGACGAGCGTACGTCACGCTATTTGCGTCGGAAATGACGTCAGTTACGGGCCACAAGATGGCCGCTGGGAATGCCGGGGACGCCACACGCAGCCTGCCCGTTTGGCGGCCACCCACACCTGGGAGGGGATTTGGATCTGCGCGGGGATGCATCCATCGATCGAGTCATTGGCTCACCGAGTATTTCCGGTGACCCATTTCCGGCCACTAGTACCGCCCTCACCCCTTTAAAAGGACCAAGCAGTACCCACCACAATACAGCTACCTCTGCAGGACCAGACTACCATTGGGATCGACACACGGTATGTACAGGCACACTAGGACGGCTATACCCGTGGCCCTAACCCCACAGACCTCTAGGTGGTCTTCACAAGAAAACCCTGTGATTTACTTGGCTATTAGACCCCTGGTCTGATCTGACTGCTTATGATTAACTTTCTCGCTTTCAGATTGGGTGCCTTTTTCATCCCAGTGATCCAACAGTCCCATTACAACATCACCATACGAGTGATACGAGGCTGAGGGTCCTCTCTATAGTATAAAATATAGTATTGGTCATCGTACTACAACCCCACGGTCAGCAGTTTATGATTGATCTTTACAACCCAGGTAGGATCATAATTCCAACTCACGCACACATACATGATGTCACTAGTTTGATCATTATTTGTTTTAACTTTGTAGTATGTTCACCGCACATTTTTCACATCACACCCAATCACTTCCCCTTCATCTTTTTTCTTTTTTTCTTTGTCTCCTCACATTCCAAAACCTCCCCCCCCCCCCCCCCCCTTTTTTTTTTTTTTCTCTTTCCCTGTCCCCCCTTCCCCTCCCTTTTTCCCCTCCCCCCCCTCCCTTTTTCCCCTCCTCCCCCTCCCTTTTTCCCCTCCTCCCTTTTCTCCTCCTTTCCCTCCTTTTCTCCCCTTTTTCCCTATTCCTTTTCGACCTTTCTTTTTCCCTACCCTTCCCTCTTCTCTTCCCCTTCCCTCCTCCCTCCTCTTCCCCCCCCCCCCCCCTTTTTCCCTTTCTCCCCTTCTCCATCCCTACTCTGTTCCCATTTTCCCCTCCTTCCCCTTGCTCCCCTTCCTAGTACCTCCTTTCTTTCCTGCACTTCACTTCACGTTACCCTTCACACACATCCCCCTTTCTTTCACCTCTCAACTGCTTCACTTTCTCACATATCACACTCACCCATCCCAGCTCTCCCCCCCCCCCCACACACTGTGCACCCTCACTTCCTACTCTCTTCCTCTCCTTTTTTTTGGAGGGGAACCTCTGTCATTGCACTTGGTTTGGTTTTCGGGTTTGTTTGTTTGTCGCTCATTTTAGATTCCTTCAGGAAAGTGCACAGTCCCCCTCACACACTTAACCATCACATGTCTTGGTCATCCCACCTGGTCAGAGCAACTGCACATTGAGGCTAATCATTACCTCTCTTGCAGCTGCTCCAAACTGCTTTACCTACCAAAATATCAAGTTATAATTTGACCTTTATTTATCTTTAGACCCGATCATTGGAGGCATTTGCGCGCCTTTTCACCCCTCCCGGGTTGTTCCCTTTCCTCTGATGTTCATGCTTGGCCAGCAGAACCAGTAGGAGGGGAGCCCCCAACGTGTGACGTCTCGTAAGGCATACGGCGCCTCCTGACCCGGGTGGGAACCGGTGGAGTCTGTCTGGTGTGCCCCGGAGGTGAGGACGACACCCCTCTCCATGCCATAAACCCTCCAGTGGGAATATTACAATTTCTATTTTCAAGATATACACCATTGTGGTAAATATAAATTTCAATATGCACTGTCACATTTAGCTCTGTACACCATATGAGCTTATGCTTACTCTGTAATTGTACTTTCCACTAACACTGACATTCCATCCCTCTCTGTTTAGCAGACTTTCTTTCCCTCTGAGGAAGACCTTTTTGGGTTGAAACGCGTCAGGGACAATTTCCCATTTACGACAGATTGCTACTGTTGTTATGTGAATATTAGTCTGCCATTGTATATCCATGTTTGCTTTTATGTAAATGTATAGTTATTTGTCATTGTTCCCATTGGAGCTCATGTTCTGACCCAATGATGTTAATCATTTTTTAATTATAATAAAATGGTCAACTTTTTTACTCACAAACTCTGACTTCCCTTCATTGTACGCTGCCTAAAAACCCCAACGTGGGGGATCGTTTCTTTCCTCTACTACTGCCCATTTGCCCAATTTCATTAATAAATAATGACCTTAAGATTCTCACCAAAATTATGGCAGACTGTATTTCCTCCTTCATTAATCTCTATGTCCACAAGGACCAACTTGGCTTGATACTGGGGCATCAAGGGCCGACCAAATTCTGAGAGAAATTGACATTGTCTCTCTACTAAGGTCCAGCTGGGATGGAAACCCCCTTCAAATAGGCTTTCTGCTCTCACTGGACCTGCAGAAGGCATTTGACTCTGTATCCTGGGGGTTTGGACAAACCTTCATGAATGTAATAGGAGCCTTATATTTAAACCCTATAGCAAAAATACGATTGCAAGGATTTTACTCAGACTCTTTCCCGATATTTAAAAGCATGCGACAGGGATGCCCCTTATCCCCTCTAATCTTCGCTATTATCATCGAAACACTCGCCATTGCCCGTAGAGATCATTCGGATATACACGGGGTTCAGTGTGGCCCACAAACTCACAAATGTGCACTCTTTGCGGACGACATCCTACTCTTTATCACCTCTCCCTTAATCTCACTTCCTAACTTATGTAAACTACTAGATACCTTTAGCGATGTGACAGGTCTCAAAGTTAACTATTCAAAATCTATGGCTTTGAATGTAAACCTCCCAGAACACTTAGTCACACGTTTAAAAGATAAATTCCAATTTATATGGAGTGACTCGTTTATACCCTACTTGGGTGTCAATCTGACTGCCACAGTGGACCGCTTATATGAGGCCAATTATCCCCCGATGTTCCGCAAACTAGAGGAGAATCTTAAAAATTGGGGTAATTTGGGGCTATCTTGGTTGGGCAGGGTTAACTCTATAAAAATGACTCTACTGCCACACATTCTCTATCTTTTTAGGTCGCTCCCTATACCAATTCGGCTGGACCAACTCAAGAGATTCCAATCCAAAATTCTCATATTTATATGGGGGCAAAGGGACATAGAATTGCAAAGGCGGACCCTATACCCAAATAAGCGTAAGCGAGGAGTAGGTCTTCCAAATCTTCTCTGGTATTACCAGGTGGTCCAACTTACCCAACTTTCGACAATCTATTCCAAGTCGGCCCATCCTGATTGGGTCCACATGGAAAGACAAGCGATCCCTCACTTTACACTAGATTTTCTTCTCTGGTCATCCCCTAAATCCAGACCCTCAATTATGGTCCCTACTCTCTCCCACTCTTTAGTAACATGGGACTCTATCATACACAACCCACATTTAATCTCCAATTGGCATCCACTCTCACACCTCTTCCGCAACCCCCTATTTCCCCCAGGTAGGGACATTAAAGCATTTAAATGGTGGCTTGATAAAGGACTATATAGAATCGGTCACTTTGTCAATTCCTCTGCCCCCCTCACTTTTCTTCACTGTGTAAGCAAATTTGAAATGCCAACCTCCGAAAGATTTCGAAATCACCAAATTTCCCACTTTATCCATACATTATGAATGACAAAACCTGACCCATTAACAATCACAGAATATTAACTCTGGTGTGGGTAAGCCATGGAGCAGCGGGGAGGAATATCGGTGATCTATGGGGCACTTGCAATGGTAACTTCTAAGACCCCATTCATGCTTGCATGGGAGAAAGATCTGGGACAAACTTGGAGCTTAGCAGATTGGCATAAGGCATCTGAATCAGCTTCCCAGGGAATCCTGAACATTGCGCTGGTAGAAGCAAATTTGAAAGTCTTAATGAGATGGTATCTTGTTCCTCAGCAACTTACTAAATTTTAAAAATGTTGGGCCTTCCCATACAACAATCCCCCCAAATAGCACTACTCAACTTCCCTGTACCGGGGGCTCCCAAACTTATTATTATGTTTATTCTCATGGGAACAAAAATAACAATTGCTAGAGCTTGGAAACAACCTCACGTATCATTCATTATGGTCAAAAGAAAAATATCCTGGATTATGGCCCAGGAAAAAATGGTCAGCATATTATTAGATACTACCAAGAAACGTGACACTATATGGGAACCATGGGCACAGTATATGCAACTGAAGCTTCCTTCATAACCTAGACTACGGAGTAAGGACAAGACTAAATCGGTCACTTGGTCTTCTCTTCTGTCTTTCTATTTTTTAGTTTCCCACTTTCCTTTCTTCTCCTTATACTCCTTCTCACTCTTAAAGTGGTGTTTCCACCAAAATGACAACATTATTTGAATTTACATTAAATCTGATAAAAAAAAAAAAAAAATTGGATAAAAAAAAAAATTCACTTACCTATTTCTCCCTGTTGCTAGGTGGTCCCACAAAATCTGCCTCTTCCTCAGCCCGGGCTAGAAACGTCACTTCCCCTCGGCAGTCAGTCATCTGGGACACGTGACAGGTCCCAGATGACTGTGCGGCGTATCACGATGTGATACGATGTGATGCGCGGGCGGAGCGGTGAATGAGGGGGGGGGCATCCCTGTTGGGACAGGTAAGTGTCCGATTCTTAAAAGTCAGCAGCTGCAGTATTTGTAGCTGCTGACTTTTAAAAAAAAAAATGTGATGGGCACTCCTCTTTAAATGCATAGTCCACATAATTTGTTGAGGTATTTTTATGTTACGACTCAACTGCTTGGTATATTTTCCCTCCTCACTATGGGACTGCTTGTGAACTAACTGGTCCGGATCCCTGGAATATGTCCACATAGAAGCATATACCAAATGATCTTTATAATACACCCCACTATGGTGATCAGTCTTACATTTGCTAAGACAAGGGGTCCTTTCTACCATACCATCTGTATCTGGGACACTCAGAAAACCACACAATTGGACCAATTCTCAATGCGATCCTGACCGGTGAACTATAACGTGCTACTTTAGCTAAGTGTTTTACATTAACGCGTACTGGTACTCCTGACTGACAGGCACAAGCCATGTCTCGCTATAGTTGTTTACTCTCTCAACGACTTTCCCTACTTTATTACATTTTTTGGTTCCCTGATAGCAACCTATGAGCTGGGTATACTGCCCCCCCCCTCCACGACACAGTTAGTGCCCATTGGGGTGTCTGGAGATACAGGGCTCCTTCCCTCCTACTTTACGCAAGTGGGAATATGCTTCATATCCTCATTTGTAGATGACTATTGCTTTGAAAACTGTTATGTATGATATTTGCTGTACTTTGGATTTACTGTTTCCATGTGAAACAGACTGTACCACTTTTGTTTTGTACCTTTATAAAACTCAATAAAAAACTATTGAAAGAAAAAAAATAAGCAATGCCTTGTAACTTGTTTTGCCCCTGTTAGTCAGTTTATATGATGTTGATAAGCTCTATTTTTATTAATTATAATCGCTTCACAAAAAAGAACAGGAAAAACTATCTACTACAAATAGACTTTTGGGTTCGAAATCGATCATATTGGGTTCTTGCAAGCCATTTTGAAAAAAAAAGTAAATGAAAAGGCATACAATTCATGTGATGCCAGAATGTAGTGTCTCTGATGCTGTCCCTGGGAGTCACACCATCCTGTTATTCCTTGTACAGCTTTAATGTATCTCAAAGCATGATATTAACCAAAATAGCGTATTTTATGTGGCCCTATTAGCTACTCAAAGATTAGCTCTCTCCATTAAATGATAACTTTTAAATGTTTTTTTACCCTATGGTACATGACCCCCAGATCAGAGCTTAGCCCTTTTTTGACAATCTCTTTACCTTTGGCTTAGAAAATGGCTATCGAGAGTTGTGGCATCTTAAAGAAGACCCACTTTAGTGATCCCTACTTTAGGTGTTAGTCTGGCTGTCCATTGAAGGCTGATGATAAAGGTGATGGAGAGTACAGCATCCCCCTCTTCTCCCCCCCCCCCCCTCTTTTTTTCCATTTTACTCCCTTTATTTTTTCTCTGTTTTATATATACAGTCAGTGTCCTCTATAACTAGTTAAATGAAGGAATAAAGTTTCTTTCTTTCTTGCTGGAACAGATTTTGCTTTAAATAGTTAACATCTTGCTTTACAGGGAATGACAATATTGTTTGATATTATATTCTCTGTCCATTTATATCACACACATGCTAACTGTGCCTGTTAGTTTTGTTTATTTTCTTTTACTATATTTTTCTTGAGCAATGTATTTTTATGTTCTCATGGTAACTAGTGTTACAGAGTGCTATGTACACTGTTTTGTTCTGAAAAAAAAGAATGTTAATTATAAAATAAAAAAAGAAAATGGCTATTACTGAAATCAAATGTTAGATTTCTATTGATTTCAGTGGGATTTGGATTGAAAATCTGAACTTCAATAGTGTTCACTGAACTAAACCCGGGTACATTTGGCTCAGTCCTACTTGATGGCTTTGTATGTTGTTGTTAGTATTTTTTATTTTTTTGTTAGGTGAGTGGAACCCAATGACATTATTGTCAGAGAGAGGTAGTGGACACTGAAGGGTTGGTAAGGTGGATGAGTTTGGCAACAGAATTCATAATAGACCGAAGGTGGAAAATCCTGTAAGTAAAGTAAGCCAAAGAGGAGACAGTTGCAACAGTTAAGGCAGAAGAATTTTAGTAGGTTCCATTTGAAGAGGGAATGATAAGGAAGGTTTTGAAATGATTTGAATGAGGAGGATAGGTTTATTAAAAAAAAAAAAAAAAAAATCTATACCCACCTCTGTGCTGCAGCCTCTCTGTTATGTTGCAGCTGTCTCCTGCTGGCTCAAAGACTGAGAACTGAGCAATCACAAGACCACTAATTACTAGTTTTTGATATTCTCAAAGCAGAGAATGGTGACTGTCAGTCACCGCTCTCTGCTCTGCCCCTCCAGTGCTCACTGGAGTGCTGGGCAGGAGAGGGGGTGCTGAACGCTGAGAGCTAGAGCCAATTTTTAATCAGGCATATACTGTAGATGGATCCTCACAATGTTTGGGATCCTTCCAGACCCTGGAACGGCTCTATGATATCAGCTGACAGTGGGCTTTAGCCTGCTGTTGGCTGATTCTATGTCACAGGAGAGAAAAAGTGCACTCCTGTGACCCAGAAGAAAAGTATGGCCAAAAAAATAATTGGTTAAACATCTTTCTTTTAAAGTGGATTATGTCAAAGACTAAAGGCAAAAATATTACACAGACACACTGCACATCAAAAACGTTTTTTTTTTATAATGACGTGGGTGCCGTGGGGTGGGGCCGAGTCATACATTTGGTGGCTATGGACAACGAATGCTGGACTCGGGAGCGCGCCCGCAAGGTAACCCCCTCGGGGAAGTGCTTCCCGAGGGGGTTATCTGATGCGGGGAGAAGCCGCGAGAGCTGCCGGGGGAATTTAAAAAAGAAAAGACTAACTGTTATGTACCTGGTTGGAGGCTGAAATGCCGAGAGGGCTCCTATTGTGGCTGACACCTCTGAAGTTGGGTACAGCATGTGTAGTGCCCAGAGAAGCACAGGTTGCCAGATGGATTCGGGAGAGAATAGCTGGTGGTTACCTGACTAATACTGGGTAATGCAGGAAACACAGCTGGGCCAAAGTCTCTAGGAATCCTCAGCAATACTTGGCAAGGTGTGTGCAAGGGACAATAGTGGAAGCCAGGCCAGGGGTCAAACACAGTAGATCCAGCAGGAGGAAGAGGCAGGTTGCAGGAACGGAGACAAGTCAAAGGTCTGGTACAGGAAGGCAGGCAGGAACAGATAACTGTAGCAGAGTTTGTTATACAAGCCGGGATCAGACGCTGGAGAAGGCAACAAGTCGGTAAAGCAAGCCAGGGGGTCAAACCAGGAGAGCAGATCAGACTGGTCAGGAACAAGCTGGGTAACAACAGGTAATCCAAACAGTAATTGCACAGAGGCTCAGGAACACAGGAAGACTGACGACAATCCAGCAATGGGCTCAGCAGCAGTCTTATATAGGCCAGTAAGTGGCCGTATCTGTCACGTTGTGCATACGCGCATTGGCCAATTGACACTTATGCGTATGTTGCCTGTTAGCACCGTTGCAAATCTGCATGCACCCATTCGCACTTCTTGCATTAGTGTGCATGGCAATGTGCCGGAAGCGACCAATACTAGTACTGGCACTATTGCCAGTTCTACGCCCATTTCCCTGACACTAACCCTTACAATCACTTTAAGCACCTAGGTTTGGTCTGTAACACCATCATCCCCCCTTCCTAATTGCTTTGGACAACTTGGCAGCAAGCTTCAGCTTCATGACATTTACTGACAGCTGTTTATCCCTGCCCATGGTCTACTCCCTCTAATTTACTGGCACTGATGGTGTGCTCAAATAATTCAGCTGGCTCTTCAATGCCTGCTCACAAGGTAATTGTGAGATTCATTGTACAATGTAGAAGAGGAGGAATAAGAAGGCATGTTTGCAGCTACTGATGGCACTGCATTACTTTGCACCTGGGAAAAGGAGGATGACGGCTTTGTTATCTTCTCCACAACCTTCTCCACATGCTCTAGTTATATAGCACACCCACTGTCTGAAATGAAAGGCAAGCATTCCCTGCATTAGCCTGTGGTTTTAGAACCTGCTCATCCCCTACTAGCTGCATGATAAAAACAGAGGTTCATCCATTTTTTTAAATCTATGGCAATAGGAGGATTCAGGGTGGGTGTCTTGGCGTACTGCACAATCTAGGTCATTTGGTGCAGTAAAGTTAACTACAATAATATGTGTTATTGTGCTACTAACAAAGTTCATGTTTCTGACCCCAAAAAACAAACAAACAAAAAAAAACCCTATTAATATTATAAAGAGTAGTATGCCGGGCGCATGCACGGTGGGCAAGATGACGGATGCTTGAGTGTTTAGCTCTGGTCCCCTGATCCTGCGCCACTGCCACAGATCACCTAGCTACAGGATCCACTCCAATCGCCCCGGATCCCTCAGGGCATCACATGGGGAAAATTGGATGCCAGAAACATATATGTCAAGGCTTCAATCCACCTCCGATGTTCGGGCCTTCTCAGCACATGGAACGCTTCCTGTAAAGGGCCGCAATCCCGGGCCTCGATTAATATTGCTTGATTCCCCCATCAACAAAGTCAGTGTTGATGGGGAAATCCCTCCCGTGGGGCTATTGTATTCTCCTAGTGGGGCGGAGGGGGAATAATCCCTTGCAATACTCACAAGTTAAAATCCAACATGCGGGTTGTACCGAAGTTGATCGATGGATCAACTTGGGTACAATCAGTCAGCTCATAGATGGTTCGAATCTCAGCTGGTTCCCTCTAAACCAGCGGAGATTCGAACCATCCATGGATGGCTTTATAGAATATGCAGCCTTTGTCTTCAGCATGCATAACCACTGACCAATTTCATGAATGGACCCTTTTCATCAGAGCTGGCTTGCTCACATGCTTACTGTCTTTAAATAACCAATGCACTACAGAAAGCATGTGAGCAAACCAGAAACTGGTCATCGATTATGCATGCTAGAGATAGCTGCTGCATGCTATCTAACAGGATCCACTACAGGGAAAGGTGTGTTTTCTGTTTCACAGTCTGGAGGAAGCAGCACGCCCATGGATACTGTGTATTAGGAAGTAACAAAGTAGTGGATAATGTCTACTTTAATCGAATTTACAAAACAGAATTCATTACCTGGAAAAGCCATATTCCTAGGTTTCCCTGCAGTAAGATTGTATACATTTTCCAGTGCTATTTTAATAGTTTATGTGATATTATTGTTTACACTTGTATTTTTGTTCTCCGCTGTGGAATCAGTTTCTTTTATTATACATTTTAACCCACCTGAACTAAACTCTAAAGAAAGGAAGATCATTATTAGTAGCTGGTTGCTATGCCAGGTTTGCAAATTGTAAATGGGTTGGGTTCACAGTAAATCAATCCTCAGCCCAAACCTGAATCACTAGAAATACACAAATCAAGAGTTATGTTTTTACTGGTTGCATACGTTTTACAGTTTAACAAAAATGATGCTTCTTGCAGGTTGACAGCCAGGCAGACAGCATTTTTAGGAGGTCACCAGTGACAGTTTTAGATTAAACTGGTGGGAATCATTGGTAATTATTTTTTTCATTCGGCTAAATCCTTTTCTTGGTCTTATTGTTACAGCACTGAGAAGTCTAGGAAATTCATAGTGGGGCAGTTTCAGATGACATTTTCTTTGTGATATGGGAATGTCAAAGTCAATGCTATGCTCCTGTCAGAAAGAAAATGCCATCGGATAATGAGACGAATAGTGGGAATGAAAATGTGCAATATGACATGTCTCGTAAAGAGAAAGAATATATATATATATATATATATATATATATATATATATATATATATATATATATATATATATATGTATATAAATAACAATATGTACACAGTATCAATGGGAACTAAAGTAGAAAGTCTTTTACATTAAACTAATAGTTCCTTTTCCTAAAGGTAAAACTTAGTGCAGTATTTTAGTTTTGGTGGCTCCTGGATGGTGAGGTGCAGTGTTATTTCCCATTTGACAGATACAAAATGTATTTTGAGAGCAATAAAGATTAAAACTATTGATTTTCACTCATCTGTACTTTTCAAATAGGTTTGTTTGATAAAGAACTTTGCAGTAGAGATCTGTAGATTGCAGTGTGTAAAGCAATTTCTCTACTCTTACAGCTTCAGAATCTAGAGGCATTTCCAGATGCTACTTACAGCTCAGCAATCTCCCTATATGTTGAACCTGTATAGGTATATACAGAGAGATCACTGACAACTGGCAAAACCAGAGTGTAATGAGATGCCAGAAGTTGTTCAATTTAGCATTTTTAAGAGACTCTGTCACCTGGGGAACAGGGGTGGCAAAAAACAGTAGATATGAAGTATATACATCCAGAGGTGCACATACTTGCAGCAGCCTCTCAGGCCATTTGGAAAGGCAAATCTTTGCCACTTGCTAAAAGTGTGGAAGCTTGCCCATCCCTTCCTACTTTTTACACATTCCTATTGGTCAGTGAGGTTGGCCATGATGTACTGATAGAAATTTTTGAGGGTAGAACTTATCAGCAAGCTCTGACACTGCCTAAAATTGCCTGGGCATTGTCTGTTAGAACTGCCTAGGATTCAACAGTTATAGGAAGATCTGTGAGTCTTCTGCAAGTACATGCAGGAATCAGTTAGTGCCTCTGTTTCATAGTTGCAGCAGTTTGCCTCCCTCCACACCAGTGATAGAGCCAATTTCAGATGCTATTAAACCCCAAAACAAAAATGTAATACATGTTTATTAATTTTTTTCTTTATTTTCACCTTTCACCTGCCAGCAAGGTGTCCATTTATGAAACTGTGAACAGCGGTGATCCTGAGGCACGCCACTGATCACAGTCCATAAACGGTTTATGAAACACAGATAATCGAGGGAGAACATATTTGAACATGTTCTCCTGCCGATGATCTCCGCACACTGAGAATCCTCATTAACTGACACAGAAATGGACAGTTTATGAAGCTGCGATCTGAGCACTGTCAGAATTCACACTCCTGATTCACCAGCTCAGAGGTGGAGAATCTGGGAGTAAAGAAAGAATCCTGGGAGATCTGAGGGGGAAGTAGGAAGACTATTAACTCCCTTCTTCCTCAATCAGACGTCCCAAGACAGTAACCATGTCCCCCTGTCATATTTATGTGTTTACATATCCATCTATCTATCTATCTATCTATCTATCTATCTATCTATCTATCTATCTATCTATCTATCTATATATAAAATGTGTGTGTATATATATCTATATGTATATATAATGTGTGTGTGTGTATACATATATACATATATATATATATATATACCATAAACTTCTCTCGCGTCTCCTTAGATCTCAGCAAGGACGCCAGGTCATGGGTAGAAAGAAACGATCTATGTGCTTAAGTATAAGATTACATTTTTTTGTTCAAACACAAACTACTCACATAAAGATGATAAAAACACAGCATGTAAAGCCGACAATCGTGTTAGTTCCATAGGGCAGCAGCGGGTGACGTCATGCATAGCTTCTCCCCCGTACGCGTTATGTTCAATCAAAACTTTGACGTCACTGGACTCCCCCCTTCCCTTCATTAGCAGACGGAGGCACTTGGGAAAGGGGGGAGGAGTCCGGTGACATCGACGTCACCAGATTTCCGACGGAATTCCCTGAAGACTCGAATGCCGGCGGAGAGGTGAGTACCGATCAAAAGAATTTATTGATTATTCGAGGAATTAATCTTTAATTTCCACAGCCAAAAGCATGACAGGTCCTCTTAACCACTTCAGCACCGGGCCATTTTACACCCTTCCTTACCAGAGCACTTTTTGCGATTCGGCACTGCGTCGCTTTAACTAACAATTGCGCGGTCGTGCGACGTTACACCCAAACAAAATTGACGTCCTTTTTTTCCCACAAATAGAGCTTTCTTTTGGTGGCGTTTGATCGCCCCTGCGGTTTTTATTTTTTGCGCTATAAACAAAAGAAGAGCGACAATTTTGAAAAAAATTTTTTTTTACTTTTTGCTATAATAAATATCCCATTTTTTAAAAAAAATATATTTTTTTTTACTCAGTTAAGGCCGATACGTATTCTTCCACATATTTTTGGTAAAAAAAATCACAATAAGCGTGTATTGATCGGTTTGCGCAAAAGTTATAGCGTCTACAAAATAGGGGATAGATTTATTGCATTTTTTTTTTTTACTAGTAATGGCGGCGATCTGCGATTTTTTTTCCTGACCGCGACATTGCGGCGGACACTTCGGACACTTTTGACACATTTTTGGAACCATTCACATTTACACAGCGATCGTTGCTATAAAATTGCATTGATTACTGTGTAAATGTGACTGGCAGGGAAGGGGTTAACACTAGGGGGCGCTGCAGGGGTTAATGTGTTCCCTATAGGAGTGATTCTAACTGTGGGGGGAGGGGACTCACAAGGGGAGGAGACCGATCAGTGATCCTCCGTACTGGGATCACATGATCGGTCTCCTCTCCGCTGACAGGACGTGGAGCTGTGTGTTTACACACACAGCTCCAAGGTCCCGCACGGTCCCGTTGTTTTAACGGGCAATCGCGGGTGCCCGGCAGACATCGCGGCCGCCGGGCACTCGCACCAGGTCCCGAGCGACGCCGCGGGTGCGCGTGCCCCCCAGGCGGCCGGGAATGAGAGGACGTCATATGACGCCCACCCAGGATGGGAGATCCACCTTGTGGCGTCATATGTACATGGGCGGGTAGGGAAGTGGTTAAATATGAGTTCTGGAGTAAAAAAAGTCCTCAAAAAAAACAAATGTAATTTGAAAATGGTTACAAAAGAAGAGCGACAATTTTGAAAAAAATATTTTTTACTTTTTGCTATAATAAATATCCCATTTTTAAAAAAATATATATATTTTTTTACTCAGTTTAGGCCGATACGTATTCTTCCACATATTTTTGGTAAAAAAAATCACAATAAGCGTCTATTGATCGGTTTGCGCAATAGTTATAGCATCTACAAAATAGGGGATAGATTTATTGCATTTTTTTTTTTACTAGTAATGGCGGCGATCTGCGATTTTTTTTCATGACTGCGACATTGTGGCGGACACTTCGGACACTTTTGACACATTTTTGGAACCATTCACATTTATATATATATATATATATATATATATATATATATATATATATATATATATACACACATACATATATATATATATATATATATATATATATTATGTAGGGGGACTATTTATTTTATTAGCATAAAAGCAGAGTTCCACGCAAATATGGAACTTCCGCTTTTCGAAATCCCCCCCCCCCTCCGGTGTCACATTTGCCACCTTTCAGGGGGGAGCAGATACCTGTCTAATACAGGTATTTTGCTCTCACTTCCAGGCATAGATAGGCAAGCCACCGGCGGGTATCTATGCCACTTCCAGCACCTTCTCCATTCCCCCTGCTGTCTTCTGGGAGCTACACAGGTCCCAGAAGACAGCAGGGACAAGTGAGAGCCGCAATGCTTCACTTCCTGATTCCCTTACCGAAGAAGGGACGGGTCGGCTTCGGGTTCCGGCAGGTGAGTGTCCATATTTTAAAAGTCAGCAGCTGCAGTATTTGTAGCTGCTGACTTTTAAAAAAAAAAATTTGACGGAACTCCGCTTTAACCACTTACCGACCTGCTCATGTAGATATACATTGGCAGTTTGAAGATGGATATCTCGGTAACGGCAGCAGATGCTGCCACAACCGAGGTATCCATCTTTAGAGCCGACAGTTCTGTTCACGATAATGGTGGTCTCTGCGGTGGATTCATCGCAAGATCACCGTTACCACGGTGGAAGAGGTGCCACCCCCCTCCCGCTACTCTCCCGTGCCCTCTGCCCCTTACCGGTGCCATCAGTAGCGACGGAGGTGATTGGGACCTTTCCGTGTCTGTGTATGGAGATGAGTGAGGGGAAGATGGCCCCCACATGTCTCCATACCATAGGAGGGCAGAAGCGACGTCAAAACGTCACTTCCGCCCATACGAAAAGGCACATTTTTCTGTTGTCATTTTTTCAAATTACATTTGTTTTTTTTGAGGACTTTTTTTACTCCAGAACTCATATTTAACCACTTCCCTACCCGCCCATGTACATATGACGCCCACAAGGTGGATCTCCCATCCTGGGTGGGCGTCATATGACGTCCTCTCATTCCCGACCTCCTGGGGGGCACGCGCGCCCGCGGCGTCGCTCAGGACCTGGTGCGAGTGCCCGGCGGCCGCGATGTCTGCCGGGCACCCGCGATTGCCCGTTAAAACAACGGGACCGTGCGGGACCTTGGAGCTGTGTGTGTAAACACACAGCTCCACGTCCTGTCAGCGGAGAGGAGACCGATCATGTGATCCCAGTACGGAGGATCACTGATCGGTCTCCTCCCCTTGTGAGTCCCCTCCCCCCACAGTTAGAATCACTCCTATAGGGAACACATTAACCCCTGCAGCGCCCCCTAGTGTTAACCCCTTCCCTGCCAGTCACATTTACACAGTAATCAATGCAATTTTATAGCAACGATCGCTGTGTAAATGTGAATGGTTCCAAAAATGTGTCAAAAGTGTCCGAAGTGTCCGCCGCAATGTCGCAGTCACGAAAAAAAATCGCAGATCGCCGCCATTACTAGTAAAAAAAAAAAAATGCAATAAATCTATCCCCTATTTTGTAGACGCTATAACTTTTGCGCAAACCGATCAATACACGCTTATTGTGATTTTTTTTACCAAAAATATGTGGAAGAATACGTATCGGCCTAAACTGAGTAAAAAATATATATATATTTTTTTAAAAATGGGATATTTATTATAGCAAAAAGTAAAAAATATTTTTTTCAAAATTGTCGCTCTTCTTTTGTTTATAGCGCAAAAAATAAAAACCGCAGGGGCGATCAAACGCCACCAAAAGAAAGCTCTATTTGTGGGAAAAAAAGGACGTCAATTTTGTTTGGGTGTAACGTCGCACGACCGCGCAATTGTTAGTTAAAGCGACGCAGTGCCGAATCGCAAAGAGTGCTCTGGTAAGGAAGGGTGTAAAATGGCCCGGTGCTGAAGTGGTTAAGAGGACCTGTCATGCTTTTGGCTGTGGAAATTAAAGATTAATTCCTCGAATAATCAATAAATTCTTTTGATCGGTACTCATCTCTCCGCCGGCATTCGAGTCTTCAGGGAGTTCCGTCGGAAATCTGGTGACGTCGATGTCACCGGACTCCTCCCCCCTTTCCCAAGTGCCTCCGTCTGCTAATGAAGGGAAGGGGGAGGAGTCCAGTGACGTCAAAGTTTTGATTGAACATAACGCGTACGGGGGAGAAGCTATGCATGACGTCACCCGCTGCTGCCCTACGGAACTAACACGATTGTCGGCTTTACATGCTGTGTTTTTATCATCTTTATGTGAGTAGTTTGTGTTTGAACAAAAAAATGTAATCTTATACTTAAGCACATAGATCGTTTCTTTCTACCCATGACCTGGCGTCCTTGCTGAGATCTAAGGAGACGCGAGAGAAGTTTATGGTCCATGTTAACCCTTTTGATACCCGCTTGCATGACCACCTGTTTGCACAGGGGTCCATGCCATAAGGTGAGAGTGATTAGTTAGACTGGAGGTGGAGGGATTGTCACGCTACTGTGGAAAAAAAAATTACTTACGTCAATGCTACAGTTTGAATTTAAAATGTATTTGTGTGAACTGTGAAGTTAAGTCATGGATTGTGGAAACTAACTAGTGTCGGGTGATTGTATATAGTGTATACCACATTTACCACTGACTAATGCAGATTTGCAATGTGTATGTGCATTATAATTAATCGAAATTAGTTGATTAATCGATTAAAAAAAATTTTGATTAATCGAACATGAAAATTTTAATCAGTAACAGCCCTACTTTTTTTCTATTACAAGGGATGTTTACATTCCTTGTAATAGGAATAAAAGTGACCCAATTTAATATTTTTTTTGAAAAACTGTGAAAAATTTTATAAAAAAAATAAATAAAATGAAGTAAAATAAATTATAATTTTTTTTTTTTAAATGTCGCCTATGGAGATTTTTGAAGGTAAAAGTTTGACGCCATTCCACGAGTGGGCGCAATTTTGAAGCGTGACATATTGGGTATCAATTTACTCAGCGTAACATTATCTTTCACAATATAAAAAAAAAATTAACTAACTTTACTGTCTTATTTTTTTATTCAAAAAAGTGATTTTTTCCCAAAAAAAAGTGCGCTTGTAAGACCGCTGCGCAAATACGGTGTGAAAAAAAGTATTGCAATGGGTGTTAGAAAAAAAACAATATATAATGTTTGGGGGTTCTAAATAATTTTCTAGCAAAAAAAACTGTTTTAAACAAGTAAACTAAATTCCAAAACGAGGCTAGTCCTTAAGTGGTTAACCACGCCGTCTGTCCGTGTACTAAGCAGTGATAATTTATCACTGCTTAATAAACTGACATCTCAGTGTTTCAGTGAATTACTGGTAATGAAATCTCGTAAAGTCTCACAAGATTCCAGTATCAGGGGCCGTTCTCCACTGTTTTAAGCATTTGTAGATCGCTTCACTCCTCCAAAGGAAAAGCAATCTACAAAGCTTCATAAACTGGCATCCAGAGGAGAATTATCTCCTCTGAGAATGCTGGAGAATGAAACAGTGACATTTTTTCACTGTTTCATAAACGGACACCGAAATCTGTTATTTTCAACTCTCTTCACCAGACCAATCTGTCCAACAAAAGGGACACTTAGAGGGTTGAGATAAACCATTTACCAGTGACAGGGGTAGTTACAGGGGTCAGATTTTATTAATTTGTGTAAAGCCTTTATCACGAAAGGAAAAAAATTGTTGTTGTAACTGCTTAATAATTAGCTAGAGTTCAGCTTTAATTTGTTAGTTAATTCCATCTTAATCTGCTAAATCATTTAATACTACCCTCTCACTAGATTGACAGTGCTATCCAAAGGTGTCTCCATGTCTCTTCCATCCAAATTGAAGACACTCAATGACATCAAGGGAGTTACGGGGCAAATGAGAAGGTGAAAATAAAACAGCTCTAAAAACGAATGCAGCTACCACATTTAAGGACTGGTCAGCTGCTATATTTAAAAATTTTAGTTTTTTGAGTTTAATACCACTTTAAGGCTATTCTACAGATATGTAGAAAAAGGGTAATTGACAATATAGTTACCTCCTCTAATTCACAGATGTGTAGTTTTTTTAGTTGTTCTTTAAAAGCATTATGCATACTTTTCATAAGTCTTCAAAGTTATAAAAGAAAACCGTCCAAATCATTGACTGAATAGAAGATGGAATCTTTTACTCACTTAAGTCTTTCTTTCCGAACAATCACTTTACCAAAGTGGTGCATATATAACCCTTGAGTTTCAAAGATGATCTCACAGAACCACCTGAAGGTATTATTCATAAAACACTCGATCTTACAATTGGCAACCAAAACATGGCACAGATATCTTGTTGAAGTGCAGAATTTTAATGCACTGAAATGTTGAAGCCCTTTTCCTAAGGGGAAATGACATTATTTATTGAGTACATTAGCAAGGTTTATAACAAACAGCCTTGATGTTTTTCTGTGCCCATTAGCAAGACAGTTTTATGATCATTTTTACAGAGTTGTGTTATTAATAGCAAGACGCTGGCTGCTTCATTGTAAAATAAATATATCTTTATAATAAAATCCAATCTGGTAATAATATTGACAGAGGTGTACTGCAATATTTCTGTTAACACAGAAGAGCCAGAAAACCGATATATATGTCTCTTCCATAATGAACTGAAAATATTTTAACCTTTCATTTTTAACCTGTAAAAACCTAAGTTAGGAAATAGCCCTGTAAGAAAGTTAATGCATGAGCTCATTTGTATGATTTAAAGCAATTACAAATAAAGGAAAAGTCTTTATTTTAATGGAATTCCCCAGTCTGTCACCTCTCCATGTAGAGGTTCCATATTTTAAGTGTGGTGATACTTGCTGCTGATATCCAAGAAGGAGACATAACAATTCAAGTAATGCAAATGCAGGATGTGAAATCTGTAGTTAGTAGTGACGTACAATTTCAAAACCATCTATTGCAAAGTTTACTTGGAGATCCTGTCAGTAACAGCACTTCCTGTTGCAGGCTAAAACACTAAGCCTTGCCTTACAATTATTATTATTAATATTATTATACAAGATTTATAGAGAGCCAACAGTTTACACATCACCTTACAACATGAGGGAAGACTGTACCATTATAGTACAATACAGGACAGCTTACAATCTAAAAGGGAAGGTCAAATGAAACAAAAGGTAGTAATTGTGAAAGATGGGCTGATGGAGAAGATATAAGTACAGTTGTTAGGTGGGGGCAGGATAGGCTTCCCTGAAGACATGGGAGGAGGTGATAGGGGAGGACTTGGGAGAAATGAAGAGAATGATATGGTTGGTATTTTGAGGCAAGGTTAGTGGTGTAGCTGGGGGCAGAGTTGCAGATGGCTTTGCAAGTTGCTGTTAGTATTTTGAATTTAATTAGTTGGGTGAGCAGCAGCCATTGGAGAGATTGGCAGAAAGGGGCAGAAGACACTGTACAGCTGGTAAGTTGGATGAGTCTGGAAGCAGGATTCATGATGAAATGAAGGAGAGATTGAAAATGTGAGTTAGAGATATAGGTAGGATAGAGCCAGAGAGTGACTGTAGTATTTGCAAGGGAACAGGGTCCAGGGGGAAGGTGGTTAAGTGGGCATTATAAAAATGTTTAGCAAGGGTCTATAGCAGGAATCTTCAAACTACGGCTCTCCAGCTGTTGCGGAACTACACATCCCATGAGGCATTGTAAAACTCTAACATTCACAGACATGACTAGGCATGATGGGAATTTTAGTTCCTGAACAACTGGAGGTCCGTAGTTTGAAGACCCCTGGTCTATAGTAACATCTCTATTGTCAGCTTGTAGTGTGTGCTTCCTCAGTTAGCTGTTAGGTTGCATAATAGGTCTATTAAACAGAAAGCCCAATGGCCAACTAAAGACGCTCATATTTAATGCTGACAACTAGGGATGACCCAAATTGCCCTAGGTTTGGTTTAAGCAGTTACAAAGAAGGTTCAAAGAAGTTTGGACGTTGAACCTGAATACCACTGAAATCAATGGGAGCTGAATCAGCCAAATGAAAAATGCACATTTTCTATGCTAATAGGCAAGGGAGTATAAAATAGCATGGGGTGGGCACTGCCCTGGGGAATAGGTTTCAAATGCAATTTTTTTTTTAATTTACCAGAAACATTTTTTTTAAAAGCTTAAAATGGAACATAACAAGAGAGCTGAGTCTCTTCTGCACATTTCTGGATCAAGAGGGAGCTCAGGTAAGTATTATAGGGGGCTAGAGTGGGCTGTGGGGAGGGGCTGCTGCACACTTTACTTGACCACTTTATTTGAACAAGCTGAAGTTAGAAGCTGATTGGCTACCATGTACAGCTGCACTAGATTTTACACTCTCTAGTTTTAGTAAATCAACCTCACGGTATGTTGTAAAATCCTTGGTAAGATTTGCTTCCATTAAGCCACAAAGGTATTACTGAGGTTTTCCAGTAATGTAGAGTGATCAGGCCTGCATTTCATTGGAAAGGTGTTGAGCTGGCTTTAAGTTAGGGCTCTGTGTAGGTCAACCAGATTCTTTCATTCCCATCTCTTCCATTCCATTATTTAGAAAGGTTGCATTGCCTTCAGTTGGTTCAGTTAAAGGATAGCACTTTGAAGGAGGGTTTCTTACACAAGAAATGCCCCCCCACCCCCTCATGATTTAACTGATGTTAGAAGGGGCATACTGTGAATGGAGGAAACATTTGGAGATAATCAGGTTGGATGTCATGAAATGGTCAGAATTACAAAATGAAGTAAACTTGAAAAAGTGGCAAATGTGACTGGCGACTGAAAAGTAATATAATTTAAGGCAGGTGAGGAACAGAGGCTAGTGCTGTAAAAACATAGAATATGAGTGCTTTGAGATTAAAAGATCTATGTCAAGAGATCAAAAACAAACTTGAAGATCAGCTATTGACTGCAATAAAGTCCAAGACAAATACATTTTTCTGTGAGTATTAGTTTTCTTATTTATAATTAAGCAGTACAGATTTTACAGCATGCTGAAATATTTCTGCACCAAAGTAAAACTTACAGTATGTTTTTCAGTTTTTAGTGATGATATTATTGATCATGTTAAAATAGTTAAAAAGGAAGATATCATCTTAAATTTTTTGTTATTGTTTCCTTCTTAAATACTCATATAAAAGTTGAAGAAAGTATTCTGATTTTCAATGTCTTACTGGGTAGGATGTGGCACTCTTTTATTGCACACCCTCCATTCCTCTTTCATGCAGATGCCTTAAAGAGAATCTCTACTTTTGTTGGGAACAAACAATCCCAACTAGGTGATCAATGTACATTGCAAGGATTTAAACAAACTTTGTTGCAAAATCCTACCTTTTTCTGCTCTGAAGGGATAGTTCTTTCTTAGATTATGTATTATGCAAGATTCTGAATGGGAGTAACTATTTCATTTTTGATCAACTGATGCACTTGCAGTACTTTGATGAGAAGTGATTAACCCTTTCAGGGTAGCTTACCAAAACTGCTATTTTTCTTGCAGAGGATGCCAAAAATCTGACCTGTATCTTAATGCAGAGACTTCTGGGAAGATCAGCAAGCCAATCACATTAGATAGAAATTACATCTCTGGAGGCGTTCCAACTATGTACGTAACAGAGAACAAACGAATAAGCATGTACGGCGGCACCTCGATACAACACCTTTATTCGATTAAAATCCAACGTACATATATATGGTACAAAAGAGGGGGATGCAAGCAGCTTACATGTTTCACACCTGGATCTGGTGCCCAATCATAGCTACTGTAGTGACAAAACGAATGTGAATATATATGTGGTGGTGGCCAATGGGAAAAAAAGTATCCCAAGGGCCACTTCCACATGCATGATTAGTCAATCAAAAAATAATAATAATAATAATAATAATATAATAGCTATAACAGCTGTGACTGGGGAGCCCCTCAGTCCTCAGTCCACAGCTCTCACATAGACAGGTTAAAAAAAAATACTCACAATCACATTGACACAAACATAAACCAAATACAAATAACATATTACATATTCAAATTGGGTTTAAATAACCACATTAACATGTAACATTGAGTATAACCTATGCGACATAAAATCATAATGTTAGTTTAAAAATTGGTATTATTATCCACACCACATGTGTGAAAGACTCACACATGTGTATGTTCACTTATCAAAACCCACTTCCATGTGTCAGAAAAAAAAAAAAAAAAAACAACATCTATATTCATATATATGTCAGGAGGGCTGTAAGAAAAGTTTCTTGATATATGGGTGATGGGGGCAGCCTCAGGGATTTGCTTGTCCTCTCCTGGCTTTTTTAGGCTTCCCCTACACATATTTAAACTAGGGTACATGGCAGACATGGGCTAGGTGTCTATCCACACTGAGGGGCAGGCAGACTGTTTGCTTAGAGGGCTTCGGATCTAGGTAAGTAACCATAGGTAATCTACTGCAATGCTTTGTGTTCCCACATGGATGTTTTCCATGCAGTGCTCACTAATGCTTGCTTTTGTTCTCCCCACTCCCCCTCTTTTTCATATTATTCTTAGTGTATCCCCTAATGGGCTCATCATTGATTCTCATATAGATTCATCAAAGGCTCCATCTAAATTATCTGCCAACATCTCCCTGAAGGGCTCCATTCCCTAAGGGATTATGATTTTTTTGTATTATCATTCACATCTTCTCAAGGGTAAGTATTTTCTTCCCCTTCCCTCCCTTCCTTCCTTCCCTACCTTTTTCAAATTGGGTTTAAATAACCACATTAACATGTAAAATTGGATATAACCCATGCAGCATAAATCCATAATGTTAGTTTAAAAATTGGTATTATTATCCACACCACATGTGTTCAGTTATCAAAACCCACCAAGGAACTTCCATGTGTCAGATGTAAATGCAAAAACAGAAAAATATATGTATCAAATCAAAAAACAAAAAACATGTTAACCACTTAAAGACCGCCTCCTGCACATTTACATCGGCAGAATGGCACGGCTGGGCACATCAACGTACAGGTACGTTGCCCTTTAAGAGCCCAGCCGTGGGTCGCGCACGCGTGCCGCCGGCATGCTCGCAACCCGGTCCTGAGCTCCATGACCATGGCCGCGGGACCCGCAGACCCGATTGCCGCTGGTGTCCCGCGATCCGGTCACAGAGCTTAAGAACGGGGAGAGGTATGTGTAAACAAACCTCACCCCGTGCTTCCTAGTGAGACTGTCACTGATCGTCTGTTCCCTGTCATAGGGAAAGACGATTAGTGTTGTCACATGCCAAGCCACGCCCCTCCTACAGTAAAAAAACACACACAGGACATACTTAACCCCTCCCCGCCCCCTAGTGGTTAACTCTATCACTGCCAGTGTCATTTACACAGGAATCAGTGCATTTAAATAGCACTGATTGCTGTAAAAATGACAATGGTCACAAAAATGTGTCAAAAATGTCCGATGTGTCCGCCATAATGTCGCAGTCACAATAAAAATCGCTGATCGCCGCCAATACTAGTAAAAAAAAAAAAATATTAATAAAAATGCTATAAAACTATCCCCTATTTTGTAAACGCTATAACTTTTGCACAAACCAATCAATAATCGCTAATTGCAATTTTTTTACCAAAAATATGTAGAAGAATACGTATTGGCCTAAACTGAGGGAAAAAAATGTTTTTTTTTATATATTTTTTTGGGGATATTTATTATAGCAAAAAGTAAAAAATATTGCATTTTTTCAAAATTGTCGCTCTATTTTTGTTTATAGCGCAAAAAATGAAAACCGCAGAGGGTATCAAATACCACCAAAAGAAAGCTCTATTTGTGGGAAAAAAAGGATGCCAATTTTTTTTGGGAGCCACGTCGCACGACGTACAATTGTCATTTAAGGCGATGCAGTGCCGAGTCGCAAAAAGGGGCCTGGTCCTTTGGCTGTAAATTGGGCCGGGGCTTAAGTGGTTAAACAAGCATGTACATACAAACACATGGACTAAGGAACAATACTGCAGTCACTCCGAGACGGTTAATAAAATTCAAAAACAAAAAACAGGAGTTTCCTCTATTCATATATATGTCAGGAGGGCTGTAAGAAAAGTTTCTTGATATCGTTTTTAATTGATCCATATGTGGATAAAGAGACCCTATAAAAGCTCACCAAAAAAAAGAAAAAATTGCAGTAACAGTAATATAGCAAAAAAGCAGAAAAAAATAATAATAAATACGTAACACCTTCAGGTTGTCATATTGCCTTGAATTTTACAGAAGATTACAATTAGGGATGAGCTGAACACCCCCCGGTTTGGTTCGCACCAGAACATGCGAACAGACAAAAAATGTTTGTTTGAACATGCGTACACCGTTAAAGTATCGGACACAAACGTGAAAAATCATAAGTGCTCATTTTAACCACTTCCCGACCGGTGCACACACATATACGTTGGCAGAATGGCAGGCAAATGGGCGTACAGGTACGTCCCTTTAAATTTGCCACTGTGCCATCACGTGTGCGCCAGCAGCGCGCGCACGGCGGTCGGGACCTCCATGAGTCAGATCGCGGGTCCCGCTGACTCGATCGCCGTGGGATACCCACAATCGTCTCACGGGGAGGAAGAATGGGGAGATGCTAAAGTAAATAAGCATCTCCCCGTTCTGCCTAGCAACAGTGTCACTGATCTCTGCTCCCTGTGATGTGTACAACACAGCTACGCCCCCCCCCCACAGTTAGCAACATGCCCTTAGGACACACTTAACCCCTACACTGCCACCTAGTGGTTAACCCCTTCACTGCCAGTGTCATTTACACAGGAATCAGTGCATTTGTATAGCACTGATTGCTGTATAAATGACAATGGTCCCAAAAATGTGTCAAAAATGTCCAATGTGTCCTCCATAATGTCGCAGTCACAATAAAATATACTGATCGCTGCCATTACTAGTAAAAAAAAAAATATATATTAATAAAAATGTCATAGAACTATCCCCTATTTTGTAAACGCTATAACTTTTGCGCAAACAAATCAATAATCGCTTATTGCGATTTTTTTTACCAAAAATATGTAGAAGAATACGTATCAGCCTAAACTGAGGGAAAAAAAATGATACATTTTTGGGAGATATTTATTATAGCAATTAAGTAAAAAATAATGCGTTTTTTTTCAAAATTTACGCTCTTTTTTTGTTTATAGCGCAAAAAAAAAACGCTGGGGTGATCAAATACCACCAAAAGAAAGCTCTATTTGTAGGGTAAAAAGGATGTCAATTTTGTTTGGGAGCAACGTTGCACGACAGTGCAGTTGTCAGTTAAAGCGACGCAGTGCCGAATCGCAAAAAGTGGTCCGGTTTTAAGCCAGCAAAATGGTCCGGTCTGAAAGTGGTTAAAGGCTTATAAGCAAGTTATTGCCATAAAAAGTGTATGGGGACCCGGGTACTGTTTTTCCAGCTTTGATTGCCCGAGTCCCCCCATTGCCTGTGGTTGTTTGGGGGTGTTTGGATGTATGCCATCAACCCCCTATTTCCCATTTTTTTCACAGGGATTCCACAGAGGCATACCACAGTGGATATGTGTTTCCATTCAACTCTGATGTGAAGCGGCTCCTATCCAAGTCACGTCCGGTTGTTTTCTTCCGCCAGGTGGAACGCGATGCACTAGTGATGCAACTTCCGGTTTGGAGTCTACCACCCCTGCGGAAGGGCCTCTTCCTCTGCCTGTCATTTTTTAATTGACCCTGTGACAAAAGTCTCTAGAGAAGTGCAGTATATGTGGAAAAAGGTATATAACACCCTGCTTCAATCTGTTGTTTTGGGGGGCCACTGGTCTATCACACCAGTTATAATACTTTTTTCTAATTGCGTTTTTCACTCTTTGTAGCATAAGGCAGAACCGCTCAGCAGTCAAACTGCTGCACAGTAGAAATGCACTATACTATGTTTTCTATATTTGAAAGTATTTTATATGTGTATTACACCCCTATATACTGCACACCAAATAGTACACCTATACCAGTCCTTAAAAGGACATTTGTGGACCTAATAGTAGCTAGCTAGTGAATTACAGACTGTCCCTGCTCCAAACAGCAACCTGTCCCTAGACTCCCTACACTGAGAAAAGAGCTGCAGAATCGGTCAGCATTGCAGTCACTATAATATGCTTTCTATAGTTGAAAGAAAGTATATTATAAGTGTATTACAAGCCTATATACTGTACACCTATACCAGTCCTTAAAAGGACTTTTGTGGACCTAATAGTAATAGCTAGTGATTACAGACTGACTGTCCCTGCTCCACACAGCGTCCTTTCCCTACACTGACAAAAGACAGAATGTAAAATGGCCGCCAGATCAGGTCTATTTATAAGGTAGGGGGTATGTCCATGTGCTGAAATGTCTCAATTGGCTGTCCTGTACTCCCTGATGGATGTGTCATGGGTCAAAGTTCTTCACAATGTAAACGAATATGGCCACCGCGAACAGCGCCATAAGTCCGCCGGTTTGGCGAATCGTGAACGAGCAAAGTTCGCCGCAAACCGACCGCCGGGCGAACCGCAAGGCCATCTCTAGTCCCCAGTACTCTCTAACTCCATCTCCCTTTGGGACAACCTTGAAAAACCACCCATCACTGACTTTAGACATGACACCACTAGCGCATATTTTTCATAATCCCAAATTCCCACTGTGAATGAATATCAAAGCTTTCAGCTGAGGGTTGGGGAAATGATTATCCCGCATTGGACACTATCTGACTTCCCAGGGCCCGCTCTCAGTCAGCTACTGTAAAAGTAAGCTAGAGATGCCCGAATTCGAATGATATAGATAGTTACAAATCTCCCACTTCCTGACCTCTCAATGCGAAACAAGCCCATACCCCCATCCACGACAGATTACAAACAATGGTGCAGCCAGGCCACTGAGCAGAGGGGAGGCATTTCAGTAATTTACCTGTCACTAGCCTCAGACAACTCTAAGCTCCCTTATTTGCTGACCTGGGAAAAAGAGACCCAGAACAACTGGAGCGAGAACACGTGGCACAGTAACGTCTTTTGGTGTTACAAAAATATTTGCAACACAGCCTTGATTGAAGCAAATCTCAATCTTATAACCAGGTGGTACCTCGTTTCAGCAAGATTGGCAACGATTTTCCCTTCCTCCTCCCCCATATGCCTCAGAAACTGTGACACATATGATTTCATGCTACACATTTGGTGGGAATGCCCAAAAATCAGGGGTTTCTGGAACAAAATTTTCTATATAATACGCAAAGTAACGGGATGTCAAATCCCAAAATATCCTTCCATTGCTTTAATCAATGGCCAGATACCTGACATCACCAAAGCAATCCAATCTCTGATTTTTTTGATCCTACTGGGAACTAAATTGACTATAGATAAAGCATGGAAACAGCATAGAGTATCCTTTGCCACAGCCAAAAGAAAAATTTCCTAGATAATGGCGCAAGAGAAAATGGTAAGCTCATTAAAAGACACTGTGGCGAAATTTGAGGCTGTCTGGGAACCATGGGCCACCTATGTAGGTGTCCCTGATGATCAACACGTGTCCTATTAACCACTTCGCGCCCGCGCTATAGCCGAAAGATGGCTTCAGCGCAGACGCTCCCTGTCGGGAGGCTGTCCCTGGATGTCCTCATGTTTACTTCCCTAATGCACGCTCCTGAGAGCGTGCATCGGGGAAGTTCTGTGCTGGCCGTGTCCCTCGGATACAGCCAGTCACAGATCGCTGTAAATGGACAATCACAGCGGCCGTTTACAGCATGATCGGCGTGTCCAATGAGAGATGATCTCATATGTAAACATATGAGATCATCTCTCAGCACCGCTCTCCCTCCTCACACAGAGACAGCGTGTGAGGAGGGAGAGATGAATGGCTGCAGCGGCCATAAGTGCAAGAAAAAAAAAAAAAAAAACAAATTAATGTGCCATCTGTCCCCACTGCCACCACTGCTATCTGTCCCCACTGCCATCTGTCCCCACTGCCATCTGTCCCCACTGTCACCACTGCCATCTGTCCCCACTGCCATCTGCCAGTGCCACCTGTCCCCAGTGCCATCTGTCCCCAGTGCCACCTGTCCCCAGTGCCATCTGTCAGATCCACCTGTCCCCAGTGCCACCTGTCCCCAGTGCCATTTGTCCCCAGTGCCATTTGTCCCCAGTGCCACCTGTCCCCAGTGCCATGTATAAGTGCCATCTGTCATCAGTGCCACGTCAGTGCCACATGTCATCAGTGCCACATAGTGCCATCTGTCACCAGTGTCATATCAGTGTCACGTGTCATCAGTGCCACATATTAGTGCCATCTGTCATCAGTGCCACGTATCAGTGCCATCTGTCATCAGTGCCACCCGTCAGTGTCACGTGCCATCTGTTATCAGTGTCACGTGTCATCAATGCCATGTATCAGTGCCATCTGTCATCAGTGTCACGTGTCATCAGTGCCACGTATCGGTGCCATCTGTCATCAGTGCCATGTATTAGTGCCATCTCTCATCAGTGCCACGTATTAGTGCCACATGATATCAGTGCCACGTATAAGTGCCATCTGTCATCAGTGCCACATATTAGTACCATCTGTCATCAGTGTCACGTGTCATCAGTGCCCTGTATTAGTGTCATCTGTCATCTGTGTCACGTGTCATCAGTGCCCCGTATTAGTGGCATCTGTCATCAGTGCCACATCAGTGTCACGTGTCATCAGTGCCACGTATCAGTGCCACCTGTCATCAGTGCCACGTCAGTGTCACGTGTCAATGTCCTGGTGCTCCAGCAAAGAATTGTGGGAAAAAATGACAACATCAAAAACCTCACCATGCCTCTTACTAAATACCTTGGAATGTCTACTTTCAAAAAAGGGGTCATTTGGGGGGGTATTTGTACTTTCCTGGCTTGTTCGGGTCACAAGAAATGAGATAGGTCACCAGTACACATTAGGTGTGATCACCACAGTATGTGGACTCTCTAACTTTCACAAAGACCAAATAATATCCACTAATTTGGGTTATTTTTACCAAAGACATGTAGCAGTATAAATTGTGGCCAAAATTTATGAAGAAAAATTAATAATTTGCAAAATTTTATCACAGAAACAAAGAAAAATGCGTTTTTTTTCAAAAAAAATCATTTATAGCGCAAAAAATAAGAAACCCAGAGGTGATCAAATACCACCAAATGAAAGCTCTATTTGTGGGCAAAAAAGGACAAAAAAATCATTTGGGTACAGTATTGCATGACTGAGTAATTGTCATTCAAAGTGTGAGAGCACTGAAAGCTGAAAATTGGTCTGGGCAGGAAGGGTGTTTAAGTGCCCAGTAAGCAAGTGGTTAAAGCGGATGGGATTCCTTAAGGCTGGCAAGAACGGAACATTTCTATTCTTCTCTCCCCCTCTTCTGTCCCATACACACGGTCGGATTTTCCAATGGAAAATTTTCAATGGGAGCTTTTTGTCGGAAATTCTGACCGTGTGTAGGCCCCATCGGACATTTTCCATCGGAATTTCCGTCACATAAAATTTGAGAGCTGGTTCTCAAATTTTCCGACAAAAAAATCCGTTGTCATAAATTCCGATCGTGTGTACACAATTCTGACGCACAAAGTTCCACATATGCTCGGAATCAAGCAAAAGAGGAGCACTGGCTATTGAACTTCATTTTTCTTGGCTCGTCATATGTGTAGTACGTCACCACATTCTTGACGTTCGCAATTTCCGACCAACTTTGTGTGACCGTGTGTATGCAAGACAAGTTTGAGCCAACATCCGTTGGTGCCGTTGACACGACACCCAAAATTTACTGGCACAGCCAAGTTTTTACTGGCAGTTCCAAAATTACAGTTTTGAGTTCAAATTCCAGGATTTAGGCTACAAATAGTTACAATATGCAATTAGCAATGTGATTTAGAGTAGATATTAAGTCAAAGAGCATATTTCTTATTTTATTTTTAATATAGTAGGTAGCTCAGGGACAGGACTCAGGAGGGAAATACATTAGAATGGGTGATGCACACATGAAATTGACTCTCACAGTGATACTGACAGCAGTGTGTAGCAGCACAGATCACCAACACGACATGCCCCGTCCTGAGTCACAGTGACATTCTCTCTCCATGCCAGGTGAATGGAGAAAAATAAAAATAAATTGCATTTACATTGCCTAAATAATGGCAGCCTGACTTGAACTTTATGTAATTTGCCTAATAAATGTCCCTCAGCCTGTCTAAAAAAAAAATAAAAAAATAGCTTTTTTATCACTGATGATGGAAAATAGCATACAGGATTGCAGCACAGCTAGAAGGCCTTTTTTGAACAGGCAGACATTTCTGGGAGCTTGATCAGACATACAGTGTGACAGCCATAAAAATAAAAAAAATTATGTCTTTTGCACACTGATAATGGAAATGGCATACAGGTTTGCACCACAGCTAAAAAGTTTGTATAGGCTACAATTCCTAAGTGATTGAGCAGGAATTTAGCATCAGGAAACAGACAAAGAAAAACAGACAAAAAACCCCACTAATTGGATAAAAAAAAAAAAAAAAATCTAAAAAATAAATATAAGAATAGCACAACATGTCTGTTGCAATTCACAGAATTGTATATAGGTAGTCTCTAATGACAGGTAGTCAGAGTTACACTGTGTAACCAGAAGCAACACTTGCATAAGTCCCAAAACAGTGCTGTGATGCCAATCATGTAAATGTACAAATAATTAAATTAATACTACTAATTATACCTCCACCTTATTGCTGCTAGTATGGATCAAATATATAAGATGGTGCTGCACTAACAACACACAAAATTGCATCAATTAAATTGCATATAAAGTAGTGAACGTAAAAGAAAAAAGTCTTCAGTTTCTTCCAAATTAAAGACTTCACCAAAAAGTTCAAAATGCTGGTGCTCTCTTCCACCTTAATATCCCAAAAATCACCTTAAAATCTGACCCCTGTTTTACCAGCAGGTCAGATAAAGCAGATCCCCTCTGGCGTAATCAATGAATCGGCCCGGCTTGGGACTCCTAATCCCTCCATTTCACCCTTTCTCTCTTTACTGGCTTCACCAGTCTCAGACCTCCCTCAGGTGGCCCAAAACAATATCCTGTCCAGGAAGAAGGAAAGCAGATAAATGCACCACGAGTGCTGGAGGGAACCCAACTAAGAAGGAGCTATCTGCAGCCACTGGGAAAGCCTGGACACCACCAGCCAAAACTCACCCATGGAGGGCACCACAAGAAGATAACACTGGAGGAAACACTGCCAGGGAAAAGACTGCTGAAGAACACAGACTGCCGCCAGACTCAATCCACTCTCAGGTAGCAACTGCTGCTAGCTCTGCACAGTGAGAAGCATTACAGTCTCCATTGCAACAATGCATTTGAGAACCTCACCTCTTTTTTATTTTTGAGAACCTCACCTCTTTTTCAAGTCCAACATTTAGTGTGTTGCTGTAACTTTGGGGATTGAAAAAGCATACCACTTAGAAACACAACTAACAAATTAGTGTGGATCGTGTTCAATTTTGGACTGCCAGCTTGTCTGCGTGTCTGTGAAATGTTATCCTGCCAGCTCCTGGAAATGAGTGACACAGATTCCCTCATTAAGAAATTGAGGAAAAAATTGTCTCCAAGACAGCCATCTACGTTAGGGGTGTACTGTTGACAACCCTAACTATTATCATGACGGCTAGTACAAAGTATGAATAACAGGAAGCTTGACATGTTTCGCGGGGAAGCTTCTTCGGGAGCTTATATCCAATTTCTCTGACACTGCTATGTAGGATCAAATTAAGTCAGATTAGCTCCCCCACAGTATTTAAAATATTCTTAAATGGATAGTCAGTAAAGACGTGAAATAAGTCGGTATGTGTATTGTGTATTGGAGGCACTCTGAAAAGGTACAGGAATTTAGGAAATATGGCCATCTTTATATTTATTTTCCCAACCCATGAAGTCAGTATAGATAATCATTTTAAAAGCAAGTTTGTAGTTAATTTTAGTAAAGAAGGATTTATGGAGGAAAATAAATCCAAGTGGCTGGCAGTGAGCTGGATAACCAGATAAGGAATGCTACGTGTAGCCTATTTAAAGGGTAATGATTCTTGTACAATTAATTCTTCTGCAGTGGTTAAAGAGATGTTCAGTGCTGTAGATTTTTGAGTATTAACTGTAAGGCCTGAGATGAGTGAATAGTTTTTTAGTATATTCATAAGGTTAGGAGCTGAAATTTGAGGTGAAGATAAAAATAGAAGGATGTCATCCGCAAATAAACATATCTTGTGGTGACAACCTCCCATTTCTATGCCTGTTATAGAAGTTTCCATTCTTATTCTGTGTGCTAAAGGCTCAATAAGCAAAGCAAATAATAAAGGTGAGAGCGAGCATCCTTGACGCGTGCCCCTTTCTATGTTGAACGTTTCAGATTTGTAACCTGCGTATTTAATGTACGCTTTAGGTTTGCAGTAAAGTGCTGAGATCCATTGTAAGAAATGGGGGCCAAATCACCATTTGCTAAGAGTATAGTGCATATAGGACCATGAAATGGAATCAAATGTCTTTTTTATATCTGATGAGAGGAGGCTGGGATGTGGCGTCATTTTTCAGCATGTGTTAGAAGGGTGGCACGTCTAATATTATCACTTGCTTGTCGGATAGGGATAAATCCTGCTTTGTCTTTATGTGTAATATTATCACTTGCTTGTCGGATAGGGAAAAATCCTGCTTGGTCTTCATGTGTAATTTTACCAATGAATGTATTAAGTCTAGTAGCAAGGATGTTGGCTAATATTTTAATATCTATATTTAGTAAAGAGATAGGATGATAGTTCGAGCAGATGCTATTGTACGAGTTTGGTTTGGGAAGCATACAAATAATTGCTGTTAATGTTTCCTGTCTAAATGAGTGACCTGATAGTATAGAGTTGAAGGCATCAGTTAAGGTGGGTGATAATGTTTCAATATATGTACGATAATATAGTGAGGAAAATCCATCAGGGCCAGGTCTTTTGTTTATTTTCAGTGTTTTGAAAGCACTGGACATCTCTTCAACCAATACAGGTTTCTCTAGTAGCTCTAACTGTGTTGCGAATAATGGGGGGAGGGAAATGTGGGAAAATGACTCATCTGCTTTGGATGTATCCAGCTCAGTGTCAGAAGAATATAAAGTGTTTAATTTTTTTTTTTAAGTATTTTTGTATGGTTATTGGAGTGTATATCTTTAGATATTTTGAGGCGAATAGATTTAGTGGGAGAGTTGTGAGATTTGAGTGTGCAGGCTAATAGAGTTTCTAGTTTATTAGCTTTCATGTAAAAATTTTATCTGCTGATTCTGTAAGAAACAGGTCAAATTCAAGTTTAGCCTTATCCAATTGCAATTGTAACGAAGGGGAAGGACTGGATTGAAATGGCATGTAGCAAGTGTTAAAGTATGTTTCTAATTTGTTATATAAAGCTCTACATTCTCGATTAAATAGAGCCGCTTGTCTCATACATATACCATGTAAAACTGGTTTGTGAGCTTCTCACAGAGTGAGCGGTGATATATCAGGGGTATAGTCTACAATGTATTCTTTCATTGCAAGTTCAATATTAAGTTTTTGTGTTAGGTTTTTAAATAGGTAATCTCTAATAAGCAAAGTCAGATCATGTGCTTTTGGAATGGAAGAGGCTATAGTGTTAGATACTGCACTATGATCCGACCATGGGATTGGTAAATTTTGGATGTTAGGATTTCAGGCACCATACCTGTAGTTAGGAATATGTGGTCTATTTGTGAGAATGAGCGATGGGCATGTGAATAATGGGTAAATTGTCTTTTAGTTGGATTCAGTTCACGCCAGGAGTCTACTAAATTATGTGTTAAGTTGTATGATGTAATAAGTTGTGAAAAAGAGTGTCTATTAGGGACATTTGATTGAGATAAAAGTGATTTATCTAAAAAGGGAAAGAGAGTTAGATTGGAATCTCCACATAAAAGTAACATTCCTATTTTATGTGATTCGATTACCTGTAAAAGGTGAGAGAGGAATGAAGTATGACTTTTGTTGGAGGCATAATATGAAATTACTATTATGGCAGTATCATGTAAATATCCTGTTAGAATAAGATATCGCCCTTCCAGGTCTTAACCACTTGCCGCAAGCCATATAGCAAAATGATGGTGGCAAAGTGGTTTCAATATCCTGATCCCCCAGTCCAGTGTGGGCATCCACAGGGGGGCTGCACGGATAATCAATCAGCACAGACCCTTCCTGTCAGCGGATCAGCAGATCGGCTCTCCCCTACTCGCGTCTGACAGACGCAAGTGAGGAAAAGCCGATCAACGGCTCTTCCTGTTTACACTGTGATCAGCCATGATTGGACACGGCTGATCACGTGGTAAAGAATCTCCTTCACAGACTCTTTACCTAGATCGGTGTTGCGCTGTATCAGACTGACACACCACAACAACGATTGCCGCGATTCGTGCCCCGCGGATGCCCACACTGGACCACCAGGGACGCCACTAGGACCACCAGGGATGCCGATAGGACCACCAGGGATGTCACCACCAGGTATGCCACCCTAGACCACCAGTGATGCCCACAATGGGCATCACTGTTTGGTAGGCATTATTGTTTGGCAATGATCAGCATCCATTCGTACCATCCATTAGTGTACATCAGTGCCCAACCATGCCCATCCGTGCCACCTATCAGTGCCCATCCGTGCCACCTATCAGTGCCCATCTGTGCCGCCTAGCAGTGCCCATCTGTGCCACCTTTCAGTGCCCATCAGTGCCACCTATGTGTACCCATCAGTGCTGCATATCAGTGCCACCTATCAGTGCCCCATCAGTGCCGCATATTAGTGCCCATCATCAGTGCCCATCAGTGCCACCTCATCAGTACCTCCTCATTGGTGCCACCTCATTGGTACCCATCAGTGCCACCGTATCAGTGCCCGTCAGTGCAGCCCCATTAGTGAAGGAGAAAACTTACTTATTTACAAAGTTTTGTAACAGAAACAAAAAAAACTTTTTTTTTCAAAATTCTGTCTTTTTTATATTTGTTTAGCATAAAATAAAAATCCCAGAGGTGATAAAATACCACCAAAATAAAGCTCTATTTGTGGGTACAGTGTAGCATGACCACGCAATTGTCATTCAAAGTGCGACCGCACTGAAAGCTAAAAATTGGGCAGGAAGGTGTAAAAGTGCCCTGTATTGAAGTGGTCAATCTCCTTTAATAATGTAAATGGGTTGTTGTGGTGAAATGCAATAAGTACACTTCTCTGTTTAGTTTAGGCTGTGTAGACCTGTGAGTACATTTTGCTGAAAAATTTAGGAGTGGATTGTGGTGTGAAGTGGGTTTCTTGAAGGCACAAGATATGTGCTTTTCTAGTGGCAAAGGAGCGAAAGACTTTGGTGAGCTTTTGTGGGATGTTCAAGCCCTGAACATTCAGGGATAGTATATTTATCTGAGCCAGAGGGTTATGAATGCATGAGGTAAGATATCATGTTTTTCCAAAACATTGTGTAGATAGACCTGCCTCCGGAAGGGGGAGATATGGAAGGATAGAAAAGGAAAGGGTAGAAGATTTAATAATAAAACATAAATATTCTTCATTTTTAATAGTAAATAAAACATATATAATCTCATTACACTTCCGTTGGGGGGGTAAAAAACTCCCTCCAAGAATGCATTGGCCACTGTCGATTGTCCACTATATCAATGAACTAACCGAGAGTAGCAAAAAGGAGCACAAGAAACATTCACGAAAGAACAACAAAGCCTACCAGTAGCAAGTTTCCATAAGTATACAAGTAATGAGAATATTTTAGCACTAGCAGGAACTGGGGGGCAAATAATGGAAAAGAATCATGGATTTTGAAAATGTATCCATTTTGACCTTTAAGCCTTTTATCTTGGATCTGGAGTAAAGCAGTTGTTACAATATGTTATATTAAGAACTTGTTAAGACTATTAAAGTATCTCCTTGAGGCGATAAATGACAAAAAAAGATAATAAGACAGTTTAGCTGTCTTATTTATCAAGAGATAGATGAAGAATGGATCCTAGAAATATGAAGTTATGCAAATGGAAATATAGCTAATTTTCACATTATCATAACCAAGTGTGTCTAAATATAATAAGAATTAACTAGATGCAAAATATGAAATAGACAGTAAGGATTGGTGAACGTATCCACCAAGTAGAGAGAGAAATATGAGTATATAGTATTCTTCAGTCCATAGAGTCATCAGAGGCTTGATCAGGTGATCGATATTGGCCCCTTTATGTGAGCTCTGGTGCTCATTTCTCCTTGGCATTGCAGAAGATCTATTTGGAGAAGATGATGTTGGTCTTCGTCAAGTGGTTTCTTTTTCTGTGTCGAGTTCAGCAGATGCATGTCTTGAAGGGTAGTTTGGAGTTTGTTAGCAGAACGACATGTAAATTTAGAGCCTTGAAATGCGAAACGCACTGAAGAGGGGAATCCCCATTGATATGTAATTTGATTGCATTGCAATACTTGTAGTAAGGGTTTTAAGGCCCTTCTTTTACTTATTGTAAGTTGGGACAAGATTGCAAAAAGCTGATAGTTATGTCCTTGAAAGTTAAGCGTTTCTTTATTCCTTGCTGCAGATAGTAGTTGTTATTTTGTTCTGTAGAAATTAAACTTTGCAATCATATTGTGGGGTGGACCATCAGATTTTTTAGGTGTTAGGGTTCTATGAACCCTGTCCATTTCCAGATGGTCTATCGGAATGGCTGGTTGTAGTTCCTAAAAAAGTGCTGTCATTGTAGCTTGTAAGTCAATTACAGTTTCAGGAATGCCTCTAATACGCAAATTAGAGCATCTAGCATGATTTTCATAGTCTTCCAATCTTGTCTGTAATGTTGCATTTTCCATTGCATTACATTGTGAATTTCTAAGTCATCTACTCTGGTTTCAAGTGTGGATAAGCGCTGACCCAGCTCTCTTATTTCCTTGGTAAAGCTAGTAGTAATATAGTCAGAGGTGCTTTTCAATGCTTTTTGAAGCATTTTTCCTATTTGTTTCATTATAACTGGTGAGGTAATTTTGTTCTGAGGTGAATCTTCCAAATACTCACAGTGTACTTCAGAATCATATGGTGCATATTCCTTTGAAGGAAGTATTTGCAGAATAGTGCTTCCTCTTATTTCGCAATACTATTGGGTGTATGCGTATGCAGGGCAAGTGCCCCAGTAGACAGATTTACAGATTTTCAAGTAGTGATAGCCCTGGCCCTGGCGACTATAGCCACTTGTAGTGGGGTAAACCCCCTTCTTGTTTAGATGTATTAACGCTTTTTGAGACTATAGCTTCAATTCGCTATTACAGTTATGCAGTCAGTTATGCATTAAGTTCCTGGTCAGTTCGTCGTTGCAGGCTCCAGTGCTGGCAAAACCATAAACACAGCACAGTTCCCAGTGCAGTTCTGGTGCAGATCCCCCCACTGTTCACAGCTTCCTAAGGGGGTGCCACTCGTACCCAGTAAAGTACAATAATTCTGGGGGATGGTTTAATGCGGAGGGACAGGTACCCAATTTAATGCCCAAGTGTATGCCTGCTCACCAGGCTGCTCTCTTAGGCAAGAGGCTTCCTCTCCGCTCAAGGCACTCAGGTATACAGGTATATACACAGTTCCGTTGGCGCTCTGTCCCTGATCCCCCTTTTTTGCAATCAGACCCACCTGGTCTCACATTCAGTACCTCCTCACCTTTCAGGTGTGGGGAAAAGAGAGGGAGAGGGAAGTGGAGGTGGAGCGAGAGGGACAAAAAAAGGAAAAAAAATCCCCCGTGAGAAGAAAGAAAAAAAAAGGGGGAAAAATTAAGGTATATCAAGGATTTTACTCCTGTCTGTATGCACGCATCTGTCCACATGGCAGTTCAATAGTTTATCATACGTTCAACCATAATTTCAGTCAGGAATGCTGGTACTGGATTAAACCTCCTCTCTGTTCTAGTGCTAAACAATGTTCACATAAGCCCACAGTCCTTATTGTCAGCTATTTTTTTTTAAAAAGGAACTCAGCAGGTGAAGCTCTCCGCAGTTTTTAAAAACTTTACACAGTTCCGTTTTTTTGCAATCACTTCTCACTTTGGAAGCAGTGTGTGGTGTCAGCCTGTTGTTTAGCTAGTTGCAGCAGTCCTAAGAATTCCTTGGCTTGTGTTCAAATACACATATAATTTACGCATACTACCATCATGAAACCATCATATGATTGCATTTACAGTTCTTGGAGCAAGTTTGAGCACAGTACCTCTATACCTTCACAATGTTTTCCGTTCCCTGTAGTTCTCTGTAGTTACTCAGCTGTTGAGATTGCGTCATCTGTTGAGATGGCATCAGCTGATGAGATGGCGACAGCTATCGCTCCGGATCTCCTCTGGCTCTTCTGAGCCTTCCTGTATTTGGTGAGTCCGTGCGGTATAGCGGGGGAGGCTGATGGGGGGGATGCCGGCTCAGTCCTCCTTCTCACTGCTGCTTTATGATGATCCTCCGTCCAGCCTTGGGAACTAGGCAGGCAGGTCAGGTAAGGAGCCCGCCCGGGTCTCGGTGTTCATTTACGGGCGAGCTGCAGCCTCTCACACTGCATCTCTGCCTCAGCCTGACTTAGGTCTCCTGCGTCGGCGGCATGCTCAGGCCCCTCCCCCAGCTGGATAGCGTCACGTCCTCATCCCCTCGCGGGAAATACGGGAAATATTCAATATTACCCAGTAACCTCAAAACCCCGGAAATACCTCATCGCTTTGACAGCACTTAGAGGTTAAACGGGATTGGACCAAGAAAATCCCTAAACCCTTACTTGATTAAATTTCATATACAACATAGAGGGGGAAAGGAGAGTAAAACACAAAACTGGGTAAAAAAACAAGAAAGATAAATAAACATTTAAAAAAAAAGCATGACAGGAAGAACAACGAGGGGGAGCGAACATAAAGCATCAAAAGGGCAACTGAATACCTCTACGATTAAACAATATATGTCTAAAGTGGCAAGCCCTAAGCCTTTAAAAACAGGCAAACAACTTGATGCGCAACAGGAGAAGGGTGAAGCATTAGTGGAAAAACAGGGCGAATCCCAGGATCAAACTAAAGAGACAACAAATATGGAGAAAGGCGCAGCGGGAGGGAAAGCCACAGTAGATCAAGCTCCCACTAAAGTAGAGATGACTGAAATGTTTCTAAGACTAGAAAGTGTTATAAAGGCAGAAATATCCTTGCTACGTACTGATATGGGTCATCTGCTGAAACGAGTTGAAGAGATGGGGACGAGGGTCTAAAGATTGTACTTGAAGTCCTGAGGGTTTTTGGTGCGCCTGGGGTCCCCCCACTGCTCCCCCGAATTAAGGGGGTAGTGGCGGGAGGTGGGGGGCATGGTTGGAGTTCCACCCCAAGGAGGGAGAGTCTCAGGTGAGAGAGGGAAAAACTCCCACACTCTTGGGCCAGAATATGGCCAGGGGGGAGGGGGGAGGAGGGGGGGGTTGGGAGGGAGGTGGGATGGAGGAGAGGGCACTGGGTCGGGACCTGTCTAGAAAAGAGATAATCAGTCTATGAACTTACGTTAAAATGAATAGGACCCCGGGGGCAAGTGAGAGATGTTGGCCGGGGGGGGGGGGGGAAGGTTGGAGGGACTGGAGAGAGAAAGAACCAGGAAATGTATGTCGAATAAAATAAATATACTAACATATAACGTAAGAGGTTTGAATTCCCCTACAAAGAGATATAAAATCTTGGAAGAGCTTAGGCAATATAAAGCAGGAATTGCGCTACTACAGGAGACACATATTTCCCAGGAAACAAACATGAAACTCTATTCTAGGGACTTCCCTATCTGGTACTATGGAGATACACTAACTAAAAGATCTAAGGGAGTGGCAATAGGTTTCGCAAAAACAGTTAGATTTATTTTAGTTGACAGGATGACAGACCCTGAAGGGAGATACCTTTTCTTGAAAGGTAGATTAGGTGAAAAAAAAATTACACTGGCCTATATCTACAGCCCGAATCAAAACCCCATTAAGTATCTCAAACAGACTCTGAGAAAACTGATGGCATTTAAGACTGGGGACCTTATATTAGCGGGGGACTTGAACTTTTGCATGGACCCAAAGGTTGATAGTACGTCCCGGGCACAGGGGACAAGTAAAGCAATGTTAAAAATGATAAAACAGAGAATGCACCAGTATCAACTAGTTGACGTATGGAGGACACAACACTTAAAGACACAAGATTATACTTTATTCTCCCCTGTGCACGGGACATACTCGAGACTGGATTATATATGGATAGACCATAGGTTATTGGAACAGGCCATCACAACAAATTTTGAAATATCGACAGTCTCAGATCATCCCCCGGTAACAATGAGGATGGAAATCCCAGGCCCCTCAAGACAACCGTATTTGTGGCGGCTAAATGAAGATCTCCTTCATAAGGAGAAAGTAGTAGATAGAGTCTACAAAGAAATTGAACAGTATTTTGCCTCCAACGATACAGAGGATGTCTCGGGTGACACTCTGTGGGATGCCCATAAAGCCTACATCAGGGGCATTTTCATCACCATTGCGACCGGGGAAAAAATAGAAAGGGAAAAAAAAAGAAAAACCTTGATAGAAGATATTCAAAAATTAGAACAAGAAAATAAAAAACATATGGGACAACATCAGGGGATATTTCATCAATTAGTATGTAAAAGAGACGGACTTAGAGATGTTCAGGATCAGGAGATAAATAAAACATTCCATAGAGTGACAAAAGAAAGACTCATGGGGGGCAATAAAGTGGGAAAGCATTTGGCAAACATGCTGAAAAAAAAAAAAATCAATTACATTGAAAAAATACAAAATAAAAATGGGGATATGATATATAAAACGAAAGAAATCGCAAACGAGTTTAGGAGCTACTACAGGGCATTATATTCTGTGAAACAGAAGGGACAACAGGAAAATAGGGAAAACGAGAAGATCTCTGAATTCCTGAATAACGCAAGGTTACCCCAGATCTCAGCAAGTGACAAGAAGCTACTAGATAGACCTATAATGGAAGAGGAAGTCCGCCAAGCATTAAAGGATTCTGCCCCAGGGAAAAGTCCGGGACCGGATGGGTTCACGACTATTTATTTTAAAAAATTTAAAGAGATACTAATTCCCAGGCTTTGTCAGTACATGAACGGGCTGGGAGTTAGCTTCGACATGGGAAAAAAGGCCTTGGATGCGTCAATTACAGTTATTTTGAAAGAAGGAAAGGATAGTACACTCTGTTCAAGTTATAGGCCGATAGCTCTCCTAAATGCTGATGCCAAGCTATACTCCAAGATATTGGCAATGAGGTTGAAAGAATGGATGACCGACCTGGTACTCCCGGATCAGGATGGATTTATCCCAGGGAGGGAAGGGAGGGATAACGGCGTGAGAACAACGTTACTTATCCAGGCCATCAAAACCAGCAGGACCCCAGGACTACTCCTGTCGATCGATGCTGAGAAAGCATTCGACAGGGTAGACTGGGGTCTTATGATAAAAACGCTGGAAGCAATGGGAATAGAACCAAGGATGATCAAATGGATTCAAGCCTTATATAAAAGTCCATCGGCCTGTGTGAAAGTCAACGGAACAATGTCCCTACCTTTCGAGTTGGAAAATGGAACAAGGCAGGGATGCCCGCTGTCATCGCTCCTGTTTGTCCTGACGTTAGAACCTCTACTTGCTACAATCCGGAATAATCCAGACGTGAAGGGCTTTAAAATAGGAGGCGAAGAACACAAACTGGCAGCTTTTGCCGATGACGTTCTATTTTTCATCTCAGAACCTAGGACCACAGTACCAAACCTCTTGAAAATCTTGAAATCATATGGCGATATCTCAAACTTTAAAATTAACATGAGCAAATCAGAAATTATGAAGATCAACATGAATAGACAAGAAGAAGAGAACTTGAAAACGGCATTCCTCTTCCCTTGGAAGAATAGCCTAAAATACCTAGGAATAAGATTAACAAGTTCTCTGAGGAAAACCAGTTTAACCACTTGCCGACCGGTGCACGACGATATACGTCGGCAGAATGGCACGGACAGGCAGGAGGGCGTATATATAAGTCCCTCCTTTCTGCCTGTCCGTGCCATCGGGAGCGCGCCGGTCGGGACCCCCGTGAGTACGGTCGCGGTCCCCGTGGACTCGATCGCCGCGGGGACCCCCGCAATCGTCTCACGGGACGGCTGAACGGGGAGATGCCGAGATAAACATTATCTCCCCGTTCTGCCTAGCAACTAGTGACACCGATCTCTGCTCCCTGTGATTGGAGCAGAGATCAGCATTCACTAGCTGACAGCCACGCCCCCCCACAGTAAGAAACACACCCCTAGGCATACTTAACCCTTACACTGCCCCCTTGTGGTTAACCCCTTCACTGCCAGTGTCATTTATACAGGAATCAATGCATTTAAATAGCATTGATTTCTGTATAAATGACAATGGTCCCAAAAATGTGTCAAAAATGTCCGATGTGTCCGCCATAATGTTGCAGTCACAAAAAAAAATCGCAGATCGCCGCCATTACTAATAAAAAAAAATTATTAATAAAAATGCTATAAAACTATCCCCTATTTTGTAAACGCTATAACTTCTGGGCAAACCGATCAATAATCGCTTATTGCGATTTTTTTTTACCAAAAATATGTAGAAGAATACGTATCGGCCTAAACTGAGGAAAAAAAACGTTTTTTTATATAATTTTTGGGGATATTTATTATAGCAAAAAGTAAAAAATAATGCATTTTTTTCAAAATTGTCGCTCTATTTTTGTTTATAGCGCAAAAAATAAAAAACGCAGGGGCGATCAAATACCACCAAAAGAAAGCTCTATTTGTGGGAAAAAAAGGACATCAATTTTGTTTGGGAGCCACGCCGCACGACCGCGCATTTGTCAGTTAAAGCGACGCAGTGCTGAATCGCAAAAAGGGGCCTGGTCCTTTGGCTGCAAATTGGTCCGGTCTGAAAGTGGTTAATAAACTTTATTCCTTTGTTGTACAAAATCAAGATGGAGACAAAAAGAATAATGACTCGACCTCTGTCCTGGATCGGGCGTATCAATGAAATTAAGATGGTCATAATGCCAAAAATGTTTTTATAAGTTCCAGATGCTGTCACAAGTATATTTCAAAACGGTAAAAGTGATTCTCATGAAATGCATATGGCAAAACAAAAAAACTAGAATAGCGTTGGCCGTACTAGAAAGGGGGAAAAACAGGGGGGACTCGCCGTCCCAGATATTAAAAAATATTATAATGCAGTTATACTCTCACGGGTGGTGGAATGGGCTAAGGAAGGTAATGAAAAAAGATGGGTTAATCTAGAAAATATAATGAGTGGTTCACAACTAGGAAGGGAAATCTGGAATCCCTCACAGTTCACGGTGTTGGGGGCAAATACAGACGTTTTAACACACAATGTATTTAAAATATGGGATAAGGTACATAAACAACAAAACTAATACACATAATTCACCATTGATTTATTTAAAAAAAATAATGAATATTTTCCACCGGGAAAAAATTCAATAGCGGGGAATTGGATAAAAAAAGACACTGCACAGTTAAAAGATATACTGACGAGGGGGGAAATAAGTACATACAAAGATTTGAAAACGAACACTGATTTAATGGAGATAAATGAGTGGCGGTACCTCCAATTAAAACACTTTACAGAGAAATTACCCTCCCCATTAAGGGAAGCGGAGGAGCTTAGACCTCTTGAGGCTTTATGCGAGAGGGGTAAAACATGTAACAACATAGCTCGAATATACAAAATCCTAAATAGTGTGAAGGAGGAGGTCCTGCCATACATTAAGAAATGGGAACAGGAACTAGGGACACAAAGAAACAAATACACCATAGATAAACAAAAAAATTCAGCTAACACATAACTCTGCTGCAGACACTAGGACGGCCGAGATGCCTAGCAAGGTGGTATGCCACCCCTGAAAAGATAAGCAAATTTCAACTGGGGAAATCCCTGAACTGTTGGAGAGGATGTAACCTAGTAGGGACAATGGCCCACTTATGGTGGGACTGTGCTGTAATTAAGCAATACTGGAAAGAGGTCCTAAATTTAATAAAGGTAATCACTAATCAAGAAATACCAGAAGACCCTTGGATATGCCTGTTCCACGGAGTAGAGGACCCGGTTAAGCAATACAGAGAGTCTGTTGTCTCCATCGTGATAAATGTAGCTAAAAGTCTAATACCAAAAAAATAGCAGGAAATGGATAGCCCTAAAATGCAAGACTGCATATCAAGCGTAAACAACAGCTATAATTTGGATAAATTAGACCTAGAGAGGAAAGATGAATTAGGGAGATATCATAGGGATAAGTGGGACAGTTGGAGAGTGCTCAAAAAGTCGTGGAAATTCGTGGAAGTAATGACCCAATAACAGCAGAGCGTAAGGACCAAATAGAGGAACAAAGAATAGAGATAGGAACCGAGCTAGGTGCCCAGGGAGGGGGGGATGGTAGGGGAGGAGGGAGACAGGGAAAATGTGGAAATTTTCAATAGGATGTGAGCGAACTATAAATTGATGATTTTGTAAATACAAAACTATTGACTTTTTTTTTTATATGTGGAAAAAATTTTGAATAAATGAAGAATAAAAAAAAAAACAGAATCATATGGTGCAGTCTGTGTGACAGTATATGCCTTTAAGTTGATATCACTACTGGAGGTACCTGAGACAGACTGTTGCAGCGCCGTTTTGGGTTGATTTTGGGACCCATATTCTGTCCAGCTACACCGGGACCGAGACCCCTGAATTCAGGACTGCTGTTGGCCCAAATTGATATATATTTTATGTGCTGGTGTTTGACCAACACCCGCCATTATTTGGCTTCATCATTCTCTCAGAGAGTAGAGCTTTAGGCAGGCATGTCTGCTCCGCTTGGCTCCGCCTCCTCGATTCATAGTCGCGCTTTCTTATATTAGTACACACACACAATCAGACTAACCTTTCCTTCTTGATCAATGCCTTTTTCTTCTAGATGTTGTCCTTGATGTCTTGGCATTAGGGATGGGCCCGGTGCTCGATGCGAACCCACGTTCGCATCGAGCACCGGGCGTTCGCTCGCTCGGCGAGCCCAGAACTATTTTGGCCGCTCGCATCACGTTCGTGTGATGCGAGCGGCCCCGCAATGCATTGCGGCCGGCGCGGCCGGCGCAGTGCATTGCTGGCTGATGATTGGCCAAGCATGCACTGTGACCCCGCATGCTTGGCCAATCACAGCCCCGGAAACTCGAAGAGCCATAATTGGCTACAGGCAGGACGCCTGTAGCCAATTACAGCTCAGGGGCTTTAGCACACGCCCCCCCTATAAAAGGCCGCCACGCCGTCTGCGCCGGTCACATGCTGTTCCGGCGCAGATAGAGCAGGATAGATCTGTGACACTCTGCTGGATTTAGTTAGTTAGAGAGATTTACTTAGAGAGATTGAGTTAGATAGATTCATTTACAAAGATTGATTTAGAAAGAGGGGCTTGTAGTGTGTTCGTGGCAGGCAGGCAGAGCTCCTATATTTTGTTCCCAGAAGCACCTATAGGACTTGTAGTGTGTTCGTGGCAGGCAGGCAGAGCTCCTATATTTTGTTCCCAGAAGCACCTATAGGACTTGTAGTGTGTTCGTGGCAGGCAGGCAGAGCTCCTATATTTTGTTCCCAGAAGCACCTATAGGACTTGTAGTGTGTTCGTGGCAGGCAGGCAGAGCTCCTATATTTTGTTCCCAGAAGCACCTATAGGACTTGTAGTGTGTTCGTGGCAGGCAGGCAGAGCTCCTATATTTTGTTCCCAGAAGCACCTATAGGACTTGTAGTGTGTTCGTGGCAGGCAGGCAGAGCTCCTATATTTTGTTCCCAGAAGCACCTATAGGACTTGTAGTGTGTTCGTGGCAGGCAGGCAGAGCTCATATATTTTCTTCCCAGAAGCACCTATAGGACTTGAAGTGTGTTAGTCCCATCACACAGAGATCATATATTTTGTTCCCAGAAGCACCTATAGGACTTGAAGTGTGTTAGTCCCATCACACAGACCTACATTTTCTTCCCAGAAGCACCTATAGGACTTGAAGTGTGTTAGTCCCATCACACAGAGATCATATATTTTGTTCCCAGAAGCACCTATAGGACTTGAAGTGTGTTAGTCCCATCACACAGAGATCATATATTTTGTTCCCAGAAGCACCTATAGGACTTGAAGTGTGTTAGTCCCATCACACAGACCTACATTTTCTTCCCAGAAGCACCTATAGGACTTGAAGTGTGTTAGTCCCATCACACAGAGATCATATATTTTGTTCCCAGAAGCACCTATAGGACTTGAAGTGTGTTAGTCCCATCACACAGACCTACATTTTCTTCCCAGAAGCACCTATAGGACTTGAAGTGTGTTAGTCCCATCACACAGAGATCATATATTTTGTTCCCAGAAGCACCTATAGGACTTGAAGTGTGTTAGTCCCATCACACAGAGATCATATATTTTGTTCCCAGAAGCACCTATAGGACTTGAAGTGTGTTAGTCCCATCACACAGAGATCATATATTTTGTTCCCAGAAGCACCTATAGGACTTGAAGTGTGTTAGTCCCATCACACATACCTACATTTCCTTCCCAGAAGCACCTATAGGACTTGAAGTGTGTTAGTCCCATCACACAGAGATCATATATTTTGTTCCCAGAAGCACCTATAGGACTTGAAGTGTGTTAGTCCCATCACACAGAGATCATATATTTTGTTCCCAGAAGCACCTATAGGACTTGAAGTGTGTTAGTCCCATCACACAGAGATCATATATTTTGTTCCCAGAAGCACCTATAGGACTTGAAGTGTGTTAGTCCCATCACACAGACCTACATTTTCTTCCCAGAAGCACCTATAGGACTTGAAGTGTGTTAGTCCCATCACACAGAGATCATATATTTTGTTCCCAGAAGCACCTATAGGACTTGAAGTGTGTTAGTCCCATCACACAGACCTACATTTCCTTCCCAGAAGCACCTATAGGACTTGAAGTGTGTTAGTCCCATCACACAGAGATCATATATTTTGTTCCCAGAAGCACCTATAGGACATGAAGTGTGTTAGTCCCATCACACAGACCTACATTTCCTTCCCAGAAGCACCTATAGGACTTGAAGTGTGTTAGTCCCATCACACAGAGATCATATATTTTGTTCCCAGAAGCACCTATAGGACTTGAAGTGTGTTAGTCCCATCACACAGACCTACATTTCCTTCCCAGAAGCACCTATAGGACTTGAAGTGTGTTAGTCCCATCACACAGAGATCATATATTTTGTTCCCAGAAGCACCTATAGGACTTGAAGTGTGTTAGTCCCATCACACAGACCTACATTTTCTTCCCAGAAGCACCTATAGGACTTGAAGTGTGTTAGTCCCATCACACAGAGATCATATATTTTGTTCCCAGAAGCACCTATAGGACTTGAAGTGTGTTAGTCCCATCACACAGACCTACATTTCCTTCCCAGAAGCACCTATAGGACTTGAAGTGTGTTAGTCCCATCACACAGAGATCATATATTTTGTTCCCAGAAGCACCTATAGGACTTGAAGTGTGTTAGTCCCATCACACAGAGATCATATATTTTGTTCCCAGAAGCACCTATAGGACTTGAAGTGTGTTAGTCCCATCACACAGAGATCATATATTTTGTTCCCAGAAGCACCTATAGGACTTGAAGTGTGTTAGTCCCATCACACAGACCTACATTTCCTTCCCAGAAGCACCTATAGGACTTGAAGTGTGTTAGTCCCATCACACAGAGATCATATATTTTGTTCCCAGAAGCACCTATAGGACTTGAAGTGTGTTAGTCCCATCACACAGACCTACATTTCCTTCCCAGAAGCACCTATAGGACTTGAAGTGTGTTAGTCCCATCACACAGAGATCATATATTTTGTTCCCAGAAGCACCTATAGGACTTGAAGTGTGTTAGTCCCATCACACAGACCTACATTTCCTTCCCAGAAGCACCTATAGGACTTGAAGTGTGTTAGTCCCATCACACAGAGATCATATATTTTGTTCCCAGAAGCACCTATAGGACTTGAAGTGTGTTAGTCCCATCACACAGACCTATATTTCCTTCCCAGAAGCACCTATAGGACTTGAAGTGTGTTAGTCCCATCACACAGAGATCATATATTTTGTTCCCAGAAGCACCTATAGGACTTGAAGTGTGTTAGTCCCATCACACAGACCTACATTTCCTTCCCAGAAGCACCTATAGGACTTGAAGTGTGTTAGTCCCATCACACAGAGATCATATATTTTGTTCCCAGAAGCACCTATAGGACTTGAAGTGTGTTAGTCCCATCACACAGAGATCATATATTTTGTTCCCAGAAGCACCTATAGGACTTGAAGTGTGTTAGTCCCATCACACAGAGATCATATATTTTGTTCCCAGAAGCACCTATAGGACTTGAAGTGTGTTAGTCCCATCACACAGAGATCATATATTTTGTTCCCAGAAGCACCTATAGGACTTGAAGTGTGTTAGTCCCATCACACAGACCTACATTTTCTTCCCAGAAGCACCTATAGGACTTGAAGTGTGTTAGTCCCATCACACAGAGATCATATATTTTGTTCCCAGAAGCACCTATAGGACTTGAAGTGTGTTAGTCCCATCACACAGACCTACATTTCCTTCCCAGAAGCACCTATAGGACTTGAAGTGTGTTAGTCCCATCACACAGAGATCATATATTTTGTTCCCAGAAGCACCTATAGGACTTGAAGTGTGTTAGTCCCATCACACAGAGATCATATATTTTGTTCCCAGAAGCACCTATAGGACTTGAAGTGTGTTAGTCCCATCACACAGAGATCATATATTTTGTTCCCAGAAGCACCTATAGGACTTGAAGTGTGTTAGTCCCATCACACAGAGATCATATATTTTGTTCCCAGAAGCACCTATAGGACTTGAAGTGTGTTAGTCCCATCACACAGACCTACATTTCCTTCCCAGAAGCACCTATAGGACTTGAAGTGTGTTAGTCCCATCACACAGAGATCATATATTTTGTTCCCAGAAGCACCTATAGGACTTGAAGTGTGTTAGTCCCATCACACAGACCTATATTTTCTTCCCAGAAGCACCCATAGGACTTGAAGTGTGTTAGTCCCATCACATAGAGCTCCTCTATTTTCTTTGCAGAAGCACCCACAGGACTTCTAGTGTGTTAGTGGCATCACACAGAGCTCCTCTATTTTCTTTGCAGAAGCACCCACAGGACTTCTAGTGTGTTAGTGGCATCACACAGAGCTCCTCTATTTTCTTTGCAGAAGCACCCATAGGACTTCTAGTGTGTTAGTGGCATCACACAGAGCTCCTATATTTTCTTCTCAGCAGCACCCACAGGACTTCTAGTGTGTTAGTGGCATCACACAGAGCTCCTCTATTTTCTTTGCAGAAGCACCCACAGGACTTCTAGTGTGTTAGTGGCATCACACAGAGCTCCTCTATTTTCTTTGCAGAAGCACCCATAGGACTTCTAGTGTGTTAGTGGCATCACACAGAGCTCCTATATTTTCTTCTCAGCAGCACCCACAGGACTTCTAGTGTGTTAGTGGCATCACACAGAGCTCCTCTATTTTCTTTGCAGAAGCACCCACAGGACTTCTAGTGTGTTAGTGGCATCACACAGAGCTCCTCTATTTTCTTTGCAGAAGCACCCACAGGACTTCTAGTGTGTTAGTGGCATCACACAGAGCTCCTATATTTTCTTCTCAACAGCACCCACAGGACTTCTAGTGTGTTAGTGGCATCACACAGAGCTCCTCTATTTTCTTTGCAGAAGCACCCACAGGACTTCTAGTGTGTTAGTGGCATCACACAGAGCTCCTCTATTTTCTTTGCAGAAGCACCCATAGGACTTCTAGTGTGTTAGTGGCATCACACAGAGCTCCTATATTTTCTTCTCAGCAGCACCCACAGGACTTCTAGTGTGTTAGTGGCATCACACAGAGCTCCTCTATTTTCTTTGCAGAAGCACCCACAGGACTTCTAGTGTGTTAGTGGCATCACACAGAGCTCCTCTATTTTCTTTGCAGAAGCACCCACAGGACTTCTAGTGTGTTAGTGGCATCACACAGAGCTCCTCTATTTTCTTTGCAGAAGCACCCATAGGACTTCTAGTGTGTTAGTGGCATCACACAGAGCTCCTATATTTTCTTCTCAGCAGCACCCACAGGACTTCTAGTGTGTTAGTGGCATCACACAGAGCTCCTCTATTTTCTTTGCAGAAGCACCCACAGGACTTCTAGTGTGTTAGTGTCATCACACAGAGCTCCTCTATTTTCTTTGCAGAAGCACCCATAGGACTTCTAGTGTGTTAGTGGCATCACACAGAGCTCCTCTATTTTCTTTGCAGAAGCACCCATAGGACTTCTAGTGTGTTAGTGGCATCACACAGAGCTCCTATATTTTCTTCTCAGCAGCACCCACAGGACTTCTAGTGTGTTAGTGGCATCACACAGAGCTCCTCTATTTTCTTTGCAGAAGCACCCACAGGACTTCTAGTGTGTTAGTGGCATCACACAGAGCTCCTCTATTTTCTTTGCAGAAGCACCCATAGGACTTCTAGTGTGTTAGTGGCATCACACAGAGCTCCTATATTTTCTTCTCAGCAGCACCCACAGGACTTCTAGTGTGTTAGTGGCATCACACAGAGCTCCTCTATTTTCTTTGCAGAAGCACCCATAGGACTTCTAGTGTGTTAGTGGCATCACACAGAGCTCCTATATATTCTTCTCAGCAGCACCCACAGGACTACCGACTACAATGGCTGGAAGACCGCCAAGGGGAGGCAGAGCCAAGAACACAGGGCAGGCAGGCTCTGTTTCTAGTGGACGTGGCCGTGGACGTGGTCGTGCATCGTCATCAGCACGTGTCCATGGGACACGCGCGTCTTTGTTTTCGGCAGCTGGACATGTGGAGCCGCATCATGCTGAAGGCTTGGTAGAATGGATGACCAAGCCCTCCTCATCCTCCTCATCCTCTCTCACCCAGGCTCAGGGTACTGACAGAGCATCATCAGCCACCCCTTCCCTAGACCCACCATGTCCTCCTGAGGAGTCCCCCGAACTCTTTGAGCACAGTGTTGGGTACATGCTCCAGGAGGATGCCCAACGATTCGAAGGCTCGGATGATGATACCCAGCTTGAGGAATCTGGCAGTACTGTTCCACCAGCTGCAGCTTACTGCCAGGTTTGCTCTAGTGGTGAAGAGGGAGGGGATGATGAGGTCACTGACTCCACGTGGGTGCCTGAAGGGAGAGAGGATGAGGAGGAGGACGAGGAGGAGGAGGATGCGGCGTCACATGTCCAACAAGGCAGGATGCCCCCTGGAGGCCAGGTAGAGGCCAGCACAGCAACTGTACAACACCGCAGAGCTCCGCCTGTGCAGGGCGCTGCCTCTGCACGTTATCAGAAAAGTTCTTTGGTGTGGGCCTTTTTTAAACGAGTGCATCAGATCGCACCACTGCTATTTGCAATATTTGTCTCAAGCGTATCTCGCGTGGCCAAAACATCAGCCGCTTGGGCACCACAAGCATGACCAGACATATGGCGACCTGCCATGCAGCTCGTTGGCAGGCACACATAAAAGACCCACACCAAAGAACTAAGCGGACCTCTCCTTGCTCCTCCTCAGCTGGGATCTCCATCCCCACTACACCTTCAGTCCTCTCTGAAAGCTGCTCTGAGAGGACTGAAGGTGTAGAATTAGGTGTGTCACAACCAAGTACTTGCAGTACACCGACGTCCGATTGCAGCAGGCAAATTTCCCTGCCCCAGCTGCTGGACCGTAGAAAGAAGTACACTCCCAGCCATCCACATGCCCAGCGGTTGAATGCTAGCCTGGCTAAATTGCTAGCACTTCAACTGCTGCCTTTTCAGTTGGTAGACTCGGCCCCCTTCCGTGAGTTTGTTCAATGTGCGGTTCCTCAGTGGCAGGTTCCCAAACGCCACTTTTTCTCACGGAAGGCGATTCCGTCTCTCTACCGGCATGTGGAGGGCAATGTCCTTGCCTCGCTGGACAGGGCGGTCAGCGGTAAGGTGCATATTACCGCTTACTCATGGTCCAGCAGGCATGAACAGGGACGGTACCTTTCTTTCACGGCCCATTGGGTCACTCTATTGGCAGCTGGGAGGGATGCAGGACAAGGTGCAGTAGTGTTGGAGGTTGTTCCGCCACCACGCCTCCAAAACGCTACTACTGCTACTGGTTGTGACACACCTCTCTCCTCCACCCCCTCCTCTTCTTCTTCCTCCAGTGCTCTGTCCTTGGAACCAGCGGTGCTCCGTAGGCGTACAAGGGGCTACGCAAGTACGCAGGCAAAAAGATGCCATGCCGTGCTTGCGCTGGTGTGTTTGGGGGACAGGAGCCACACTGGGCCAGAGGTTCTGGCAGCTCTGCAGGGGCAGGCCGAGAGGTGGTTGACGCCACGTCAGCTTAAGCCAGGAATGGTCGTTTCTGACAATGGCACCAACCTCCTCTCCGCCCTGCGACAGGGGCAGCTCACCCATGTGCCCTGCATGGCTCACGTCCTCAACCTGGTGGTGCAGCGGTCCTTGGACAGGTTCCCAGGCTTACAGGATGTCCTGAGGCAGGCCAGGAAAGTCTGTGTGCATTTCCGCCGATCTTATAATGCCAGTGCTCGGCTGACTGAGCTGCAAAAGGAGCTGAACCTGCCCAAGAACCGCCTAATATGTGACATGCCCACCAGGTGGAACTCAACGTTGGCCATGCTGCAGCGACTGCACACGCAGCAGAGGGCCATCAATGAGTACCTTTGCGACTACGGCACCAGGACAGGGTCAGGGGAGCTTGGTTTTTTTTCCCCACGTCAGTGGAGCATGATCAGGGATGCATGCACTGTCCTCTCACCATTTGAGGAGGCCACGAGGATGGTGAGCAGTGACAGTGCATGCATCAGTGACACTGTCCCTCTTGTCCACCTGTTGGAGCATACGCTGCGTGGGATAATGGACAGGGCACTTGAGGCAGAACAGAGGCAGGAAGAGGAGGACTTCCTTGCCTCTCAAGGCCCCCTTTATCCGGACAGTGTTCCTTCTGTCCCACCCATCACACAGGAAGAGGATGAGGAGGAGGAGGAGGAGGAGGAGGAGGAGGATTGTGTGAGCATGGAGGTGGAGCCTGGCACTCAGCATCAGCAGCAGCAGTCTTTTAGGGATGATGTACAGTCCCAACAAACCAGTGGACTTGTACGTGGCTGGGAGGAGGTGGCTGGCGATCATGTCATCCTCAGTGACCCAGAAGACTCCGGACCGAATGCCTCAGCTAACCTACGCTGCATGGCCTCCCTGATCCTGCAAAGCCTGCGGAAGGATCCTCGTGTTCTTCGGATCAAGGAGAGGGACCATTACTGGCTGGCCACTCTCCTTGATCCGCGGTACAAGGGTAAGGTTGCGGACCTTATCTTGCCGTCGCAGAGGGAGCAGAGGATGAGACATCTCAGGGAGGCCTTGCAGAAAGGTCTGTGCAACGCGTTCCCAGAAACTGGGAGGCTACAAACTCCTGGTCCTGGTCGACGAGTTGCTGAGGCTTCGGTCAGTAGCAGAAAGAGCGGTGGGGAAGGTGGACGTCTGACCGATGGGTTCAGACAATTTTTTAGTCCGCAGCCCCAAGGTATGATCGGTTCCAGCAACCATCGCCAGCGTCTGATATACATGGTGCAGGAATACCTTGGGGCAAGGTCAGACTTGGACACCTTTCCCACCGAAAATCCTCTGGCTTACTGGGTCCTGAGGATGGATCACTGGCCAGAGCTTGCACAGTATGCAATTGAGCTACTGGCCTGTCCTGCCTCCAGCGTTCTGTCCGAACGCACATTCAGTGCTGCTGGAGGATTTGTGACTGATCATAGGGTGCGCCTGTCCACCGCCTCGGTTGATCGACTGACCTTCATCAAAATGAATCAGTCTTGGATCACCACCAGCTACCAGGCACCTGAGGCGGATATAACCCAATAATTTTTAATGTCACATCACATCCCTTCAAGACTGCCTATGCTGATGCTGAGTGACTGTCCTCTTATGTTCACTGACTATCCTCTTCCTCCTCCTCAATGATCCATGCCACCACACCAGTGCCTAAGGCACAATTTTTCAGCCCCTGTTTAACAGGGGCGTGTACATACAATTTTTATAAAAAAATGCTTCGCAACACTGTGCTCCAAGTACAGTATCTGTGAGGGGTTGCAGTGTTGTGGCACCAGCACCAGTGCCTAAGGCACAATTTTTCAGCCCCTGTTTAACAGGGGCGTGTACTTACAATTTTTTAAAAAAAATGCTTCGCAACACGTGTGACTGCTGTGCTCCAAGTACAGTATCTGTGAGGGGTTGCAGTGTTGTGGCACCAGCACCAGTGCCTAAGGCACAATTTTTCAGCCCCTGTTTAACAGGGGCGTGTACATACAATTTTTATAAAAAAATGCTTCGCAACAATGTGCTCCAAGTACATTATCTGTGAGGGGTTGCAGTGTTGTGGCACCAGCACCAGTGCCTAAGGCACAATTTTTCAGCCCCTGTTTAACAGGGGCGTGTACTTACAATTTTTTAAAAAAATGCTTCGCAACACGTGTGACTGCTGTGCTCCAAGTACAGTATCTGTGAGGGGTTGCAGTGTTGTGGCACCAGCACCAGTGCCTAAGGCACAATTTTTCAGCCCCTGTTTAACAGGGGCGTGTACATACAATTTTTATAAAAAAATGCTTCGCAACAATGTGCTCCAAGTACAGTATCTGTGAGGGGTTGCAGTGTTGTGGCACCAGCACCAGTGCCTAAGGCACAATTTTTCAGCCCCTGTTTAACAGGGGCGTGTACATACAATTTTTATAAAAAAATGCTTCGCAACACTGTGCTCCAAGTACAGTATCTGTGAGGGGTTGCAGTGTTGTGGCACCAGCACCAGTGCCTAAGGCACAATTTTTCAGCCCCTGTTTAACAGGGGCGGGTACTTACAATTTTTTAAAAAAATGCTTCGCAACACGTGTGACTGCTGTGCTCCAAGTACAGTATCTGTGAGGGGTTGCAGTGTTGTGGCACCAGCACCAGTGCCTAAGGCACAATTTTTCAGCCCCTGTTTAACAGGGGCGGGTAATTACAAATCTTGATCTAATAGTTCACAGCAGGGCCCATTCCTGCGCCCACCAAGAGTAACTATGAGGGCCTACAGTCTTGTGGCAACACCGTCCACCACCACCGCCAAAGGCCCAATTTTTCTGCCCTGTTCATCAGGTGCTTGCAATTACAAATCTTGATCTAATAACTCACAGCAGGGCCCATTCCTGCGCCCACCAAGAGTAACTGTGAGAGCTTACAGTCTTGTGGCAACACCGTCCACCACCACCACCACCACCCCCAATTTTTCTGCCCTGTTCAACAGGTGCATGCAATTACAAATCTTGATCTATTAACTCACAGCAGGGCCCATTCCTGTGCCCACCAGTCTTGTGGCTACACCAACATCTAATAGGGCAAATTTCTGCAGAGTATATACGCCAGGCCCCTACTTTCAAACATCCAACTTACAAACGACTCCTACTTGCAAATGGAAAGAGAAAACAGGAAGTGAGAGGAAATCTACCCCTAGGAAGGGAAATTCTATCCTGTTAGATTTAATTTGGGAAAAAGGTATCTCCTCTCTACTGATACTTTATCACCAATCCTTGTTTCAATTAAAACCCCACTTTTTCCAAAAACATTTGTCATTGGGACGGAAAGTGAGGTGACATGTTCTGAACAGATGTGCAAAGACAGCAAATGTTACAGGGGTGATAACCCCTCCCTATGTTCTCCAAAAAGCTTAAAAATAGATTTTTTTGGGATGGAGCTACACTTCATAATGTACCTGTTCAGATTCTACTTAAGAACAAACCTAAAGCCGCAAGTGGTTTTAAATGGCTTCTTTTTTTCCTTTACAAATGTCATTTTGTGCAAGGACAGTTCTAAACACGGGAAACACATGCCACTTCACAGGCATACTTTAGACACCCCCCAGGTACCATATTTAAAGGAAAATTTCACTTTTTTTTTTTCACTTTATGCATCATTAAAATGACTGCTCCCGAAAAAACGTTAGTTTTTAAAAGTTCTTTTTGCATTGATATATGTCCCCTGGGGCAGGACCCGGGTCCCCAAACCTGTTTTATGACATTAACATGCATATTGGCCGTTGTAATTAGCACTTTTGATTTCGAACGTTCGCGTCCATTATAACGTCTAGGGTTCGAAAATTCGCGCGAACTTTCGGTCGGTTCAAAGGTTCTGGTGCGAACCGAACCCGGGGGTGTTCGGCTCATCCCTACTTGGCATCTCTTTATCACATTTCCTTCACTAGGGATACTACTCCCACTGCATTTACAGCACTTGTAATTCGTTCCATTGCTTTTTTTATCCCAAGCTTGGTCATTCTTAAGCATGTGGGGACACAACAACTTGTCATACACAGGAGCCAAATTCTCAAACAACTCCACATTCTCTGCATACGTGAACTTCAGATCTCATTGTTGACCATCTGAATGTTTCCTCTTGTTAGGGATACTGGCTATTTGCTTGACACTGCTGTTACTGGAACTTTCATGATGTTAAGGGTACCTCCAAAAAAGACTGTTAAATCTTAGGAAATCACAATGAATGTGGGTGGGTTTACACACCAATTTCCCTAGCTACACAAACTGAAATTCTCTGCAAAATATCAGTAGCAAATATACCACACAGTTAAAAGTACTGTAAATAGCACTAGATAACTTAGACAAAAACCATCATTGACCAAAGTCAGAGCAGAGGTGCAAGACTTTGACCAATGACGGTTTTGGCAATGCATTATAAGATGTTCACCAAATGCCCCAAAAGTTAGGTAGCAAAGAGAAAAGGGGGCCACCCATGCTCAGACCTAAGCAGCACTCAGTCCCCAATATTCCAGAGCAACCAAAAACAATTTGCCAATGGGACTTTTAGGCCACTTTCACACTGAGGCACTTCTAAACTGCCAGTAAAAACACTGCGCTTTTGAAGAGCTTTTTAGGCGCTTTTGAAGAGCTTTCCATTTATTTCAATGGGGAGGGGAGTTTTTCACAGCCCTGCCAGCACACTGCCCCAGTGTGAAAGCGTTCATTGATTTTAATGGAAATACGTTTTCGTGAGCTTTTTATGCGCTGTTTTTAGCGTGAAAGCGCCTGAAAAGCGCCTCAGTGTGAAAGTGGTCTTAGGAGTGGTGCTGAGTAAAGTAATACAAGTATGAAAAAATAAAAGTACAAAATTTATTTAAATTTACGTAAAAAACATATACAATTCAAAATTAGTTTTGTCATAATAAAACACAGTTTCATCAATGTACATTCAAAATGTCAACATGGTTCATAATGCATTATTAATTTGCAGAAGCTGTAATCTCTATGCATTTTGTGGGACAACGCCCACTTTATCAAGAGACAGCCACAGTTGGTTTATGTGTACACCTGTGGAAAATATACAGACATTTTTTTAGGAGCATTATAAGAATAAAATGAACAATCAGTCAAAATAAATTAAAAAGTGCATTAGTTCCAGTAAATGGAATCCATCAATATACACAGGGTATACTCACATGGAGGTTAGTGACATTAAAAAGACCACATGGTAAAGGTCGAAAGAGATGACACCTGGATCTCAATGCTGTAAAGAGACCTCACAGCGGTGGCTACCCCAGGAGCTGAGGGTAGGTAGGTGACCAGGAGGTGGGGCATAAAGATCAGACCTCCCCTGCAGAACCCCTACAAAGGAATAGGATAGGCAATGAGAAGTAAGTGAAAAACAGCAGTGACAAGGGGTAAAGTAGAGAGGTTGCATGCTAAAAAGCATGCCTGGAAGGGTGGATATAAGGTATAGGTATATAATATATATAGGTAATAATAACACAGGAAGCCGTGTACAGATAAGAAGGTATGTATGAAAAATACCTCGGGTGGCTTTCTACCACATGAAGTGCAGGTTAACCATGTGAAAATACATGCTAACAAGAAAAAGTTTTAAATACAAAGTAACACAGTGTATTCAGAAACATGTCCAACCAGCATTGATCTTAATACTCAGCTTATCCCTAGATCTGAATAAGGCTGAACTCACACTATGTGCCGCGACCATCTTTTGACTGCATTGTAAAATGACAGTCACTTTCTGGACACACAGAAAGCAACTGTTTTCCTTGTGACCCATTCACACTGTAGGCAGCCAGGAACTGTGCTACAGTGAGCTTCTCTAAAATGAGGACAAGAAAGAACACAAAGGGGTGCCAGCTAAATGTAGTATTATTAGACACTTTTATTCAAGATAAAAAAACAGCCAAATACAAACTCACATATAGTTAAAATAATTGCACTTATCTGTTCATGAGTTGCGGGGGTACCAAGGCCAATTAACCCAGGGAGCTCATCAGCTGCAGCTGCAGTTGTGGAATGAGCCAAAGAGCTGTGTTCAGTCGATTCTGGTTCCTTGTTCCACAGAGGAACAAGGAACCAGAAGTGACATATCAGCATTCTGCTGAACCTTTTAGATCCACTGGTGAGGACAGTTGCAGCACGCTACTTACATTCTCTGGCTCGTGTGTAGCCTCCTCTTTTTCAGGCATAATGCGCTGATTGGCTGCAAAGGTTCGTTGAGTTACTATGAGTTACTAGGTTCCACTGTCACTCCCCTTTATATAAGTGTACAGCCTATACCTCCCTATTGGTTTGACAAATAAGCCGGAGGAGCTTTAAAACCCATTACCATGGTTACAGACTCTCCCCAGGCAGGACATCACTTCCAGTTCCGTGTTCCACAATGGTTTTCCCCACTTCCTGGATTAGCTGAATGTGGCTCCTTGGCTTCTTCCACAGTGCCAGCTGCAGCTGACGAGTCCCCCCCCCCCCCCCGGGTTGATTGGCCTTGGTACCCCCTCTGCTCATGTACAGATGAGACCAATTATATTATCTATGTGAGTTTGCATTTGGCTATTTTTTAACTTGAATAAAAGTGTCTATTAATACTACACTTAGATGGTACTTTTTGTTGCTGTAGAGATCTGTTCCTCTCGAGGAGCTGCCACACTGATTGTATACCCTGTTAACACCCATGGGTTTCTTTGGACTTAATGTGGACTAATTTTATCCTAATGCACATTTTTTTTTTTTTGCTGACATTTTTTATTAATGTACTCCCCACTGATCTGTTCCTGATGTATCATTCCTAGGAGTTCCTAGCTTTATTTCATTTATTTTTCAACTTTTTTGTTTTTACCAATTTTTATCCCAGAAGAAGGAGTTAGTTATATATACAGTAAACCCACTATTTGAGGCATACATGTTGTTTATATAATAAAATTAAGCCATGCTGCCTTTTTTCGCAGTGCACTGTAATGATCAAATGTCACTGTGCAGCAGGGCAGCAAATTGTGCTGCGTTACAGAGACAAGAATGAAGTGTACTTCTGTACACTTCAAATAAAGTTCAGTGAAAAAAGGTAGCTGTGTGGTGTGCTGCTGGAAAGGATAGCTGCCGGAAAGGAAACCATTGCTGTCTACCTCTGCTGCAGCTGCCCGTTCTGTGTTAATTAGCCTTTAATGTTTGCTTGAATACAATCATCATTTTTACTACTGTAAAGGGTAATGAAGAGAAAAGTTTATTACTATTTGATTAATCAGTTTTGAGTGGAGTTTTTACAATTTTTGTTATTGGGATAATTTCAGGGAATTCTTGTAAAATTACTTAAAAATTCAAAAATATCTACCACTGTTTGAGTGTGATTGAGTTTGTTTCTGGATGGAGCTGCTAAGAAATTGATATAGGCTGACTAAGATTTCTTCCATTGGAGGTACTAAATAATGTTGGGATTGTGAAGAGTTATATTCATGAAAGGATGGCAGAGGCTTTTTTTAATATAAGGTTGCCAAAATTACAGCACAGACACCATAACTGAGGAAGTAGTATTTTGATAAAACATGAGAGGGAGCAGCCAGTGATGTCATCCCATCCATGAGGAAAGATCAGTAAACCTTCTCCTGATGCATGAAGTTAGCAATATTCAATAAAGCATATGTCATACATGTATAGCACAAGGGAATTTAAGTTCTCTGCTTTTTACAAAAAAAAAATTAAGGATTTATGCTATGCTTCTAGCTTATTTTTGCTGAGTTGATCCTGAAAAACCTGGAGAGCCTGCACTTTGGAGGAAGAGGAAGGAGTAAAGGAAACTCAGCTAAAATTTGAGTTTTTACCAACTTAGAGATACGTAGTCAAAATCACCCAGTAAGTGTTTATCCCTTAAGCCTAGTACACACTAGTATTTTTTTTTTTTTTTTTTTCATTCAACTCAGCAGGGCTGAACGAAAAAAAAAAAAAAAAATACAGCTCAGGAGGAGCTGCTGTATTAACTATCGGAAGTTAGTATAGCAATCTCCTCTGCTGCTTTGTTTGACGGGGGGGACAGCCCCCGCCAAAACATTCCAGTCAGCCATTGGCTGAGAGCGCAGATTGGGAGCCGATTGACAGATCTTTTTTGGTCATGCCCCTTCATTTGACAGAAGTCGTCCAGCTTCTGTCAGACCTACTGCAGTACACACTGGCCGAATGTTGGCTGTTTTTTATTGAACTGGCCCAAGCCACCTGACATTCAGCCCATGTGTACTAGGGTGTGTACTGTTGTGAATAATTCATGAAACTATTTCCAAGGACACTGTTTTGCAAGATGATTAATTGTTAAAGAGTGGACTCGTTTATGTAATACGCACACATTTTATGTGTACTTGTATATGTGGTTATAGCAGATTGGGATCGTATCATTTAGGGTCTTTTTTTTTATTGTTTAGAAACTTAGCACTTATTTAGTTTGAGAACTATAGGAGCATTGGGATAGTAAGCATAGCAGCTTAATTTAAAATGTTTAGGTTAGGAAACATGAAGATTCAGCGGTAATTTGATTTCTAAAAACATATTTTATTAAATTAATACCTGCTGATACTGCAAATGCAATGTGAGGGGACAGATTTCTGCCAATGAGCTCCAGCATTCTCATCCTGTCACAGGGTCTTCCGGTGGAGACTTCAGAGGGCTGTTTTAACACACATTATGCAGGAATAGTCCACTGCTGTCACCACCAGTAACCCATCCTAGGATGTCTTGCAGCCACCACTGGAGTTGTGTAGACATAAAGAGAAGAAAAATTTTTTTGTTTTGGCAAAATTTATAATTGTGTCTGAAACACAGAGCTCCTTGGGGTTTTCATCTGGTTTAAGGCGTCTATTTATAAAAGAAATTGCTGCGCAAAAGACCCAAGCATTCACACAGCCATCACAAATAATCCCTGTAATTTGTGAAATATGTTTGCTTTCTATGATCGTCGGCTACATCTAGGGGCCAGAATGAACTATTTTACTGATTATGATATTTCAGGAAAACACTGCATTATGGCCACTAGATAATGCTACAGACTACAGAAAGTAAACATGTTAGACAAATCACGACGATGATTTGTGATGGCTGTGTGAATGCTTGAGATAGTCGAACAACACTTTTTTTTCTTAGAGCCTCAAGAAACTTACACACACAAACACTGTAAAACTTGGTCTTGAAGTCATTAGTTTCTGATCCCCATACATAATAAATCAACTAGGAACAGGCAGTAAAAGCAAAAACTAATTGATAGAACATATTAGATAAATATTATAATCCAGCTTAATGTAGTGTGGGGAATTCAAACACTGAGAGTCTCTGAAAACTTAAAAATACCAGGTATAGAAAAATACTGTGCTTTCATACCAATTCAACTTTCATACCTGAATGCACTTTTTATATTATCTTTTCTGACAATACTTTAAAAGGAATGTTACAGGAATGTTAGTTTCACTTACAGTAAATAGTTACCTTGGAAATACTAAAGTTTTTCAGTGTATTTGTCAACACCTTCATAGAGGTTTTATTAATCATGAGCCAATTTGTGTTGTTGAGCATAAAAAGTTGATGGTGCATGAAGAGAAGCAATCTAAAGTTTCTTTTTACTTTATGTTTACAAAGTAAAAAAAAAATGAGATTTAAAAAAAAACTGTATTTTGAAGGTTTTGCTAACTCTAACATTCTAATGTTAGGTATATACAGACCTATCCTAAAAAAAATTTTTTCGTTATCATTATTTTCAGAAGGAATATCTGTGACACACAATGGTCAATTTGATAGAATTAAAGTGCTTTTTTAAGCATACTTAACATCGGATATATTTTTTCTTTCCTTTACTTATATAATATAAAAGCTAAGAATAGAGCATTAAAGTTAAGAGTCATATTCATATATACATATATACAGTACATATTGTTTGATGTTACAATAAAACCTTGCTTTTGGAAAATAGTAAACAGTAAAACTGTTATTTCGTTCCAAGAAGCAATTTAGCATTTCATCTTCTAGACATGGTTATACTTGTAAGAGTAGATTTCCCTGCTAAGCAAATACTGGAGGCAACTTGAGAAGGTTTACAGAAGAAATGAAGAGAGGAGGAAGGGGGAAATATATTTTTTGTTAACTGTTTTCATGTTAACTGCATGCATGCTAAATAATATGTAACTAACTAATAAGTAACTTTTAAAGTATTGTAAAGGTTCGTTGTTTTTTTTTTTTTTCAAATAATAAACATGTTATACTTACCTGCTCTGTGCACGGGTTTTGCACAGAGCGGCCCTGATCCTCCTCTTTGGGGGTCCCCTGGCGGCGCTCCTGGCACCTCCTTTTCATTGGGTGCCCCAACGGAGACCCGCATTCCAAGAGGACACTCATGCAGGCGTGCTCCCGAGTCCTGCTATTTCATCCATTGACACAGTCCATTGATCCCACCCCTGGCTCCTGTGTCACTGGATTTGATTGACAGCAGCAGGAGGCAACTGCCAATCTATCCAATGAGAACCCGAGACAGTGGTTGGGGCTGCTGGGCTTGTGCTTGTCGCTAGGATGTTCAGGTTCAGGTAAGAAAAAGGGGGGGGGGGTCAGGGGGGCAGCTGCAACACATAAGGTTTTTTCACTTTAATTCATAGAATGCATTAAGTTGAAAAACCATGAGACTTTACAACTCCTTCAAGATGGCCATAGATGATTTTTTTTATTGCTCAGCCCCAGTGAACTGAATAAAAAAAAATTAATGGATTCCTCCATCCTTTCAAATGAGGTGGATGGAGGAATCACCCCGCTGGGACATTGTATTCTGACAGCAGGGCTCTCTGCTGTTAGAATACACTAATCAATGGCTGCAGCCTCTGATCAAGATACATTTCCCAACATTCTCGATCAACTTCTGTAGAACAGGGCCGGGCAAACTTGGATTCAAATTTGACTGGCATCTGCTGAACCGGATGAATTTAAATCCATCTATGACCAGCTTTACTGGTATCTATGACAGCTTGCAGTTATCACAATATTAATAGCTTCAACCATTTTTTTTCTCCAGAAGCATGATATCTTTGCCTAAGAATCATCCATGTTCAGCATCTACACTACATCCTGGTCTGCTTCTGTTTCATTGATGAATGAGATAGAGAAGATTGAGGAAATGCTTTCTCCTGCTTGCAGCATACTTATGATAACATACAGCTTTATTGAAAAATTATAATGCTGCTTTATATTTTGAGATGCAAGGTTCACTTTAAATATTGCATATGTGTTTTTTCCACATTACATTATTATTAATGACTTTACTATTATAAGCCTTTATTTCTTATAAATCTAAAAATGTCCTTATGAATCATTGTCCCATCTTTACCAGCAACTGTGTTGATTTATTAAAGAAGCAGGGAATGTCCACATAGCAAAGTGAATGTTGACTAAAATAAATCTATGGTTATTTCTTAATGCCTCATTAGGGGAATTAACCCCTTGGCACCCACCATACGCAAATATTCAGCCCTTTCCGTGCCAGGTCCTTAACGCCTAGGGGCCGCATATTTGCGTTAACTGCCCCCAATGCACATGTGCCGAGAGCGTGCTGCACACTCCCCACACAGTTACTGTTGCTTTACCGAAAGCTCCCGATCGCTCCTTGTGATCAGGAGTTTTTGGACCATGTGACCACTGTGACCGCTGTCATGTGATCTTAAGCCACACCCTGTCTCCTGGTGTCATAAACCTCTTAAAAGGCTGAGTCAGTGTTCAATAAAAATATACTTTGGTAAGTGAACATTCTCTACTCCTTTAGTAAATCAACCTCAATGTGCCATTAAAACGCACAAAAATCATGATCCCAAAGCTATTAGCATTTTAAGGCCTCATTCATCCCATATGTGCATTTAAACTGAAGGAAAAATGTATAAAGTGTTGGAACCCCGCGCTATGGTGTATGGTTTAATAGTAGACCCTCTTTAGCAATATGCTGGGTGTACTCCAGATAAAGTATACAACATTTAGGTGAATTAAATATAAAGTGCTCAGTAATGCATTAATATTCAAAAATTGCAGTAAGGTGCTCTGTGCTGTAAAATCATTAAACAGTCCACATTCAGTGAAAGTTCATATGCTATAAAGTGCTCCGTGTTAAAATCAATGAATAATCCACATTCAATGCAAGTTGACAGACTGTGATATAAAGGTGCTCAGTGCCTCTGTATGCACTAATCCCGTGCTTCAGGTGTCACACTCTGTGCTCCCCTCCTACGTGTCCTCATTCACCGGAACAATATTTCTGCGCCTTGTATGAATTAGGAGATCGGGTCAGCCTCTTATTTACTTCTCCTCTCCACTCCATGTACATGTTAAGAGAATAAAAACCGGGCGCCCATAGTGTAAATACATTTTATTAAAGTAAAAATAAGTAACAAGTATCTACTCACATGTAAAACTGCTTGTTTAAGAGCTAAAAGTGATTCACTGCAAACAATATGCATTCCACGGTACAAAACCACCGGGACGGAAATTATGTCATCAGGAGCAATGTGCACATGTGCTAAAAAAGGCCCACACAGCTAAGCTGTGCAAAGTGGGCTGGCAGATAACAGCTCCACAATCTGATGTAATGTCTGTGCATCCTCAAGAAGCAAGTGGCGGATGCTGTGTTTAAATAATTCAGCTGACTTTTCCATGCATATTGCTGGGGCTATGGCAGGAGTAGCTGTGGACAAGGAGGCAAAATAAGCCACTCCAACAGCTGCGTTGGACTGCGCACTAGTGTCAGATTGGGTTATAGAGGATGAGGTGGATGAGGAAGGTTTAGTACTATTAAAATTAAACTTAAAATTGAGTTTAGTGACATGGAAATATCTGCCTCTCCTTGTTGGCCTCCCAAACATGATTGACATTTAATAGAAACTGGGAAATGTGGATTGGATTTACTTTATTGAATGAAAAGTGGTGTGGGGTGCACTTTAAATTGAGGACTGACGCTGACAGAAATGTAAATAAATAAATAAATAAATAAAAAAGGAGGAACACCAGTGTCACAGTCAGAAAAACTATGGCTGATAATTAAAGAAAAAGAGAGCAGGCAGGTGACAAAAGTACTGAGTCATCATCACTATGACAGACCTAGCCGGGGCAGGGGCTTTTGGAAAGGACTGAATGCTAGCCTCTTGCCTACTGATTATGGGCCCTGGATTTTAAGGGAACAATACTCTTTGTGAGGTGTGTGCCTGGGGGCCTTGAAGTAATGTTACTTTGGATTCAAGTCCATGTCCCCCCAAAACACCCAGACTCTGGGAACCCTGTATATGCCATATTAGAAATAGTGACTGCTTCATAATGTTGGGACTCATAGAAGATGCTGATGTCATCAACTCCAGCCACCTGTCTGTCTGTTGTCTGCTATAATGTGTTTATTGTAAATAAGGCTAGTGTGGGGTCTTTTACATATTGTTGTTTGTTACTAATATGTTAATTAACTCTGCTATTGTGTGAAGGAGTTTTGTGTTGATATTTATGATAATGTGTATTGTAGTTAGGGAGCTAGGAGACAACAAGGCTAGTACCTGAAAGGTCATATCTCTGAGTCATCTAGTCTGGAAATGATTAGTTAATTAGCTCATGTTAATTTATGTTTCTGGTTACAGGTGTATTGTTAGAGTAATATGAGCGGGGGGTCCTCTTCAAATGTATAAAAGACTGTATTCTTGTTCTAATAAACAGTTCCTGTTGAGCAACCAAACGAGTATTGCCTTGTTTGTGGTTGTCAGCAGTGGAAATATCTGATATCTATATTCAGACTGGGAGGAAACTGGCAAAACCGTGCACCTGACCAGTGGTCAGGTGCAGTGCTTCCTCCAATTAGAGTCCTAGAATGCACTGTGAAATGCGCAGTGCATTGTGGGGCACTCATTGGGCAAACATTCCGCCAAGCGCCTTCCAAATTTGGTTGTTTGCCCAATGAGCAAACAATGTTCTAGCCAAACTTTTGCCCGGTCCAAACCATTCACCCAACTCTATATGTCATACTGCAATTTGTTACCATCATCTGGAACAACAGACATGTTAGATAGCATGATTGTTTACAACTCTGCATGAGATTACTGCAGGAAAGGTGTTTGCATCTTTACAAGTGGAGACAAGATTCTGACTTGATCTGAATAATGACCTACCTACAGGGCCAGCACAACCATAAGGCAGGTCAGGCAGCTGCCTTAGGGTGTCAGCATGAGGGGGGGGCAGTTTCATAAATTATGAATCCCCAGCCACTTGCTGATTCCGATCTTTAACTGATCTGCAGACATGTGTTTTTTTTACAAACACCTGGCCGTTATACCGGCTGGGAGTGTGTGTGCTTCAGTAAAGTCAACTGTTGGCTTTCATGCAGAAGTGATACAAGCAGCTGTGAAGCCAACTACCACTTTCACAACCACCGCCGCCATGTGCCGCCCCTTCCACCTGACCACCCCTCCATGTTTTGCTTTGCTTTACCACCTGTAGGCCCAGTGCAGTTATGCAGGTGTCACTGGGAAGGGCGGCAGAAGCTCAGTGGATCTTTGTCCACTAAGCTTTCTCTTCTGTGCACAGAGCAGGAAGTGACGTCATATACGCTGTCAAGCCAAGCTGTCAACCAGTACCCAGGGAAGCAGCTGATGGAACACGATATGTGTTCCATCAGCAGAAGTGGAGAACAGAGGAGACATTGAGGGTCTAATCATCTCAAGCACCAGGGTGGTTGAACAGAAGTTAGTAGATCAGCTTCTGTTCAACAACAGTGGCCATAGATGGATCGAAATTCAGCTGGTCCCTGCTGAACTGACAACATTTTGCTCCATTTATGGCCAGATTTACTCAAGCTACTCACTCATCACCTGAAGCGATAATACAGCAAAAGAAACAATGGTCATATTGTTTGGGTGAGCATGAAGCTATGAATTCTATAGAAATTGGCTTCTAATACTTTAATAATGCATAATTGTGTAATTCTTAGCACATGAATGATTAAAACAAGAGAAGCACTGGAGCAAAATGTTTATCATTATCTCAATTTACCCAGTATTTTAAAGTGGAGGGCCACCCTAAAATAAAGAATCCCATTAATATTCTTAAAAAAAAAACATTTAAAAAAAAAATGTTTTACTTACCAGAAACCCCTGTTGCTAGGCAGTCTTCCTAATCTGCCTCTTCCTATTCCGCGGCACTGTTTCTTCATTTCCTCCTCTTCAGCGAACGGCCCTGTTGCCTTCTGGGACATGTGTGTGTCCCAGAAAACAGCAGGGCCATTCACACTGCCTGTTTCCCTTAGTTAGGATGGCGGCGCCGGCACCGGATCCGGTGGACGGATCGGCCTCTGGGGGGGGGGGGGGGGGGGTCGACATTGCGGGCTCACTGGACAGGTAAGTGTCCTTATTAAAAGTCAGCAGCTAGTGTTTGTAGTTGCTGACTTTAAAAAAAAAAAAACAGAGGGGCGTGGCCAGCCGGCAAGAGAGATGGACGCTTAGTGCTGAGCTCTGCTGTGAGGGAGACGAACCGGAACGATTAGGGACCGCTGGAGCCGGTATTTTTGTACAAAAACTTCCCCACATTAGCCCGGTAGTGACCCACAACAATGTTCCGTAAGAGAACTGGGGACCACAAGCCCCAAAAGCTCACCACACTCCTGTACCCTCCTGAAGCGCTGGTCAGTCAGAATCAAAATGGAGCTGAAGGCATAGCAGCGCCTCAGACTAAACATACAGAAATCCCTAATAACATTTCTGGTGACTCACCAAACAGGGAGATGTCTAGCTCCCATGACAATGACACAGAGGGGGATCCCTTAATGAACAGCCCAGCTAAGGCAAAAATGAGAATGGATGCTCTAGCACAGCGGCCACCTCACTCAGAAATTGAGCCCCAGGCTTTTATTCCACTACAATCTAACCAGGCCTTACATTCCTCAATGGCATCCTTCCCAACCTGCGGTCAGCCTGTTATTGACACTACACTGAAAGAGATGTTAATATCACTGCATTCCTCTCTTGTGACTGATTTATCCACTCTATTTACTAAACTCACTACAGATGTCAGTCTAATAGATAACAGAGTATCCACTATTGAGAAAAGTATGATGGAATGCGCCTCCACAGTCAATGACATCATTGATTCTATTGATGAGGTAAAAGATGAACAAGAGTGGATAAGGGGCAAATTAGCAAATTTGGAAGACCGCTCTAGACGAAACAATGTCAAGTTAAGGGGGGTCCCCGAAAATATAACAACTCCAGAATTACCCAAATACGCCAAAGAACTTATACGCACTATTCTACCTGAAGTTACGCCACGTGACATTATAATTGACAGAATACACAGAATTGCAAAACCTTCACACCTGGCTGCATCAGTGCCTAGAGATATACTTATGAGGATCCATTTTTTCCATATTAAAGAAAAAATGATGTCAGAAGCCAGATTGAAAGGCCCTCTACCACGTCCGTTTGAGGGTGTTCAAATATTTCCTGATTTATCAAGATATACGCTTCAACTACGTAGAGATTTGAACCCCATAACTAAAGGAATGCAAAACCATAAGATTCTATACAAATGGCGCTACCCGGCCACATTAATTGTCTCCAAAAACGGATCCACTCATATAATAAATGACCTACACAAGGGTTTGAAACTTTTGAAAGAATGGGGAATAATCCCGGAATACCACAAAGATGAAACTTCGCTTCTTCCAAAACGTCCTTCAACATATCACTACAATCAAAGATCCCGGAATCATCAACCTATGGAAGTATCTGGCTCCTGAGCGGTCCGCTAACTACGTTTATAGCGTCCCCTCCAGAAATTTTGTTTGATCTCACTTGCCTTTGGTATTAACTGTTCCACACTGCAGCAGTAAAAGCTGACTCTTTGCTTTTTTTTTTTGTGCTTGACACAAATCTGCCGCATCCTGTTTTCATATCTTTTGCTATATTTTTAAATAGCTGTTATATATAATTGTAATTTCATTCCAGGTTTTATAGAAATACATCTAGTTACGGAACCCAGGTATCCTGATAAGCCGAAAGGAACTGAATTTACTGTATACACCAAGAAATATCTGCAAACTGTAAGTGTTATAGTCTCCCACGATCCATCACTTAGCCACAACAGGAAATATGCCATTCACGATAGTATCCTTGAACGCCAAGGGTCTCAACCACCCAGCAAAGAGACAATCTTTGTGGCATACTGCTGAAAAGCTTGATAGTGATATCTTATGTGTCCAAGAGACACACTTGACCCCACTTTCAGCCACTTTATGTCGCAGTAACAAATTTCCCCATATTTTCTATTCTAATTTCTCTTCCAAGAAGAGAGGAGTGCTTGTAGCGATCAAGAAAGACACTGACTTCCACCTCATAAAAGAAATAGGTGACCCCAATGGTCGTTTTCTTATTTTAATCTGTATGATTAATGGAACTAAATATACCTTACTCAACTTGTATGCTCCCAATTCTAGACAGGCAAATTTTGTCAAAAAGACTTTGACCAAAATTAAAGAGTTACAACAAGGATATCTCCTTGTATGCGGAGACTTTAATATGGTTGCAGATATTTATATGGACACTACTTCAGCGGATAAGAGAAGACCCTCTCCCCTGGGGCAAATCCTGACATCGTCTGATCTTTACGATGTCTGGAGATGCCACCATGGATCAGAGAGGGATTATACTTATTTCTCCCCGCAACACAAGTCGTATTCCAGAATTGACATGTTTGTTGTTGATAAATTGTTATTACAAAAGGTGACTACCTCTGTTATCCACACCATGACATGGTCAGACCACAACCCAATTTCGATAATTATTGATGATATGTCTCCTCAACGGAACTCTTTTCTCTGGAGAGCCAATAATTTCATATTACAACATGCTACATACTCCAAAGAAATTGCCACTCATTTGAAAGAATATTTTGAATTAAACGCTGATTCAGTGGGGGATCCTGCCGTGGTGTGGAACGCGCACAAAGCGGTAATGAGAGGTGTTCTTATAAAACTGGGCTCCATTCACAAAAAAAAAAGAACACAACAAATAGACTCCCTTACTTCCCAAATTGCTCATTTGGAGGCAGACCATAAGTCATCTGCATGTCCCACTACACTAGCACAATTAATGTCGCTTAGACAGGAACTCAGGCTGCTTCTTCTCCATACATACGAACATATGCAACGCAAATTCAAAGCCATCTCTTATTCCACATCCAATAAGGCAGGAAAAAGATTAGCACAACGTATCAAAGGGGCTAGAGTTAAATCTAAAATTCCCTTCTTATTCCACCCACACTCGAAAGTGAAGTTATCTAATCCACAAGACATTGCGAATGCTTTTAGCGATTACTATAGTGACCTATATAATCTCAAGAATGACCCTACAACCCACCAACCATCCCCAGAGGAAATTGATGACTTTCTCCATAAGATAAATTTACCGACTCTGACAGAAACACAATTGTCTTATTTAAATGCTCCTTTTTCAGCACCAGAACTTCTAGCTACCATCTCATCACTGCCTTGTAACAAAACACCAGGCCCGGATGGCCTTACAGGGGAATACTTCAAACAATTCTCTACCTATTTGATTCCACACTTGCTGAAATTTCTTAACCAAGCTGCATATTCTTCCAAATTCCCTGTAGAATCGCTAAACGCATTAATTATCACTCTCCCAAAACCTGAAAAAGATCCGACTGCCCCACAAAACTTCCGGCCAATCTCCTTACTTAACCTTGATTTAAAAATATACGCCAAAACTATTGCTAGACGCTTAATGAAGATTATGCCAGACCTGATTCACAAAGACCAAACAGGATTTATTAAAGGGAGGCAAGCATCCGACGCGACGCGTCGCATGATTGACTTAATCCATTGCGTAAATTCCAGTGGAACACCTTCTCTGCTTCTTTCTTTAGATGCAGAGAAGGCATTTGATCGGGTGCACTGGACCTATCTACAGAAAGTTCTCATGAAATTTGGGTTTAAAGACAATATTTATAATGCTATCATGGCACTATATAATTGCCCAGCTGCTCAAGTTTTTTTCGGCTAATATGATATCTCATCCATTCCAAATTTCGAACGGTACCCGTCAGGGTTGCCCATTGTCGCCCTTAATTTTTGATCTAACTATAGAACCTTTAGCTGAGCACATACGCACGAACTCGAACATCTCAGGCATAACTGTTGGCAACACTACTCATAAGATTAGTCTTTTTGCTGATGATGTGATTTTAATATTATCAAATCCTACCTCCTCCTTAGCAGCAGCCCGAGACGTTTTAGATTGGTTTGGACGAATATCATTTTACAAACTAAATGTCACCAAATCACAAATACTAGATCTCAAATTGAATTCCACCACTAAATTACTATTACAAGCCCAATACCCCTTCACATGGTCTGAACACAGCATTTCTTACCTAGGTATTCAACTCACTAGAACCACTAAACTCCTCTTTTCATCAAACTTCAAGCCTCTCTTAGATAAATTACGTACTGAATCTCAGAAATTAGCTAAAATGGAACTGTCATGGTCTGGCAGATTAGCGGCGTTCAAGATGATGCATTTACCTCAAATTTTATACCTGTTTAGGACCATTCCTATTCCTAAATATTACTTTAAGTCACTTCAAACGATACTCAACCGATGTATTTGGCACGGTACAAAACCTAGATGCGCTCATTCTATACTTAGGATACACAAATTAGCGGGAGGATCAGGTTCAATAGATTTTACAGATTATCACACTGCAGCGATCATAGCTCAAGCAACTGAGTGGTTTCAGCAAGATCCGAATAAAAACTGGTGCAATATAGAACTTTCCTTACTATTTCGTCCTAGTTTAAAAAATTGGTTGTTGAGCACTCCATTAGACGCTAAAATACCAAAAGCGATTCCCCCTACCATGATAGCCACGGTCAGAGCATGGAAAATTCTAACCCAAACTATCCATCAAGAACCCACTACTACACAGATACCGATACCTATAGAAGTCTTAAACCACATCTCACCTGAATTATCTACATCCCATTGGTCTAACCGAAAAATCTCATTCATAAATCAACTATTTCATGACTCAAACCCAAAATCCTTTTCAACCCTCCAAAATGAATTTCACTTGCCTGAATCAGACTTTATTGCATATTCCAAACTTCTGAAATGCCTTAACAAAATCAAACCTCTCTTATATACAGTTTCTTCAGTAATATGGAAATACCTGCACTTTGAATTTCCTAAACAGAAGGGTATTTCACTTGTATACAACACCCTGAACCAAAAGCGTGTATTTACTAAATCCACACCACATACACACTGGGAAAATGATCTAGCAACGACTTATACAGAATCACAATGGGAACAAGCTTCACGAAGTGTATACAAATCCACGAAAAGCTCTGCGTTGTGGGAACTCACACAAAAATTGTCCCTTAGATGGTATTTGACGCCTTCTCGCTTGGCAACATTCTATCCCACATTATCTAATAAGTGCTGGAGATGTAATTCCAACATAGGAAGCATATTCCACATATTTTGGGAATGTACCCTCATACAGGAATACTGGAAAACCGTTTTTCTTCTCTTAAAAGATATATCCCAGATAGATATACCAATGTCTCCGGGTCTAGCTATCCTGAATTTATCCATTGAAGACATACCCTTTTCATTTCGTCATGTGACGACACATATCCTATTGGCAGCTAGGTTAACTATAACCAGATTATGGAAGTCAGATACAACTCCCTCTATCACTCACCTCTTAGATACCGTAAACCTACATTATAGTTATGAATTAATGATGGCATCCAGTGAGGGTAAATTACCCAAGGAAAAAAACAAGTGGGCATCATGGGAACAATGGTCGACTATTACTAACTTTTTGTAACACTCATATCTAACAGATTGATATACACTTTTGCCTCTGGGTTCTAGAGTATGGACACAGGTTCCTGGATAAGTTCTATTATTGTGGCAACGTTCTCCTCTTAGACACAGTGTAGTCCCCATGGGGGTGTCTAGAGGACATATACTTCTATTTGATCTTATGTTACTATATTGATCTTATATTTCTATATTGAATGTATTGCGTTTTGTAGCATTTTAATAACAGTAATTCTTGTTCTGTAACACTTCATTGATAATTGAGTTGACATTATTTAAGTGCTATTCTGAGCTAATTTATTTTAACGGCATACAATGTGTAATTTGCATCTTTACTGTATGTTATGAAATTCAATAAAAACTGATTGAAAAGTAAAAAAAAAAAAAAACAGCAGACCTCCTCTTTAAGCTGCACTACCAAACTGTAGTGTTTAAAATACCTTAAAATACCTAAAAACTAAGGACATTTTTCTTCAGAAAATTTTCAGCAAATGTCACACCTTTTCAGGTAAATATAGAATTATTAAAACTGAACTCTAAGCAGATATACAAGACACAATTTATTGAAGCTATCTATTCAATAATATGTCCTTAAAGCATAAGTTTTTGTTCATTTTTTATTATTATATTACATTGTTGGAGGGTTTAATACCACTTTAAGTTTAGTTTTAATCAGCAAAAGGGGTGGTACTTACATTAAATAGGAAGTGTTACCTGTGCTGGTGGCTGTTCTTTTCATTTAAATCTTCAGTCTTCTGCCTGGGCAGAAGAAAAGAAAATCTGCCTCCTCCATTCATGGATTGTTTTTCATTTCATTGTGGGAAGTGATAACAGAGTTTTTATGAATGCAGCAGGGGAGCAGAAACTGCTGGTAGTCAAAACTATTGATGAGTGTCCATGACAGGTCTAGCGACTAATTAACCAACACAGCACTGCAACCAGTGGTGGTGCGTCAATTGGGGGCGCCCGGGTGCTGCCTCCTCTGTCACGCCACCCCCTCTGTGTAGAAAGGATATATTCATGTATTGCTTGAATCTACCAATGGCCATTGTAACCACCCCCTATTCAGGTGTCTGGCCCCTTTTCGGACTCCGGGTACCTGAATTCCAGTGGTCGAGGTGTTTTTTTGAAGCATCTGATTAGAGCCATAGGCTTCAAAAAAGGTGGACTTGGAGCGCAAAGCATTACGCTTGCAGTCCACCCAGGTGTGTTAGAAAGGCAAATTAATATTAGCTTTTCTAACACTGAATCGCCTCTCGGGCAATCAGGAGGCGCATGTCTAATTCCCGTCAACTAATTGGTTGAAGGCACAGGTGCTCCGATTGGATGCCTAGCAGAAGGCAAATGGAGGACACAGGAGCCGCTGCTCATCCCACCATCTGCACACCTGCTGCTCATCCCACCATCCCAAAGCTTGCCGTTTTCACCTGCTACCGGATCCCGAGCGGGCGGGGGGCACAGTGGCTGCATTTGATGGGTGCAAGTGGCTGCATTTTAAAGGCACAAGTAGTTGCATTTGATGGGCACAAGTGGCTGCATATGATGGGCACAGTGGCTGCATAGGAGGGGCACAAGTGGCTACATTTGATGGCACAAGTGGCTGCATTTGACGGGCACAGTGGCTGCATTTGACAGGCACAGTCACTGAATTTGACAGGCACAAGTGACTGCATTTGATGGGCACAAGTGGCGGCATATGACGGGCACAGGTGGCTGCATTTGATGGGCACAGGTGGCTGCATATGACAGGCACAAGTGGCAGCATTTGATGAGGCACAAGTGGCTGCATTTGACGGGCATAGTGGAGGCATTTGACAGGCACAGTGGCTGCATTTGACAGGCACAGTGGTGGCATTTGACAGGCACAGTGACTGCATTTGATGGGGCACAGTGGCTGCATTTGATGGGCACAGTGGCAGCATTTTATGGGCACAGTGGCAGCATTTGATGAGCACAGTGGCTGCAATTAATGATACAGTGGCTGCATTTGATGGATTTTTTCAGAATTTTTTACATGCAATCAAAATTTTTTTGGGGAGGGGGACCCAAAGTACTGAAAATGTATTCAAGGAGAGCAGCACAATTTCTTATTCAATTTAAGTACAACCCCTTTTTCTGATTAATAAAATACTTAAAGTGGTATTAAACCGTCCCCCCAAAATGTAATACACTACAGCTTACCAATCTATAGATGTTGTGGCTACTTTAGTTTTCTTTTTTTCAGCCTTTTTTCAGTAACACACTTTTTGTCTAATGCTGCATACACACGATAGGAATTTCCGACAACAAATGTTCGATGTGAGCTTGTTGTCGTAAATTCCGACCGTGTATAGGCTCCATCGGACATTTTTTGTCGGAATTTCCGACCAACAAAATTTGAGAGCTGGTTCTTAAATTTTCCGACAACAAAATCCGATCGTGTGTACACAATTCCGACGCACAAAATTACACGCATGCTCAGAATCAAGCAGAAGAGGCGCACTGGCTATTGAGCTTCCTTTTTCTAGTCCCGTCGCACGTGTTGAACGTCACCGCGTTTTTGACGTTCGGAATTTCCGACAACATTTGTGCGACCGTGTGTATGCAAGACAAGTTTCAACCAACATCCGTCAGAAATAAATCCACGGTTTGGTTGCAGGAAATTCCGATCATCTGTGAGCAGCATTAGAGTGTCTGCATTTTGAATGAAGTAGTAAAGCAGACACCTTTGGATGTTAGCATTGTCAGTCTGGAGGGTAGTGTTAAGACTAGCAGATTTAGATGGACTTGACTAACACATTGAAGCTGCACTCCAGCGAAAACTATATTAGAAGTTACAGCAAACAGTCTTTCTCTTTGGGATTACCTTTTACATAAATGAATAAAAGCATTGTAAGCACCCATGTCAGTATTAAATGAGTTGCCTCAACCCTCCAACTTGTACTTTGTCTGGATAGCTTGGTCTGTTAAAGTAAGTAAAAATATAACAGGCTTATCGGAATCCGGGAGGCACCCAGATCCCAGCCCCCCACCCTAATTAAATGAATGAATGAGTATGGGGTACGATGTACCCCTACCCATTCATCTAAGGGAAAAAAAGTGTAAATAAAAAAACAACACAATCTTTTTAAATACTTTATTGCACAGCTCCGGGGGTCTTCTTCCATCTTGGGGGGTCTTCTCGCCGGACTCCTCCGCTATCTTCTGCTAGCTCTTTTACTAGGAGCCCGGCTTTCTCCTTCATCGCCGCTGTCGTCTGGGGGTCTTGTTCCGACTTCGGGGGTCTTGTCCCGCTCTTCTGTTCTTCTTGCCGAGCCTCCGCTTTCTTCTTCCAGCTCTTTTACTAGCCATGGCCCGGGCTTCTGTCGCCGTCGCTGTCGCCTTCTGCTTCTGCTTCTTCTTCTGCTTCTTGTTCTTCTTTCTTCTTTCGATGTTGACTCATCGCTGTCTCCTCTTCTAATGGCTCAGACGTGTTGCGCTGCCAGTTATATAGGGACAAGGAGTGGGTCACCGGAGGATGCTGGGACTGTGACATCATATGGGGGCGGGGTCACCATGTGACATGAGGCGGTGACCCCGCCCCTTGTCCCTATATAACTGGCAGCGCAACACGTCTGAGCTTTACAATCTGTATTAACTAAGATTGTTCATACAGTTCTTTGATTAACCTCTTGTCAAGAAGTTGACATTGATCTATGAAACACATAGATCATAGAGCTTTCATTACCTCCCATTTTGAACTTTTGAACCTATGCATACAGTATATAGGCAAAAGAAAACTGTAGATTGTGGGAGAGATTTACTAAAATTGGTGCACACAGAATCTGGCGCAGATGTGCATAGCAGCCAATCGGTTTCTTACTTTAGCTTGTTCACTTAAGCTTTGACAATAAAACCTGGAAGCTGATTGTTTTCTATGCACATCTGTAACAGGTTATGTGTGCACCTGTTATAGTAAATCCCCCTCCCCAATGTGTTTTGGTATTATTTCTAAAGAAAAAGTTTTTGGTATGGACCTGGAGGTATATGTGGGTATGTAGTGAACATCCTGATTGTATTACTTTTCTGTAATACAAATATTTAGTTTATAAATAGGGATGAGTCGAACACTCTCGGGTTCGGTTTGCACCAGAACCTGCAAACGTACCGAAAGTTCGCACCAACGTTAGAACCCTATTAATTACGAGGAATGATGCGGTCGACGTGATGACGCCGACCAGTAGGGTGGGAGGGGCCTGCGTGTAGAGGCCGCGGCGGGAGTCAATGCCGGGACGCCGGGTTAGACGGAGAGTGAGAGCTCCGGAATGGCGCTGAAGATCTCCTGCACCCGCCGAGGTGCCTATCTCCCGGATCCCTCACCTCGCTGTGCGGTTGCCATCGGCGCGCCGCCCGAAAAAATAAAAAAAAATAAAATCAGAAGGAAGTGATACTAAACAAAAGACGCAGGAAGTCCCAAGTGAGAGGAAATTTGGGAGCAAGTGAAGGGAGAAATTCCTGCAATCATCAGGAAAGTTCTTCCTTTTAATATGACCACACAACATGCTTGAGAACGTGGATCCCTGACGCTCACCTTTCCCCATCCGATACTTATCCTCCTGCTACCCACCAACCCATGAGGTACCTGAGAAAGATTTGGAGTCATCATGAGGAGCTGAGAGTTACCAGTCCCTAAACGTTTAAGCTTTTGCGACTTGTGAGGCATAAGTCTTTCTCAAGTCCGATCCATCTGGTAAGCCTTTTTCCATTAGGCCCGAGAGCCATCAGACAACTGTCACCATCACACTGAACAGAGTCACCCGTTGCCACAAGTGTCATTTCACCTGATCACCAATCAATACTATGGACTTCACCTCTATACACTTATATGTATAGTTTTTCCTCACCTAGCACCCACGATCTTAATAGATACCGAGTTTTATGAATTTTATTTATCACAATAACTTTTCACGGTATAAAAACATTTTGATTTTATCCTCACCATGTTTAATCACATGCATTTTTTATACCTACGTTTTTATTGAAAATACTATACCAATTTTATGTATTTTTATATATAAGGTTTTGTACTGTATATTTATACATATTTAAGGTTGATATTACGTCACAATATTTTTCTCCACATCCCCAAACTCACTATAATAGTATTTTTCCCTTAAAAGCACTATTTGGGGTTTAAGCGCTGCATTAACATACCTACAAATTTCTCACAACCGATAGTCTTTCGGCAATGCCAGCAGCTTTTTTCATCTAAATCTATATACAGCGCAGTATTCACCTCCCTTCTTTCTATGGGAGAAATGTTAACCACACCAGAAAGCAGGAGGCCGGGACTAATCACTGGTATTCAGGTGGTAAGAAACTTAACCCTCCTAACCTTGAAAAGTAAAACTGTCTGAACTGTATTGCAACATGGCTCTGGTGGACAATAACTGATTTAAACAAAATTGAGGATACCCTATCTAACAGAAAGTCAAGGGAAAAGAAATGGTAAAAGTTGAGCGAGTATATAGCAGGAACTTGCAATTAATCAGTATTGGACCGCATCAGCGGAACGTATATACTCTGCTCTATTGAATAGATTGCTTCTTCATTTTCTCTTGCTCCTTGAATCCTGTGGTTGTTACCTTTTCTCCAGCTCCCCCCCTGGGAACTCTGCTCTTAGAATACCCCTCCTCTCATGCACGCAGCAGTGGACGGCAGCTTGAGGGCTACGGTCATGTATTTCAGCTGTACAGCTGGGGTCGATCACCCCCCCAGAGCACAGGAGGACCGTCAGAAGAGCAGAAACCCGAGGTAAAACTGGTACAAAGCGTATGAGAGAAATGTTAACCATACTAGAAAGCAGGAGGCCAGGACTAATCATTGGTACCCAGGTGGTAAGAAACGTACCCTTCGAACCCTGAAAAGTAAAATTGTCTGAACTGTATGGTAATATGTCTCTGGCGGATAACGAATGAATTAAACAAAATGGATGACACCCTGTCTAACAGAAAGCCAAGGGAAAAGAAATGGTAAAACTTGAGCCAGTATAAAACAGGAACTCGCAATTAACCAGTAAATATACTTCACTATTGGATTGCATTAGCGGGGTATATAAATCCTGCCCTAGTGAATAGACTGCCCCTCCACTTTATTTGGCACCTTGAATCTTGTGGTTATTACCTTTTCTCCTGCTCCTTCCCTGGGAACTCTGCTCTTGGAAAACCGAGAAGATTTGGGTTATATCGGAAATTAATGGGGAAAGTATAATGAGTGGCAGATTGAGGGGTGACCACCAGGGAAGATTGGCTGACTGCGACGGTGGCCATAATAAATATGATATAATATGATATGATATAAAGATGGGACGATCGGCTAATCAAAGAGCTCTAGGTCTTTTTTTTCATCGGCTTTCCCTTTATAGCCTATTAAGGAACAACGAAGATACACCAACCTGTAATTCCTATTTCCCTTTTTTTTTTTCCCCTTCTGAGGAGGTCAACAAATGAACTGAGTCCCTAGGTGGGATGTTCTACTAGTAAATACGCTCTAAACAAAGTTTATTGCCATTCTGACTAAATCTGAGAGGGGCACGCTACTGGAGTAGAGAGCAACTTAAATAATAGAGGACCAGACAGGGTGGAATGTAAGGGGAGGTATCTCCAGGAGGGAGGGGGGAAGAGGAGGGAGAGAAACTTTCACGGTAAAAGAGGACTTATAAAGAAGAAAACTGGGGAAACGAATAAGGAAAGTCAAAGCAAAGGCTGTAAATATGAGTAAAACAACAAAAGGGAGGCCCCCCAAAACTCCCAGAGAGAAAAATGCAGAGAGCACCATCAAGCAGTATATGACTCAAGGAGCCAGCCCCAAAAACCCTGATGAGGTAAGACAGAACCAGCCTAAGACTGATCGGAAAAAGGGGTCAGAAAAAAAAATTAGAGGTGACGCTTGACCAGGACCTTATTACAGAAAGCGAAACAGACGAAAGTAAGATTGAGGACCCTAAAGAAGTAGAGCATTTACTTATTAATTATTACTTATTAATACGAGTGGAAGAGGTCGAGGAAAAGACCGATAAGCTGGCTCAAGAGCTGAATAAACTAAAAGACCAGATTAATCAAGCACATTATATTCAAAGGAGACTACAATATAAAGTTGAGGACCCGGAAAATCGTAACAGAAGACAAAATCTAAGAATCAGAGCAGTACCCGAAACTAGAGGGGAAGACCTCAAAGTAATCATCAAAAAAATATTTTGTCTGGTACTGGGTAAAGGGGAGGATGAATTCCCTAGGATAGATAGAATTCACCGAGTAGGCATACCTAGGGACCTGAACACAGAACGACCTCGAGACATCATTGTGCGATTCAGCCATTATGAGGATAAAGCGGAGATATGGGCTAGGACTAAGAGGCCCACGTTAACACAATATGAGGGCACAGAATTGCAGGTGTTTATGGATTTGGCCCCTGAGACCTTAGCCAGAAGACAACTGCTTAAACCACTCCTGGAGAGCATGAAAACCCTGAATATCTGATATAGTTGGGGGTTTCCAGCCTGCTTATTGGGTTTTAAAGATGGGATGTCGGCTAAATTGACTTTCCCTGAGGACCTGAGGTCAGACGGCTAGGCAAATGTAGACCGTGGGGGGGGGATGGGGGTGTCTCGGGGGGGGGGGGGGGGGGGAGCGGGGCGGGGGGGGGGGGGAGTGGGGGTGGGGGGGGGGGGGGGGTCGGGGGGTGCGTGTCCTCCCCCCTCCCCCCGGACCCTTATGGGTCCGGGGGGAAGGGAGCGGGACATACGCGCAGGTTTCCTCGAGGTGCGGCTCAAGAGTGGTCAAGATGTTCGGGACCAAAGGCGAGCCGGTGGCCATAGATGGGCCAGGGGAGGGCAGGGGGTTTGGATTTAGGGGGAGAGGGAAGAAAGGGGGGTGGGTGGGAAAAGTAAAGGGGGGGAGGAGAGGGAGGGGTGGGAAAGAGATAGTAAAGGGGTTGACCAGAAGGCATGTATTCTCCAGACAAGACGAATAGAATCCATCCCACTATATAGGAAAAGATGCTAACTACAAGTTTTATAACATACAATGTACAGGGGCTAAACACTCCCAATAAGCGACACAAAATTTTAAAGGAGCTAAGACAATATAAGGCGGATGTGGTTTACTTACAGGAGACACATATTTCTCACAAATCAAACGTGAAATTGTTCTCTAAAGATTTCCCCTGTTGGTATTATGGGGACACAATCTCCACAAGAAGTAGAGGAGTAGCTATAGGTTTTGCTAGGAAAGTAAGATTATGTTTGGAGGAGAGTGTGGCAGACCCCCGAGGGAAGATACCTCTTTTTGAAAGGTAAATTGGGAGAAACAGAAGTCACCCTTGCCAACATATATGCCCCTAATAGTAACCCCGGGATTTACTTATCTAGAATCCTGGGAAAACTAACAGATTTAAAAAAAGGAGTATTGATACTAATGGGAGACATGAACTTCTGCTTGGACCCACAAGGGGACAGTACATCCCGTGTGCAGGGGATTAGTAACGTACAGTAAAGAAGAGTTAAACAAAAATTACACGAATGCCAACTGACTGATGTTTGGAGGAGCCAACATTGCAAAGATAAAGATTACTCGTTCTACTCCCCTGCACACGGGACGTATTCTAGAATTGACTATATTTTCCTGGAGCACAGCATGTTGGATAAGGTGCTCAAATCTAATATCGGGATAATATCACTGTCGGATCATGCCCCGGTTTGGATGAAAATACGAATAATAGGAGATCGCATGGCATCCCTTAAGCCCCATACACACGCGCGGATTATCCGAGGACCAGGTCCGTCGGATCATGTCCGTCGTACTTTGTCCGATGTTGGTTTTGCGTACACACGGTCGGACAAAGTTGACGGAAAATCCGATCATTCTGAACGTGGTGACGTTTGTTGCCTACGACGGGACTACGTAGAGGCTAGTAGCCAATAGCTTTGGTCTTCTAATGTGATCTGAGCATGCGTAGCACTTTGTCCGTCGGACTACCATACACACGATCGGATTTGGTGTGATCGGACCTTGTTGTCCAAAAATCTATCCAGCAGGAGATAGGACTTTGTCCGTCGGACAATCCGACGTACACTGTCCGATGGTGCATACACACGGTCGGATTTTTCGACAACATTGTCCGATCGGACAGAATCCATGCGAAAATCCGACCGTGTGTATGGGGCTTTAGGTGGCGTCTGAACGATGAGATAATACGAGAGGGAGCGGAGAAAATAGGCAAAGAGCTGGAACAATATTTCAAGCTGAACGACACAGAGGGAATCTCGGGGCAGACCCTATGGGAGGCCCACAAGGCCTACATAAGGAGGATACTGATTGCTGCGGGAGTTAAAAAAAAAAAGAAAGGGCTGGGAAAATTAAAAAAGTCACAGAGGAAATATTTAACTTAGAACAAAAGCACAAAAAGTCTGCGAGCCAGGATAGAACCTTATACCAAGAAATAATAAAAAAAAAAGGGATGAATTTAAAATATTAATGGAGCAAGAAACAAAAAAACCCTTCTATTATTTATCTAGGGAAAAATATTTCGGGAGTAATAAATCCCCGAAGTACCTAGCAAAAATGCTACAGAAGAAAAAAACTATAAATTTCATAGAGAAAATACAGACGGCTGACGGGACACTAGAATACACTACAAAGGGGATAGCACAAATATTTAAGAACTACTATGAGAAATTATACGCCGTGGAGCATGAAGGGGGGTGGGAGGAAAAGGGAAAAAACAAGAAAGTCAAGGATTTTTTAAGTCAAGCGGGCCTAGTAAAGATCACAGAGTGTGAGCGAGACTCGTTAGAAGGACCAATCACAGAAGAGGAGATAATCAGGGCGTTAGCAGAATCTAAGAACGGGAAAAGCCCAGGACCAGACGGGTTCACGTTTTTTTACTACAAAAAGTTTCAGAAAATTTTGATCCCATGGCTATGCAGGTATTTAAACGGTCTAGGAACACAGTACCAAACGAGTAAAGAGGCTTTATTAGCCTCTATCACGGTCATAAAGAAGGACGGCAAAGACTGAACGTGCTGTTCCAACTACCGTCCAATTTCTCTGCTCAACGCAGACACCAAACTCTTCGCTAAAATTCTTGCTAGTAGGATGAAAACCCTTATGAACAAATTAGTGCACCCAGACCAAGCGGGTTTCATCCCTGGAAGGGAAGGCAGGGATAATGGGGTGCAAACCCTGCTCCTACTCCTACAAGAGAAGGAGAAAAAGAGCTCAAGTCTACTCCTATCAACAGAGGCCCAGAAGGCATTTGATAGGGTAGATTGGTCCTTTATGTTCAGGACATTAGAGGGAATGGGGTTTGGCCCTAACATGCTCCAGCGGATTAGGACGCTGTATCACCACCCGACAGCCACAATCAAGATTAACGGAACTGACTCCCCCCCTTCGAAATGAGAAACGGGACAAGACAGGGATGCCCATTGTCCCCTCTCTTGTTTGTCCTATCCCTCGAGCCTTTGCTGTCGACAATTAGGAAGGATCCCGGGATAGAAGGTTTCAAAGTAGGGGGGGAGGAACATAAACTATCTGCTTACGCAGATGACGTATTTTTCTATATAAGTAAACCAACGGTAACTCTGCCCCGACTTATACACATAGTAAAAGAATACGGCGAACTATCAAATTTTAAAATCAATCAGGGGAAATCGGAGGTTCTAAATATAATTACAAAAAACCTAAAAACAAAAAACAAAAAACAGAAGCTTCAAAAGGAATTTAAATTTCCGTGGGGTAAAGAAATGAAATACTTAGGCATTAAGTTAGCACCTTCACTAAAAAAATATTTAAATTAAATTTCATCCCTTTGCTAAATGAAATTGAGAAAGAGAGCAAACGACTGATAAATAGACCACTGTGATGGTTTGGGAGAATCCAGTCATTTAAAATGTTTGTTCTGCCTAAAATCTTATACAAATTTCAAATGATGCCCATTGCGCTACCCAAGTACTATCTAGCAAAACTTAGAGCTTTATCAATGTCTTTCGTGTGGAATGGAAAAAAAAACAGAATTGCTTTCTCTACCCTTGGCAGTACCAGATATAGGCCTTTATTATAAGGCTATCATGCTTTCCAGAATCACAGATTGGATAAAAGAAAATAAAATTGAAAAGAGATGGGTCAATTTAGAATTCACCCTTAGTAAGGCACATTTAGGTAAAATTATATGGAACCCACCTAAACACAGGATAATAGATATAAATAGTAGTAAACTTACACTTAATGCACTAAGGATATGGGATGGAATATATAGGAAATTTAACGGGCACTACAATTCACCGCTTATCGCCTTAAAAGAAAATGAATTTTTTGCACCAGGGATGAAGATCAACGGAGGAAATTGGATGAAACACAAACACACACAGTTGAGGGATATTTTAAAGGATGGGAAGATCCTATCACTTATGGAGCTAAAAGTCAAGGAAGGTTTTGAGGGAATTGATGTGTGGCGGCACCGCCAGCTCACACACTTCACTGAGAGTCTGCCCCATCCTCTGAGAGAAGCGGCAGATCTAACTGCGATTGAGAGACTGTGCCTGAATAAGAATATCAGGGGCAATATATCGAGGTGGAGCAGACTCTTACTGGACGGGGAGGGAGGGGGGATGCCGCCATTTATATCAAAATGGGAGAGGGAAATAGGGACACAATGTGATATAAGCACTGTTAAAAAAATCTTTAATTTAACACATGGGTCTGCAAAGGACAGTAAGTCGGCTGAAACAAACTACAAAATTCTTGCGAGATGGTACGCCACCCCTGATAAGATCAGTAAATACCAACTGGGGAAATCAGGGAACTGCTGGAGAGGATGCGGGGATCTAGGTACAATGATACATATTTGGTGGAGTTGTCCTAAAATAAGGGCATTCTGGGGGAAAGTTTTGCACCGTATAAGAGAAATAACAAATATAGAAGTCCCAGATGACCCTTGGACAATATTGTTCCATGGTACAAAAGACGGAATTAAAAAATACCAAGGATCGTTAATTCCACATCTCTTAAATGCTGCAAAGAAGCTAATCCCCATGAAATGGCAAGAGGTGGAAGCTCCAACTATTTGGGAATGGATAGATGAAGTAGAATGTACCTATTGCATGGAAAGGCTAACGGATGGGCAGAGTAGTAGAGTTGACGGCAAAACAGATAAGTGGCAGGAATGGAGGATATTTAAAAAAACTTGGAGTTATGCAGAACAACTAAATATTTTGGATGGCATACCGGATAAGGAGGATACAAAAATATAGCTTAAAATACGATGATTATAATGGTCACCATGGGGGTGACGAGGGTCGGGGGGTTGGGTTAGGGAGGGGGATAACGGATGGAAGTAGGTCTACAAGGGATGGAGGGAGCACGGAAATATTAAATGTATTATATATGTATCTGGAAATTAAGGCACAAATAAGAGTAGCATACAAATATAAAATAAAAGCTACAATGATGTGAATAAGTGAAGAGACAGCTATGATCAGAAATTTGATTGGACGTCTCCCAAAATTTCGCTGAAGTGGCAAAAAAAAAAAAAAAAAGAACCCTATTAATTACAATGGACGCGAACGTTCGAAATCTAAAGTGCTAATTATAACGGCCAATATGCATGTTATTGTCCTAAAAAGGGTTTGGGGCCCCGGGTACATGTATCAATGCAAAAAGAAATTTTAAAAACGGACGTTTTTTCTGGAGCAGTAATTTTAATGATGCATAAAGTGAAAAAAAAAAAAGTGAAATGTTCCTTTAAATATCGTACCTGGGGGGTGTCTAAAGTATGCCTGTGAAGTGGCATGTGTTTCCTGTGTGTAGAACTGTCCCTGCACAAAATTACATTTGTAAAGGAAAAAAAGACATTTAAAACTGCTTGCGGCTTTAATGTAATGTCTTGTCCTGGCAATATGGATGAAAATCTTTGAGAAAAATGGCATGGCTACCCCCTCACACCCCCTACCCCAGCCCATTACCGGCCCCTTTGGGTCTTGTATGGATATTCAGAAGAACCCTGCACCCTAAATAAAACCCTATACCTAAAACCCTATATACTCTGAACAGCAGTATACAGGCGGTGCAAACAAGACAGGGACTGTAGGTTTGTTCTTAAGTAGAATATGTTTGTAATTTGGAACAGGTACATTTTTAAGTGTAGCTGCAGCCAAAAAAAAACAATTTTTAAGCTTTTTGGAGAACATAGGGAAGGGTTATCACCCCTGTAACATTTGTTTTGCTGTCTGTGCACCTGTTCAGAACATTTCACATCACTTTCCGTCCCAATGACAAATGTTTTTGGAAAAGTGGGGTTTTTATTAAAACAAGGATTGGTGATAAAGCATCAGTAGAGAGGAGACACCTTTTTCCCAAATTAACTCTTACAGGATAGAATTTCCCTCCTAGGGGTAGATTTCCTCTCACTTCCTGTTGTCTCCTTCCGTTTGCAAGTAGGAGTCATTTATAAGTTGGATTTTTGAAAGTAGGGGCCTGCCGTATATACTCTGCAGAAATTTGCCCCTTAGATGTTGGTGTTGCCACAACACTGTAAGCCCTCACAGTTACTCTTGGTGGGTGCTGAAACGCCCCGCTGTGAACTATTATATCAGGAATTGTAATTACATGCCATTGTTGAACAGTGGTAGGAAAAATTGGGCCTTTGGTGGTGGTGGTGGTGCTGGTGCTACAACACTGTAAGCCCTCACAGTTACTCTTGGTGGGCGCAGGAATGGGCCCTGCTGTGAATTATTAGATCAAGAATTGTAATTGCATGCCCCTGTTGAAAGGGGCTGAAAAATTGGGCCTTTGGTGGTGGTGGTGGACGGTGTTGCCACAACACTGTAAGCCCTCACAGTTACTCTTGGTGGGCGCAGGAATGGGCCCTGCTGTGAATTATTAGATCAAGATTTGTAATTACACGCCCCTGTTAAACAGGGGCTGAAAAATTGGGCCTAAGGCACTGGTGCTGGTGCCACAACACTGCAACCCCTTTACAGATACTGTACTTGGAGCACAGCAATGAGACCTTGTCACGTACCTAGTGGCGAGCCCGGATTGCAGTAGGAGACCTCTCTTACTTCCCAGACTTGCAGCCCCTGTTAGTGGAGACAGGGGGTGCAGGAGTCGAAGGGAGCACGAGTGTCTGGCAGGATCAACAGCTGCAGGCAGGTCAGGTGTGGCAGAGAAGGCTGTGTGATGATCAGCAATCCTGGACAGGGGGATGACAGGAACCAGCAGACAGCAGACAACAGGAACCAGCAGAAAGCGGACAACAGGAACCAGCAGACAGCGGGTCACAGGAACTGGCAGGTACTTGGTCACAGGAACCAGCAAGCAGCAGACAACAGGAACCAGCAGACAGCGGACAACAGGAACCAGCAGACAGCAGGTCACAGGAACTGGCAGGTACTTGGTCACAGGAACCAGCAAGCAGCAGACAACAGGAACCAGCAGACAGCAGGTCACAGGAACTGGCAGGTAAGTGGTCACAAGAACCAGCAGATAGCGGACAATAGGAACCAGCAGACAGGTCACGGGAACTGGCAGGTAAGCGGTCACAGAAACTAGCAGGTAGCGGACAACAGGAACCAGCAGACAGGTCACAGGAACTGGCAGGTAAGTGGTCCCAGGAACCAGCAGGTAGCGGACAACAGGAACCAGCAGACAGGTCACAGGAACTGGCAGGTAAGCGGTCACAGGAACCAGCAGGTAGCGGACAACAGGAACCAGCAGACAGGTCACCGGAACTGGCAGGTAAGTGGTCACAGGAACCGGCATGCAGCGGACAACAGGAACCAGCAGGCAACAGGTCACTCCAGGACAGGTGCACAGAATGGTCAGACAAGCCGGGTTTGGTAACTGTGGAGCACAATGCAGATAAGCCAGAGGGATAAGCAGGTGGATGGTCGTGGACAAGCCGGGATCGGGGCAGGCAGACAACAGAGCAGGAAGAGGGGCAAGCCGGGTCACAAACACAGAGAGTTTCAGGAATGACATGCGGAACGCTGTAGATCAGGCAGCAAGAACTGTGTGGAGATGGCCAGTTTAAATAGCCCGCTCGGCGCCAGTGACCGTGCGCGCGCCTGTCCGTGCCCACGCACCCGCTCGCTCTCGCGCATGCGCACTAGCTCGCGCACCCGCTCGAGCCCGCGCACCCGATCGCACCAACGAAGAACTACTAGGCCCAGCAGAGCTTTCCTTACATTGCCCCCCCCCCCCCAAGGGGCAGCCTCCGGATGCCCAATTGGGCCAGTTTTTCAGGGTGTGATCTCTTGAAAGCCTGGATCAAGTGCTTGGCGTGCAAGTTAGCTTCAGGTTCCCATGAGTTTTCCTCTGCACCGTACCCCTTCCACTTGATGAGGTACTGTACCTGATTATTTCTCTTCCTGCAATCCACTATTGCTTCCACCTCAAATTCTTCTTCCCCGTCAACCATTATGGGAGCTGGGGGATCTGTAGACCGTCCCGGAAAAGAATTGGAGACCGCTGGTTTTAGGAGCAAGACATGGAAAACTGTGTGCACCCGAAGTGACTCTGGTAACTCTAGCTCATATGCCACCTCGTTGATCTTTCGCTTGACTGCGAAAGGTCCCAAGAATCTGGGGCCTAACTTCCTTGAGGGACAAGCGAGCCGGAGGTTGATTGTGGACAACCATACTTTGTCTCCAGGTTCCAAAACCAGTTGCCCCCGTCTGCCCCTGTCGAAGACCTCTTTGTTGAGATTTTTTGCCCGGGTCATAGTTTCCTGTAACAGCTTGTTATTAGTAGAAAAAAAAATCCACGGTCTCAAGAACAGCAGGAACAAAGCATTCGGGTACTGAGTTAGGCAAAAATTACGGATGGTAACCATAATTGGCAAAAAACGGGGTCTGCTTGGTAGTGGAATGAGTGGAATTATTGTAGGCAAATTCAGCCAATGGTAACAAAGAGAGCCAGTCTTGCTGGGAGAAGGATGAAAAACAACGCAGGTACTGCTCAAGAGTTTGGTTTGTCCTTTCTGTTTGCCCGTTTGTCTGTGGGTGGTAGGCAGAAGATAGGGATAGTTCTATGCCAAGGGAGTTGCAGAGTGCTCTCCAGAACCGGGATGTAAATTGAACTCCCCTATCCGAGATGATGTTAGCTGGGATCCCATGGAGTCTGACAATTCCCGTAATGAAGGCTTGGGCCGTCTCTGGTGCAGAAGGGGTTCCCTTCATGGGGATAAAGTGGGCCATCTTGGATAGCCGGTCCACAACCACGAAGATGGCCGTATGGCCTTCAGAAGGAGGAAGTTCCACGATGAAGTCCATGGTGATTAGTTTCCACGGTCTCTCAGGGGCAGGTAAGGGTTTGAGTAGCCCCCAGGATTTGGTTTTGCTGCTTTTGTTGCGGGTACAAGTGGTACACGATTCCACATACTTCTTGCAGTCCTTCGCAAGTTGAGGCCACCAGAATGTACGTTGAACCAGGTCTATGGTTTTAGAAATGCCAAAATGTCCGGCCAGTACATGGTCATGGCAGAGTCCAAGTATGGTGACCCGGAGATTTTCTGGGATGAAGATTTTGCCGTTGGACCAGAATAGGCCATCTTTGGTTGAAGCTCCTGACTCAGCAGGTGGAGGGTTCTCCCTGGACGCCTGCTTGATCCGGCTTAACAAGTCTTCCTGTAAAAGAAGGAAATTCTCTGCGGCTAGGATGGTGTCAGGTGAGGTAGGCTCTTTAGGGTCAGTAAACATCCGTGACAGGGCATCGGGCTTGGTGTTCTTGGAGCCCGGCCTATAGGTAACGTGAAAAGCGAACCTAGAGAAGAACAGCGCCCACCTGGCCTGGCGTAGTTTTAACCTTTTTGCAGCTTTTAAGTACTCCAGGTTCTTGTGGTCGGTATATATAAGGATTGGATGGGCCGCTCCCTCCAGAAGGTACCGCCACTCCTCCAATGCCGCCTTGATTGCCAGTAATTCCCGATCACCTACATCATAGTTCCGCTCAGGAGGCGTCAACTTGCGGGAGAAGAACCCGACAGGGAACAAATGGGCCTTGGGGCCTTGTCTCTGAGAGAGTATCGCCCCGACAGTGACTTCAGATGCGTCAACTTCCAAGACAAACGGGAGAGCTGGATCAGGGTGCTTCAACACGGAGGCGGAGGTGAAGAGCTTCTTGAGAGCAACAAAGGCGGACTGGGCTTCGGGCGTCCACTGAAACCGAATCCCCTGTCTGGTTAGTTGCGTGATCGGGGAAAAGATGGCTGAAAAGCCCTTAATAAATTTCCGGTAGAAGTTTGAAAACCCCACAAACCGCTGTACTCCTTTTTTATCCACTGAGGCAGGCCAGTCAAGTATAGTGGAGATTTTCTGGGGATCCATCTTGATGCCTTCGACAGATATGATGAGCCCCAAAAACTGTATGCTCTGTTGTTCAAACTCGCATTTTTCGGGTTTTGCGTACAGACCATGTTGCCGCAGTCGCCCCAACACACACTTGACGTGTTGACGGTGGCTGTCAATAGAGGAGGAAAAGATCAAAATGTCATCTAGGTAGATGATCACAAACAAATCCAAATAGTCCCGAAAAATGTCGTTGATAAAGTGTTGAAAAGTGGCGGGGGCGTTGCAGAGCCCAAAGGGCATCACAAGATATTCGAAATGTCTGAATCGTGTACGGAAGGCGGTCTTCCATTCATCGCCTTCCCGGATGCGAACCAAGTTATAGGCCCCGCGGAGATCTAACTTGGTGAAGATAACAGCTGCCCCCAGCCTCTGGAACAGTTCTGGAACTAGCGGTAGAGGATAGCGGTTTTTAATGGTCACCTTATTGAGCTCCCTGTAATCGATACATGGCCGAAGGGTGTGGTCCTTTTTTTCCACGAAGAAGATGCCAGCTCCGGCCGGGGATGTAGAGGAACGAATAAAGCCCTTCCTAAGGTTGTCATCAATGTATTCCTTGAGGGCAGTTAGCTCCAGCTCAGATAGAGGAAAGATCCTCCCAAAGGGTACTTCGGCCCCGGGGAGGAGCTCAATGGGGCAATCATACACCCGATGAGGAGGAAGGGTCTCGGCCCCCTTCTTGCTGAAAACGTCCATGAATGGATGGTAGGCCTTGGGGACCAACTGGCGGGTTTCGCTGTCCAGACACATTAGGGCGGTAGGCTGAGTAGCGGTCCTGGGGAGGCAGTGCTGGGAGCAGTAGGGAGAAGAAAAGGTAACCTCCTTGGTAGTCCAATCGATGCAGGGATTATGGGCACGGAGCCAAGGCATACCCAAAATGACTGGGAACAGGGGGGAAGAGATAATGTCCAGACACAGAAGTTCCTGATGGAGGTCATTTATGCTGGCAGAGATAGGCTGGGTTTCCCGGGTAACGGGCCCAGACCGGATGGCCGAACCGTCGGCCAGATGTATCTGCAGTCCTTGGGTCTTGGGTTGCAGAGGAATGCAATGGGTTGTAGCGAAGGCTGAGTCCATGAAACAACTGCAGGCTCCTGAATCAATGATGGCGGGGACCGAAATGTTCCTTCCGGGGAGCTGTAACGAAATGGAAAGGGCAAGGTGAGAAGAGGTGTCGGTGACTGCCAGGATCTGATCAACTGGAGGAAGACGCCACTTACGGATCTTAGCTGGGCAGGAACTCACATAGTGTCCCGGCTCCCCGCAGTACAAACACAGATTGTCCAGGCGGCGTCTTTGTCGTTCCTCAGGGGTGAGTGTTGGATGAAGCATGCCCAGCTGCATGGGTTCTGGCCTTTCTGCGGAGGAAGGAGATCGAGCCGGAGGTGGGCCCCTGGAGAAGTGGGGTACCTTGGGCAGCATCCAAGTGGGCCGTGGCGGAACGGAGGCTCTCTCGGACCGTCGCTCACGTAAGCGCCTGTCAATCTGTACTGCTTGATTAATGAGTTCCTCAAGAGTTTGAGGAACCCCCACTCTAGCAAGTTCATCCTTAAGGGGGTCCAACAACCCCAACCGGAACTGGTAGCGGAGGGCCGCGTCGTTCCAGTTGGTGTCAGTACTCCATCTCCTGAATTCAGCAACATAGTCCTCTGCGGGCCTGCGCCCCTGTAGTAGTGCATGGAGGGCGGCTTCTGCCGTTGCGGAGAGCTGTGGGTCCTCATAGATTCGGGCCATTGCATCAAAGAAAGTACTTAAGTGGGTAAGTTCAGCAGCCTTTTGTTCAAGAAGGCGGTGGGCCCAGAGCTGGGGCTCATTCTGGAGCAAGGAAATCACAAAGCCTACTTTGGTGGCTTCCAAGGAAAATGTTCGCGGCTGAAGGGCAAAGTAAAGCTCACAGGCATTATGAAAAGTCCTGAACTTGCTACACTCACCGGAGAACCTTTCAGGTGCGGGTACTCGAGGTTCCGGGGGTAGCATTACGACTGCCGGTGGGGTAGGCAGGTTGGCAGAGGCGACTGGTGGTCCTCGGGCTAGGACATGTTCCTCAAGGCGTGTGTAGCCTTCCTGGAGGTTCTTGACTGCTTGGGACAGGCCTGCTAGATGTAGGCAGAGTTCTTCCATTGGAGAGGCTCCCTGCCCGGGCTCGGTCATGGCTGCCTGATACTGTCACGTACCTAGTGGCGAGCCCGGATTGCAGTAGGAGACCTCGCTTACTTCCCAGACTTGCAGCCCCTGATAGTGGAGACAGGGGGTGCAGGAGTCGAAGGGAGCACAAGTGTCTGGCAGGATCAACAGCTGCAGGCAGGTCAGGTGTGGCAGAGAAGGCTGTGTGATGATCAGCAATCCTGGACAGGGGGATGACAGGAACCAGCAGACAGCGGACAACAGGAACCAGCAGACAGCAGGTCACAGGAACTGGCAGGTACTTTGTCACAGGAACCAGCAAGCAGCAGACAACAGGAACCAGCAGACAGCCGACAACAGGAACCAGCAGACAGCAGGTCACAGGAACTGGCAGGTACTTGGTCACAGGAACCAGCAAGCAGCAGACAACAGGAACCAGCAGACAGCAGGTCACAGGAACTGGCAGGTAAGTGGTCACAAGAACCAGCAGGTAGCGGACAACAGGAACCAGCAGACAGGTCACGGGAACTGGCAGGTAAGCGGTCACAGGAACCAGCAGGTAGCGGACAATAGGAACCAGCAGACAGGTCACAGGAACTGGCAGGTAAGCGGTCACAGGAACCAGCAGGTAGCGGACAACAGGAACCAGCAGACAGGTCACCGGAACTGGCAGGTAAGTGGTCACAGGAACCGGCATGCAGCGGACAACAGGAACCAGCAGGCAACAGGTCACTCCAGGACAGGTGCACAGAATGGTCAGACAAGCCGGGTTTGGTAACTGTGCAGCACAATACAGATAAGCCAGAGGGATGAGCAGGTGGATGGTCGTGGACAAGCCGGGATCGGGGCAGGCAGACAACAGAGCAGGTAGAGGGGCAAGCCGGGTCACAAACACAGAGACAGAGAGTTTCAGGAATGACATGCGGAACGCTGTAGATCAGGCAGCAAGATGGCCAGTTTAAATAGCCCGCTCGGCGCAAGTGACCGTGCGCGCGCCCGTCCGTGCCCGCGCACCCGCTCGCTCTCGCGCATGCGCACTAGCTCGCCCACCCGCTGGAGCCCGCGCACCCGATCACACCAACGAAGAACTACTAGGCCCAGCAGAGCTTTCCTTACAGACCTGTTGTAAAGTATTGCATCAAAAATTGTAATTACACGCCCCTGTTAAACAGGGGCTGAAAAATTGGGCTTTAGGCTCTGGTGCTGGAGCCACAACACTGCAACCCCTCACAGATACTGTACTTGGAGCACAGCAATGAGACCTGTTGCAAAGTATTGCATCAAAAATTTTAATTACACACCCCAGTTAAACAGGGGCTGAAAAATTGGGCCTTAGGCACTGGTGCTGGTGCCACAACACTGCAACCTCTCCCAGATACTCTAGTTGGAGTGCAGGAATGAGCCCTGCTGCAAAGCATTGCATTAAAAATTGTAATTACACGCCCCTGTTGAACAGGGGCTGAAAAATTGTGTCTTAGCCACTGGTGGTGGCACCCAGAAACAAAAATGTTCTTCCAAGCTATCATCAGGGTCATTGAGGAGGAAGAGTATAGTCAGTCAACATAACAGGACAGTCACTCAGCATAGGCAGTCTTGAAGGGATGTGACATTTCAAAATAAATTATTCTGTTACATCAGCTTCATGTGTCTGGTAGCTGGTGGTGATCCAAGGCTGATTCATCTTTATGAAGGTCAGTCGACAGGCGCACCCTGTGATCGGTGGCAAAGCCTCCAGCAGCACTGAATGTGCATTCCGAAAGAACGCTGGATGCAGGACAGACCAGTAGCTCAATTGCATACTGTGCAAGCTCTGGCCAGTGATCCATCCTCAAGTCCCAGTAAGCCAGAGGATTTTCGGTGGGAAAGGTGTCCAAGTCTGACCTTGCCCCTAGGTATTCCTGCAACATGTATATCAGACGCTGGCGATGGTTGCTGGAACCGATCATACCTTGGGGCTGCGGACTAAAAAATTGTCTGAACGCATCGGTCAGACGGCCACCTTCTCCACCGCTCCTTCTGCTACTGACCGAAGCCTCAGCAACTCATTGTCCAGGATCAGGAGTTTGTAACCTCCCAGTCTCTGGGAACGCGTTGCACAGACCTTTCTGCAAGGCCTCCCAGAAATGTCTCATCCTCTGCTCCCTCTGCGACGGCAAGATAAGGTCCACAACCTTACCCTTGTACCGTGGATCAAGGAGAGTGACCAGCCAGTAATGGTCCCTCACCTTGATCCGAAGAATACGAGGATCCTTCCGCAGGCTTTGCAGGATCAGGGAGGCCATGCAGCGTAGGTTAGCTGAGGCATTCGGTCCGGAGTCCTCTGGGTCACTAAGGACGACATGATCCGCATCCACCTCCTCCCAGCCACGTACAAGTCCACCGGTTTCTTGGGACTGTAAATCATCCCTAAAAGACTGCTGCTGCTGATGCTGAGTGCCGGGCTCCAATTCCATGCTCCTCCTCCTCCTCCTCCTCATCCTCTTCCTGTGTGATGGGTTGGAGAGAAGCAACACTGTCTGGATAAAGGGGGCCTTGAGAGGCAAGGAAGTCCTCCTCTTCCTGCCTCTGTTCTGCCTCAAGTGCCCTGTCCATTATTCCATGCAGCATATGCTTCAACAGGTGGACAAGAGGTACAGTGACACTGATGCATGCACTGTCACTGCTCACCATCCTCGTGGCCTCCTCAAATGGTGACAGGACAGTGCATGCATCCCTGATCATGCTCCACTGGAGTGGAGAAAAAAATCCGAGCTCCCCTGACCCTGTCCTGGTGCCGTAGTCACAGAGGTACTCATTGATGGCCCTCTGCTGCGTGTTCAGTCGCTGCAGCATGGCCAACGTTGATTTCCACCTGGTGGGCATGTCACATATAAGGCGGTTCTTGGGAAGGTTCAACTCCTTTTGCAGATCAGCCAGCCGAGCACTGGCATTATATGATCGGCGGAAATGCACACAGACTTTCCTGGCCTGCCTCAGGACATCTTGTAAGATTGGGTACCTGCCCAAGGACCGCTGCACCACCAGGTTAAGGACGTGAGCCATACAGGGCACATGGGTCAGTTGCCCCTGTCGCAGGGCAGAGAGGAGGTTGGTGCCATTGTCGCAAACCACCATTCCTGGCTTAAGCTGACGTGGTGTCAACCACCTCTTGGCCTGCCCCTGCAGAGCTGACAGAACCTCTGCCCCAGTGTGGCTCCTGTCCCCCAAACACACCAGCGCAAGCACGGCATGGCATCTTTTTGCCTGCGTACTTGCGTAGCCCCTTGAACACCTACGGAGCACTGCTGGTTCTGAGAACAAAGGATAGGAAGAGGCCATGGAGGAAGAAGAAGAGGGGGGGTGGAGGAGAGAGGTGTGTCACAACCAATAGTAGCATTTTAGAGGCATGGTGGCGGAACAACCTCCAACACTACTGCATCTTGTTCTGCATCCTTCCCAGCTGCCAAAAGAGTGACCCAATGGGCCATGAAAGAAAGGTAACGTCCCTGTCCATGGCTGCTGGACCATGAGTCAGCGGTAATATGCACCTTACCACTGACCGCCCTGTCCAGCGAGGCATGGACATTGCCCTCCACATGCCGGTAGAGAGGCGGAATCGCCTTCCGTGAGAAAAAGTGGCGTTTGGGAACCTGCCACTGAGGAACCGCACATTGCACAAACTCACGGAAGGGGGCCGAGTCTACCAAATGAAAAGGCAGCAGTTGAAGTGCTAGCAATTTAGCCAAGCTAGCATTCAACCGCTGGGCATGTGGATGGCTGGGAGTGAACTTCTTTTTACTTTGAATATTTTTTATTGTTTTAAAGATTAAAGTCTTTATAACCTACTTGTAAATACCAATTCAGGTCATAGGTACTTCCTCCATATATCTGCTAGTCATTTCCTGATTATTAGGATCTAGTCCTAAACTGGTCCCGGGACAGAGGGCCCGCCCCGCTCTCGGACCCACGGTCTCTCTAGTTGGCCGCAACCGATCACAGAGGGGACCCCCCGCTCCCAGGGCCCCATACCATGCTTACTCCAGTATAATATAGAGCGCTTGATCAGAATAAACTTTTAAACAAAACATAAATAGAAACGAATATAAACTAGTAACCAATTCAGGATGTGGTCAGGAATGTCTGTTGTAAATCACCTATGTCATACTTTGTTATGAGATTATGAAAGCTTAATTTTTTCAGCATACCAAATGTTCCAGGGATCCCACTGATCTGATACCTCGTCGTGTTTCCCTATTGCTGATGAATGTAGTACCTCATATGTCCCGTGTAGATGAATTGTATTTATTATCTCCTTGGTAGTTGGTGTTTCTGTTTTCCTCCAATATCTTAGAATAGCTAGACGAGTGGCTAATAATATGTGTGAGGTTATAACCCTGTGTTTCACCGGGACACTGTCCAAGCCAATGGATAATATAGCCATTGCCGGGGTTAGCTTGAGCCCTATTCCGGTGATTTCTGTAATAAGCCTTTTCACCTGTGACCATATGGGTTTTATCTTAGGACAGCTCCAGAGAACGTGGCACAGAGTCCCACGTCCTCCACAGCCCCTCCAACACTCAGGCGAGACCTCCTTGTATATTCTGGCCAGTCTGCTGGGAGTCAGGTACCAGCGAAGAATTATTTTGTGTTGCATTTCCCTCAGATTTGTGCTTTTCGTGTAGCTAAATGTGTGTTTAAGCGCCTTTGACCATTCTACAATTGAGAAGGTCTCTCCTACGTCTGCTTCCCAGGCTATCATGTTTTGGGTTTTCTCACAGAGTTGTTTGTCTTGAAGTCCCATATATAACGTGGAAATTCCCTTCCGTTTTATGTTTGTATGCTCGTAGTATTGCAGTATCTTGAGGGGGATCATAGTTGTTACGAACTTATTTCTCCTAAGCAGTTGGGAAATTTGTAAGTATCTGTATATTTCAGGTTTTGGTAGGGAAAATTCTGTTTGCAAGGCACTAAAGGTTTTTACTGAGGTTCCTGTCATTACATCTTCTATATATCTAATGTCTTTTTCCATCCAGGTGCTGAGATTAATGTTTGGTATTAGATGAGTAATTGAGGATATGGGTGTTTTTAAAGGTTGATATTGTTCTCTTACTGGATTTCTATTCTTAAGGTAGGCCCATGCTCTTACGGCTGCTAGTATAGTGGGGGATTGCTTGTTGTCTAGGGAGAAATTGATGTGTGCTGTCAGGACATAGTCTTTCAGTGTTCCAGACCTTACTTGGAGTTGTTCTAGTGTGTGCCATAATGTTATTTGTTCTGTTGCTGGTACCATCCAGCTTCTGATCTGTGCTAAAACTGTTGCATAATAATAATCTTGGATGTATATATGTCCCACCCCTCCAGCTGATCTATGCTTCGTCATTTTACTGAATGCGCATCTAGCCTTTTTTCCTTGCCAGACATATCTGTTTATTATGGGTTGAATTGTTTGGAAATATGAGTTGGGGATTGGGATGGGGAGGGTTCTAAATAGATAGAGTAGTTGGGGTAAAATTTGCATTTTAAAAGCCGCTATTCTCCCTAGCCATGATAGTTCAAATTTCGCCAGTGACTGTAGTTTGTTTTGAAGTGATCTAATCCGGGGGGTATAATTGGCTGAAATGAGGTCGCTTACTTTAGGGGTGAGTGTGATACCCAGGTATTTGACCCCTTCGCTTGTCCATTTATAGGGAAATTGTCTTTCTAATTTTTGTTTGGTTTGGTCTAGTATTCCAAGGTTTAGTATGAAGGATTTGGACTCATTGATTTTGTAATATGAGATTCTATTGAATTCCTGTAGTGTTTGATGTACTTCTGCTAGTGAGGTATCTACCTTAGTCAGCATCAGTATTATGTCGTCTACAAATAAACTTATGACGTGTTTTTTTTTTCCTACTTGTAGCCTTGATATGTGTGGGTGAGCCCTCAGATATGAGGCCAGAGGTTCAATTAGTAAATTAAATATCAGAGGGGACATTGGGCACCCTTGCCTAGTCCCGTTAGTGATTTTGAATGGTTTTGAGATTGTTCCGGCCACTAGGACCTGTGCCGATGGGTTTGAGTACAAAGCCAATATTGCAGATAGAATTTTATAATACTCTCCCGAGAAGCCATCAGGTCCTGGGGCCTTGTTAAGTGGCAATGTTTTTATTGCCCGTGTAATTTCTGTGGCCGTAATTGGGGTGTTAAGAAGTTCAGTCTGTTCTGTTGTTAATTGTGGAAGGTGTATTTTGCTGAGAAATTGGTTAATTTCTTCAGGTTCAGGTTGATGTGTGGAGCGGTCGTCCTTGAGGTTATATAGTGTGCTGTAATAGTGACTGAATGCGTCTGCTATTTCCTGTGGATGTTGTAGTTTGGTCTGTGTGGTAGGATGAAACACATGTGGAATGTGCGTCTTGTATCTATGTCCTCTCAGTTTGGAAGCCAACAGCTTACCAGCCCTGTTGCCACTGGTATAATATTCTAATTTCATTCTCCTGGACGATTTCTCAAAATCCCCCAGGAGAATTACTCTCAACTCTAATCGTAACTGTGTTAGTTGGTCTGATAATAGTTTTGTAGTGTTAGATTTGTTTTGTTTATCTAGCTCATGGATTTGGTTTATCAATTTCGTGGTCTGCTGTTGCCTTGCCCTCTTTAGTCTCGCCCCTTGTTGTATCAATATACCCCTAATAAATGCTTTGTGGGCATTCCATAATACAAAAGAATCTGACACTGAATTTCCATTGTCTTCAAAAAATTCTTTTAGCTTGACTTCAACATATTTCCTGGTCGGACCATGCCGGAAGAGCTGGGGGTTTGCTTTCCATATGAATGGGCTTCTGGTGTTGGATGGGTTTCCCACTTGAAGCTCCACCGGTGCATGGTCCGACCAGGTGATGTCGTGAATTTCAGCTTCTGTACATTGAAATAGTAGTTTTTTATCGACTAAAAATAGGTCAATTCTACTGTACATGTTGTGCCTATGAGAATAAAAGGAATAGTCCCTGCTGTTCGCATTGAGGCATCTCCATGCGTCATATAGCATATATTTTCTCAATAGTGGTTGAAGATCAGGTGGGCATTTTTTAGGGTGCGACGATGTGTCCAGTACAGAGTCTGCTGGCATGTTGTAGTCTCCACATACAACCATTACACCTTTTTTTTCATTTCAGTGGTTTTCAGGGTTTTGTGGAGGAACCTGTGCTGACCTGAATTAGGTGCGTACAGGTTTGTGATTGTGTAGGTGGTAGAGTTCAAGTCACATATCAGGATGATGTAGCGGCCTTGTGGGTCAATTTCTATTTCATGTAGTTTAAATGCCAACGAGTCCCTTATGGCGATCATTACGCCCTTTGTTTTTTTTTCTGCGTTGCCATAAAAAATGTGGGGAAAACTTGGATGAGTGCACTTTGGTGGTGCTGAGGATTAGAAATGTGTCTCCTGGATGCAAATAACATCGCCTTTGAGTTTCAATGCCTCCTTCCAAAGAGAGCGTCTTTTGGCTGGATGATTGAGGCCCTTGGCATTCAGAGTTACAAATTTAACTGCCATCTTTGTGGTGTGAGTGGTATTGATGTGTGGCAGGGAGAGCTTCACTTACAGTTTTTGTGGGTCTCTGGTGCGGCACTTTGAGTGGTTCTAAGTTCCATATGATCCGCATGCACAGATGGTTTCCTTCAGTTCGCATGTTGTGGTCCTTTGGCATCCTGACTAGAAACAGTTGGGGAGAAAACTTAAACATGTAAACGTTCAACAGTGTGGCTTTTCGCCTACATAAAAGGGTATGTACCCTAGTGTGACTTATGGTCACTCAGATGTAACTTGGGGGAAAAAGTCAAAAGAACTTATCGGAGCATTAATGGTGCACAGCGGTCAGTGATGATTATTCCTGCCTTGTTAGGGTTAAACGTGAGTGCGGGAATTTCTGTGGTCCACAGTGCGCCACTCAGCCTCTTGGTTCCTAGGGGGACTTCGTTTGTTTGAGCTTGATGGTGGGTCTGGGATAATACCCCATGCGTACAGTAGGGACATTCCCCTGGGAACTGAGTCCATTATGTGGTCCTTCCCTTCTCTTGTGACTATGAGCTTTGTGGGGAAACCCCATTTGTAGGGGAGGTTGTGGTTCCTTAAGGCCTTGGTGATAGTCGTCAGGTTCCTGCGCTTCTGGAGTGTATATTGGGAGAGATCAGCATAAAATTGCAGATGGGCATATTGTGCTGGTATATTCTCCTTACGTCTGCTGATGGCCATCAGCCTCTCCTTGGTGTGGTAAAAATGTAATCGCAAAATTACGTCTCTAGGAATATTATCAGATAGGAAGCTAGGTTTAGGGAGTCTGTGAATCCTGTCAACCGTCATGTCCAATTCGGTCAGATCCGGCACCATGGCCGCAAATAGCTGGGTAGCGTATGATTTAAGTTCTTGCTGCGGGATAGATTCGGGGACCCCTCTGATTTTAATGTTATTCCTCCTGGATCTGTCCTCAATGTCGGCCATCTTGGCTTTCATTGATTCTAATTCTTCATCTCTAGCCTCATCCGCGTCCACCAACTCATTTATTGTGGAGGCATACTCCCCCATTTTGTTTTCTATGTGTGTAACTTTATCCGCAACTGTCCGGAGCTCTGATCCAAATTTGTGTAAACAGTTCACCATATCTGAGTGAAGGGAACCCCTTAGTGAGACTAACATCTCCTTTAACACTGTGTCTAGGATCGGTTGGTCGTTTGTGGGGAAGGTGTCAATGGAGTCAGGCAGCTCCCTGGTGTCATCCCCTGAGTCTAGCAGTGAGCTCACCTCATTGCTGTCATCCGTGGCATCCGGCCTAAACCTGGCCTTCTCTGGGCTCCCGGAGGAAGGGGTAGCTGGCGGGGATGTCATACCTTTAGGTGGGTTGCTTCTTTTGTGCGGATTCGGCTGCGTTCCTCCTCGTGGAGCGGCTGTGTTTGGCGTGGATTAATGGCCGGCGCCATTTTGTTTAGGCCCGCTGGAGAAGAATTCCGTCAGGCGGGTCGGCCCTTTCGGCTTGTTCTTTCGAGCCGGCATTTTGGTTGTGCTGTCTCCCGGTGTCTGCCGTCTATTTCGCCGGGTTTTGTTCGTCGGATCAGGTCTGGGCAAGGTACCGGGTGCCGTTGTGTGTCCCGTTGTGCTCGGAGCTCCTGGCTTACGCGGCCATCTTGGTCTCCGGCTAGCTCCACCCCGGAGTGAACTTCTTTTGAAGGTCCAGCAGCTGGGGCAGGAAATTTTGCCTGGTACAATCGGACGTCGGTGTACTGCTAGCAGAGTGCCCGCAAGTACTTGGCTGTGACACACCTAATTCTATACCTTCATTCCTCTCAGTGCAGCTTTCAGAGAGGACTGAAGGTATAGTGGGGTTGGAGATCCCAGCTGATGAGGAGCAAGGAGAGGTCCGCTTTGTTCTTTGGTGTGGGTCTTTAAGTTACACTTGCCAACGAGCTGCATGCCAGGTCAACATATGTCTGGACATGCTTGTGGTGCCCAAGCGGCTGATGTTTTGGCCACGCAAGATACGCTTGAGACATATGTTGCAAATAGCAGCGGTGCGATCTGATGCACTGGTCTCAAAAAAGGCCCACACCAAAGAACTTTTGTAATAACGCGCAGAGGCAGCGCCCTGCACAGGCAGAGCTCTGCGGTGTGATTCAGTCGGTGTGCTGCCCTTAAGCTGGCCCCCGGAGGGCATCCTGTTGGAGATGTGCCTCCTCCTCCTCCTCCTCCTCCTCTCTCCTATCAGGCATCCACGTGGAGTCAGTGACCTCATCATCCCCTCCCTCTTCACCACTGGAGAAATCCTGGCAGTATGCTGCAGCTGGTGGAACATGACTGCCAGATTGCTGTCCTTGAGCATCCCCTCTCTCTGCGCTCATGTTACTGCTTTCCTCTAGCTGGGTATCATCATCAGAGCCTTCAAAACGCTGGGCATTCTCCTGGAGCATTTACCCAACACTGTGGTCAAACAGTTCGGGGGACTCCTCAGGAGGACATGGTGGGTCTAGGGAAGGAGTGACTGATGACATTGAGACGAGGGAAGAGGACGCGTTGGCAGCTGCTTTGCCAGTACCCTGAGCCTGGGTGAGAGAGGATGAGGAGGATGAGGAGGGCTTGGTCATCCACTCTACCAAGTCTTTGGCATGATGCGGCTCAACACGTCTAGCTGACGAAAAAAAGGACAAGCGTGTCCCATGACCACGTGCTGATGATGATGAACCACGTCCACAACCAGCACTGTTGTCTCTAGACACAGAGCCCGCTTGCCCTCTTTTATTGGCTCGTGACTGTCTGCCTCTCCTTGTTGGCCTTCCAGACATTGTAATGGCCTGCAGGGAGATGGGAAAACCAGCAATTTGATAGTGTATATTGTGCTGGAGGCACAGAAGTCACAGTAACTCCTGCAGATGGCTGTATCAGAGAACACCAGCTAATATGGGTAGATACAGGTGTATACTGGGCTTTGCTGGAGGCACAGAAGACACAGTAACTCCTGCAGATGGCTGTATCAAAGAACACCAGCTAATATGGGTAGATACAGGTGTATACTGGGCTGTGCTGGAGGCACAGAACACACACTAACTCCTGCAGATGGCTGTATCAGAGAACACCAGGAAATATGGGTAGATACAGGTGTATACTGGGCTGTGCTGGAGGCACAGAAGACACACTAACTTCTGCAGAAGCCTGAGTATATCTCACACTGTCCCTGCCTATCTAGCGCTCTCCCTGACCGCCGCAACACACTACACAAGGCCGCCGCAATGGCGGCCTTATATAGTGTGGGGCGTGTACTAAACCCCCTGAGCTATAATTGGCCACAAGCATCCTGCCTGTGGCCAATTATGGCTCTCCTCGCTGACGGAGCTGTGATTGGCCAAGCATGCAGGGTCACAGTGCATGCTTGGCCAATCTGCAGCCAGCAATGCACTGCGACTGGCGCAGTGCATTTTGGGCCATTCGTATCACACGAATTTGATGTGAACGGCCCACAGAGTTCTGGTTTCGTTGGACAGACGAACGGCCGATGTTCGATTCGAACATGGTTCGAATTGAACACCGGGCTCATCCCTATCTATAAATATTCATCTCTTTATACTGGCATATGATTGAAATGAATAGTACTGTGAAAGATCAATTTCCGTTCCTTTTGTTGTACAATATAGTGGAGGTATGTGAGTACAGAGTTGATTAATCTGGCTCCCATATGATGTGTTAAAATTGTTGGTTGTGCAGTAGCCAATTCGTGTTTCAGATAGTTAATCTAATTTTCTAGGAGTTCATTTTTGTGAGGTGTCACCTTAAATGTAGCTGTTGTTCACAAGTGGGTTCCATAACAAAGGGAACAACACTAAAACACAATTGTACAAATATAACAAAATTTGTGTGGATGAAAATATTCTGTTAAAATCAGTGATCTTATAGTTTTCATGTTTCTCTCAACAGACACACAACAAGCTACAGCTTCAATACATTTCCACTTTCACATGTTTACCCCACTGTAACAAATGGTACTTATTTTCTTGGATGTAGAGCATCAAAAATAGACAGTTAATTTAATCTAAGTGTCACTCATGGTTAAGCAGACCTTAATTTGTTCAGTCAGACAAGAAAAAGCTTAAATAGATGTGAGAAGTCTAATAAATCATCCTTAAATGTATAATTGGATAGAAAATAACTGGAAACAACAGTCTGTGTATTCATAATTTCCATAAACTGCAAAAAAATAAAAAATTCAAGTTGATACAACAATATAAATAACAGCAATTAAAAAAAAAAAAAACTTTATAATGTAGAAGTTCTTATACTATAGGCCAGGCAACCTTAAAGAGGTAGAGATCTACCTGAAAAACATGGGAGAAGTCAAAGATCATCAGGCACAGTGTCGCCTCCTCACACCTGATTTAAAGCTCTAATTGCCATACTACTGTGTTGCAATCGCGTGCATTGCATGTTAATCATGGGTTTAAATCAGGTGGTGAACAGGGAACATACCACCTCCTTACCACCTGTCAAAAATACTTGGATCACTTTTCAGAGGAACAGCAGTGGATCTGCGACTTTTCTGTGTTAGCTGTGCTTTTTGACTTCTATTATATCCTGCAGGTGTGGTGCACTTTTTTAAAACTGCAGCAAAATTTCTTTGTTCAGAAAGTACACCAAACCCGCAGGATATAATAGAAGTCTTAGGCTAAGCACAGCAAACCCGCAGGAAAGTTGAAGGTACACTGCACTGCACTTGCTGTGTGGGTAAATCACACCACATCAGAGTGAAAGCATACCTATACTATTATTACACTGTCCTGAAGATCTCTTCTTTCCCACTGCTGGCACCACTATGGAGACTGCTATCCGGGATAAGAGGTGGAGTTCAGTTGGTATCAATGGCCACCACCATTGTGGGTAAGGAAACCTGGCAGTGTAGCCTTTCAGCTTCACGACCAGGTCCCTACTGCACATGCACAAAGCGTGCTGAGCTCTCTCACTGGCCAAGCTGAAGGGGAGGGAGACCAAGCTGCTGACGTAATTTGCCGTGGCCCTGTCTCCTGGAAGTGGGGGCAGGGTACTGTAAAAAACAGGTATCCCCCCAAAAGGTGCCAAATGTGGCACTGGAGGGGGGAGAAGTGGAAGTTCCACATTTGGGTGGAACTCCGTTTTAAGTGTGAACCCAACCTAACTTGATAGAATGTACTTCATTAGTTGCAATGAGAATTACCTCTATTTTCTGATGCTCTAAGCTACTCTTTTATCCATCCCTTTATAGTGTGAGAAGGATAAAGTTCAAATGTACAGTGAGAATTTTCTTTACCTTCCACATCGCTAAGTACTGAAACTACCTAATATAGTATTTAATATCATATTTGTGTGGATAGTTTACCATCAGTAAATCTAAAGAGAAAATAATATTAAAAACAAATTGAAACATTTGTCTTCAAAGCAGCATGAAATATAGTATATTATATGAACCTACTTTATTTTTTTAATGGTTCTATCTAAACTGAATAATAGCTTAATATGTTCATAATGCTGCATAACGTTCTTCTCTGCTTCATAGTTACATAGTTAGTCAGGTTGAAAAAAGACACAAGTCCATCTAGTTCAACCAATAAAATGGCTCCAGTCCATATTGAGTAAATATAAAGTAAGATTATAAAACATAATTGAACTTTTGTGCTTGTATGTTACATATTTAAATGCATTAAAACCATTCAATCAGGCGTGACTAATACCGCAGACCAATGGCAAAAAACACTGCGCATTACATATGCAGCGACCAAGAGTGTCAACTTATGGGAACTTACTCACAAAATACTACTACGTTGGTATCTAACACCTTACCAAATATCAAAATTAGATTTTCATACTTCCTCACTCTGTTGGAGGAACTGAGGATGTATTGGCACACTACTGTATACCATATAGTGTGGACATGTCCAGCATTGCATGCCTTTTGGCCCAACATTTTTGGGCTAATCTCAAACATTGTAGGGACACATGTCCCTCTCTCTGCAGGTATGGCCATCTTATCCCTAGGCATAGACCACATTCCAGCAGCTTCAAGAACCATACTAACCCAACTTCGTGTTCTTATCCCCCTGCGGCCGCATCCATCTCTAAACAGATACCCTTCTGGGTATCGCCGCTCCGGCCAATCACAGCGCCGCTGCAGCGCTGTGATTGGCCAGAGCGGCGAGGACGTCGCTCCGCGCATGCACGCGAGACACTTCAACTGCGGTGAGCCGCAGTTGTGAATTGGGATTAACCCTGTAAATGCACCATTGTCTACGGCATGCATGCGCCGTAGACAACGTTGTAAAACGTTCTTTTCAAATATCTCCTAAACCATGCAGGTTTTAGACATGGGAACTGTCAAAAAATTTGTTTCGTTTCGTTTCGTCCCGTTTCGTATATAAAAAAATTCGTAATTCGTAATTCGTGTACGAAATTCCGTTCGAATTCGTACGAAATACGAAATTCGGACGAATCGTAATTTTTTTTACGAATCGTTAGTAAAGTTACGAATCGCTACGAATCGTTACGAATCGTTAACGTGGCTAATGCATTGTTGGTTCTCATAACACAGAGAACAATTCGAATCCAACTACAAATATTGAATTTCAATTTCAAGTTACGAATCGTTACGAATCGTTATAAATAGTTACGAATCGTTACGAATCGTTATGAATAGTTACGAATCGTTAGTAAATCCAACTACCAATATCGAATTTCAACTAATTTGAACGAAATTATTATAGCAGATATAACGAATGAATTCAAATGAATTCGAATGAATTCGAATGACAAAGTGTCATTTTTGCAGAAAAAAAAAAAGCGTAGGGGTCCCCCCAAATTCAATAACCAGGCCCTTCAGGTCTGGTATGGATATTAAGGGGGACCCCAGCCAAAAAAAAAAAAAAAAAATGGCGTGGGGTCCCCCCCAAATATCCATACCAGACCCTTCAGGTCTGGGATGGATTTTAAGGGGAACACCGGCCAAAAAATAAATAAAAAAATGGCGTGGGGTCCCCCTCAAAATCCATACCAGACCCTTTATCCGAGCACGCAACCTGGCAGGCCGCAGGAAAGGAGGGGGGGACGAGAGCGGCCCCCCCTCCCGCCTGAACCGTACCAGGCCACATGCCCTCAACATTGGGAGGGTGCTTTGGGGTCCCCCCCAAAGCACCTTGTCCCCATGTTGATGAGGACAAGGGCCTCATCCCCACAACCCTGGCCGGTGGTTGTGGGGGTCTGCGGGCGGGGGGCTTATCGAATCTGGAAGCCCCCTTTAACAAGGGGACCCCCAGATCCCCCCCCTGTGTGAAATGGTAAGGGGGTACAAAAGTACCCCTACCATTTCACCAAAAAAGGTGACAAAATGGTAAAAATGACAGGAGACGGTCTTTGACAATTCCTTTATTAAAATCTTCTTTCTTCATCTTCTCCTTCTGGCATCTTCTTCCATCGTCTTCTTCCTTCGATTCGCTTCTTCTTCCTCCGGTCTTCTCGTCCTTCTCGTCCGGCGTCGTCCTTCTCGTCCGGCATCGTCGTCTCTTCTCGCAGGCCGCTCCTCGCAATGGGAGGCTCCCGCTCTGTGAGGCTCCGCTCCGGGTGACAGGTCTTTTATAACGAAGGCACCTGGTGACCCCGCCCCCTCTGACGCACGGGGACGTCATGTGGAATTCCCTATGGCTTTCCCCATGACGTCAGAGGGGGGGGCGGGGTCACCAGGTGCCTTCGTTATACAAGACCTGTCACCCGGAGCGGAGCCTCACAGAGCGGGAGCCTCCCATTGCGAGGAGCGGCCTGCAAGAAGAGACGACGATGCCGGACGAGAAGGACGACGCCGGACGAGAAGGACGAGAAGACCGGAGGAAGAAGAAGCGAATCGAAGGAAGAAGAAGATGGAAGAAGATGCCGGAAGGAGAAGATGAAGAAAGAAGATTTTAATAAAGGAATTGTCAAAGACTGTCTCCTGTCATTTTTACCATTTTGTCACCTTTTTTGGTGAAATGGTAGGGGTACTTTTGTACCCCCTTACCATTTCACACAGGGGGGGGGCCGGGATCTGGGGGTCCCCTTGTTAAAGGGGGCTTCCAGATTCCGATAAGCCCCCCGCCCGCAGACCCCCACAACCACCGGGCACGGTTGTGGGGAAGAGGCCCTTGTCCTCATCAACATGGGGACAAGGTGCTTTAGGGGTCTCAGACCCCCAAAGCACCCTCCCAATGTTGAGGGCATGTGGCCTGGTACGGTTCAGGCGGGAGGGGGGGCCGCTCTCGTCCCCCCTCCTTTCCTGCGGCCTGCCAGGTTGCGTGCTCGGATAAAGGGTCTGGTATGGATTTTATGGGGGACCCCACGCCATTTTTTTTGGCTAGGGTTCCCCTTAAAATCCATCCCAGACCTCTAGGGTCTGATATGGATTTTGAGGGGGACCCTACGCCATTTTTTTTTTTTTTTTTTTTTTTTTTGGCTGGGGTCCCCCTTAATATCCATCCCAGACCTGAAGGGCCTGGTTATTGAATTTGGGGGGACCCCTACGCTTTTTTTTTATCAATGACTTCAATGAATGACAGTTCTCTGTATTACGGATCCAACAATTCATTTGCCGGCAATAGCTGGGACTCGTGATTTTAAATAGTTTTTTTTTTCCTGCAAAAATGACACTGCAGGAACAGTTCTCTATATTATATATACTGAATCTCGAATCATTCAAAGCATTCGTTATATCCGCTATTATAATTTATTTCATATTAGTTGAAATTACATATTTGTTAGTTACAATACAACATTCGAATTGTTCTCTGTATTACGGGAATCGGCAATTAGCCGCGAGTGATTTTAAATGTCTTTTTTTTTTCCTGCAAAAATGACACATTGTACAGAGAGAGTTCTAAACACGGGAAACATGCGCCCTTCTATATACTATATACTCTATAGTATGTCTATGAATGGGGGCATGTTTCCCGTGTTTAGAACTCTCTCTGTACAATGTGTCATTTTTGCAGGAAAAAAAGACATTTAAAATCACTCGCGGCTAATTGCCGATTCCCGTAATACAGAGAACAATTCGAATGTTGTATTGTAACTAACAAATATGTAATTTCAACTAACATGAAAGAAATTATAATAGCGGATATAACGAATGCTTCGAATGATTCGAGATTCAGTATATCTAATATAGAGAACTGTTCCTGCAGTGTCATTTTTGCAGGAAAAAAAAACTATTTAAAATCACGAGTCGCAGCTATTGCCGGCAAATGAATTGTTGGATCCGTAATACAGAGAACTGTCATTCATTGAAGTCATTGATAAAAAAAAAGCGTAGGGGTCCCCCCAAATTCAATAACCAGGCCCTTCAGGTCTGGGATGGATATTAAGGGGGACCCCAGCCAAAAAAAAAAAAAAATGGCGTAGGGTCCCCCTCAAAATCCATACCAGACCCTTGAGGTCTGGGATGGATTTTAAGGGGAACCCTAGCCAAAAAAAATGGCGTGGGGTCCCCCATAAAATCCATACCAGACCCTTATCCGAGCACGCAACCTGGCAGGCCGCAGGAAAGGAGGGGGGACGAGAGCGGCCCCCCCTCTCGCCTGAACCGTACCAGGCCACATGCCCTCAACATTGGGAGGGTGCTTTGGGGTCCCCCCCAAAGCACCTTGTCCCCATGTTGATGAGGACAAGGGCCTCATCCCCACAACCGTGCCCGGTGGTTGTGGGGGTCTGCGGGCGGGGGGCTTATCGGAATCTGGAAGCCCCCTTTAACAAGGGGACCCCCAGATCCCGGCCCCCCCCCTGTGTGAAATGGTAAGGGGGTACAAAAGTACCCCTACCATTTCACCAAATAAGTGGCAAAAATGGTAAAAATGACAGGAGACGGTCTTTGACAATTCCTTTATTAAAATCTTCTTTCTTCTTTCTTCTGGTCTTCCTTCTTCATCTTCTCCTTCCGGCATCTTCTTCCATCTTCTTCTTCCTTCGATTCGCTTCTTCTTCCTCCGGTCTTCTCGTCCTTTTCGTCCGGCGTCGTCCTTCTTGTCCGGCATCAGCGTCTCTTCTCGCAGGCCGCTCCTCGCAATGGGAGGCTCCCGCTGTGTGAGGCTTCCCTCCGTCTGACAGGTCTTGTATAACGAAGGCACCTGGTGACCCCGCCCCCCCTCTGACGTCATGGGGAAAGCCATAGGGAATTCCACATGACGTCCCCGTGCGTCAGAGGGGGCGGGGTCACCAGGTGCCTTCGTTATAAAAGACCTGTCACCCGGAGCGGAGCCTCACAGAGCGGGAGCCTCCCATTGCGAGGAGCGGCCTGCGAGAAGAGACGACGATGCCGGACGAGAAGGACGACGCCGGACGAGAAGGACGAGAAGACCGGAGGAAGAAGAAGCGAATCGAAGGAAGAAGACGATGGAAGAAGATGCCGGAAGGAGAAGATGAAGAAAGGAAGAAGGAAGAGCAGAAGAAAGAAGAAAGAAGATTTTAATAAAGGAATTGTCAAAGACCGTCTCCTGTCATTTTTACCATTTTTGCCACTTTTTTGGTGAAATGGTAGGGGTACTTTTGTACCCCCTTACCATTTCACACAGGGGGGGGGGGCGGGATCTGGGGGTCCCCTTGTTAAAGGGGGCTTCCAGATTCCGATAAGCCCCCCGCCCGCAGACCCCCACAACCACCGGCCAGGGTTGTGGGGATGAGGCCCTTGTCCTCATCAACATGGGGACAAGGTGCTTTGGGGGGGACCCCAAAGCACCCTTCCAATGTTGAGGGCATGTGGCCTGGTACGGTTCAGGCGAGAGGGGGGGGCGCTCTCGTCCCCCCCTCCTTTCCTGCGGCCTGCCAGGTTGCGTGCTCGGATAAAGGGTCTGGTATGGATTTTGAGGGGGACCCCCACGCCATTTTTTTTTTTTTTTTGGCCGGGGTTCCCCTTAAAATCCATCCCAGACCTGAAGGGTCTGGTATGGATATTTGGGGGGGACCCCACGCCATTTTTTTTTTTTTTTTTGGCTGGGGTCCCCCTTAATATCCATACCAGACCTGAAGGGCCTGGTATTGATATTTGGGGGGACCCCTACGCATTTTTTTTTATTTTTTTTTTGGGGTCCCCCTTTATATCAATACCAGACCTGAAGGGCCTGGTTTTTGAATTTGGGGGGACCCCTACGCTTTTTTTTTTATATCAATGATGACTGTTTTTTAAATAGCTTTTTTTTCTGCAAAAATGACACTTTGTGCATTCGAATTCATTCGAATGCATTCGAATTCATTCGTTATATCTGCTATAATAATTTCGTTTGAATTAGTTGAAATTTGATATTGGTAGTTGGATTCGAATAATTTGGAGCTGAAATTCGTAAACGGAATTTTTCCTGCAAAAATGACACTTTGTCATTCGAATTCATTCGAATCCATTCGAATTCATTCGAATTCATTCGAATTCATTCGAATCATTCGGCGACGAAATTCGTAAACGGAATTTCGTATTCCGTACGGAATTCGTAAAAAAAAAAATTCGTACTACAGATTCGTAAATTCGTACGAATTCGTACGAATTTTTCGAAAAATTCGTACGAATTACGAATTCGTACGAAACGAATCGCACATGTCTAGCAGGTTTAGGAGATATTTCTTGTACCTACAGGTAAGCCTTAATCTAGGCTTACCTGTAGGTGCAAGTTGAATTTTAGAGTATACAACCACTTTAATATTTTCTGTATACAAACTCTCCAATATAAATATTTTCTCTATACATTATTTTTCCATATAACGTCCCTAGACAATAATTGCTTCAGTTCATTTTTTTATGTCATTTAACCTTCCACTTTGGTTTCATATAAAATTAAGAAAAAGCTCAGTATTCAGCTTTTTACACCTAAAGTCAGAACATTAATAAAATCGCAAAGACAAAAGGTAAAAATTCGTAAGATGTGCTAAAGGCTATGTTCACACTGATGAGGTGTGAGTTGAATCATTTTTGCAGTTTAATTTGAAGGAGCAGCTGCTGTGCGAGTTGATGTGGTTCAGATACAAGTCTAATCAGTTTTTGATGTGACTTCAATGGAGCTGTGATTTCTGTGCAATTTCTGTCCTGGACTCCCACTCTCCTTTTCGGGCAAGTCAGGAATAAAGCGAACACTTTATGTACTTTTGCTACACTTTATGTACTTTCTTTATCTCCAAACAGGAATAAAGCAAAGCCTTCCAGAAAACATACTGGAATCATGTTATCTTAGGACAGATAGAGTAAGTGTTTTACATGCAGTTACCAAGTCTATGGAGCTAGAAATCACACCGCTCCAAACTTGCACATTTTTAAAATCACATCAGAATCGCACTGCATCTACAGTATGTGAAGGGCCTCCATGGAAAATTATGTAATTTCACTTCTCATGAGATTTCATGCCTTCTGGAATGCATCAGGAATCGCATCAGTGTGAACCAGGGCTAAAGAAGCACTGCTGTAGGGAGCATGGGGACATCTTTCAGCAGGTCTCAGACTTCCCGTCTTGTCACTTTGCCTGTGTAAACTTTGTGTTCTGAGAGTGGGGATGAGATGAATATACCTGGGCTTGGTTTGCTGGACATTCACCAAACTATGCTGAAATTCTAAACATTAATCCGAATCCTATAAAAGTCAATGGGAGCAGAATTTGTAAACTCAATACTGTCCAATTTCAAAGCACATAGGCAAGCTATTGTCATTGCTTCCACAGCCTCCTGAATAGCCCCACCACAAATCCTAGAAGGCTCCAGTATCAGCGACACAGACCAACAAGTCAGAGGAGTTATGTGCATCATCAGGAGACAGCTGCCTGATCCCAGAAGAGATGGATGACTCCCAAAGATGTCAGGGAAGAAGATGAAAGTGTGGGATGTGGGCTGTGCTCAATTGAGCAGCAGATTGCAGCAGGACACTAGTGAATTTTCTGATGAGAGTTTCTTTCTGATCCCTGTATACATGACACTGGCAGGGAAGGGGTTAACTACAGGGGTGATCAAGGGGTTGAATGTGTTCCCTGGGAGGTGTTTCTAACTGTGGGAGGAGTGGATTCACTGGAGGAGAAGAGAGATCGTGATTCAGCTTAGCTGAAACACAATCTCTCTCTTTTCCTCCCTGACAGAGTAGCTTTGTCTACATCGGCACACAGCTGCTCCATGTCTCTTCTGAGCGATTGGTAGGTCACAGAGGCCAGACCCACTGATTGTGGCTCCAATCACAGCGGGAGTAGTTCCCGCATGCCCCCTAAACCATGTGCACGGAATCACGTACAGGTAAATGATTTTGCGCACCCGGGCCCTTCCACAGTAAATGTACATGGGGTGGTCCGGAAACGGTTAAAAATAACAAGGGATTTCAGATAATGCATGAATGAATAAAAAGGGGAAAATAATACCCCTGCTCATTTACAAAAAATGTATACATTAAATAAACACACCATATACTTTGACATGTCTTATAAAAAAAAAAGTCCCACAATGTAAACCCATCATCATCAATCACATTTTCATGAGGCTTCTGGGAGAAAAATAAATACATCTTAATGCTTTTTATTATAAACTGGGGTGGGCCCTGTTTAAAATGTGACCTAGAGTCAACACAACAATTTTGTCTTTTGTCTGTAAAATAAAAACACTCTAATTTTGATTGGTTATAAATCTGTTTTTTTCACTGTAAAATGGTAGCCTACTAAATAGACTTAGCAATATTTCTGCCTTTTTCAGTGAAATAATATACCCTGATTTAGATTTCTTGAGTAAAAATTGCCTGGTGTCTCCCTCTTAAACCACAGCCTACATTTGCTGTTTTTTTTCATGTTCATATGTCACTTTTCTTTACAAAATCCAAAGACTTCTGTGGGTGAACTGCAGAGGGGAGTTGTGGGCACAACTGCTGTCTGTGAGATAGTAGTAGACATGTGCATTCCTTTTCGTCCGAATGCATTTTCATCTGAATTTCGGGTATTTTCCTTATTGTTTTAACAAACGATAACGAACGTGCAGAATCCGAAAACCAAAAGAAACGACATAAACAAATGCTTTATTTTTTTTTGTTTTCGTTGTGACAACAGTTCGATATAGATAGGAGATTCGACATGGCGCTGACAAAAGTGATCTGTGTCCATTGAACCTGTGGTTAAATGTGCCTAAGCTCTATTAGTCCAAGATTATTCTACATAGAGAGAAAAGATTCAACATAGAGAGGAAAGATTTGACATAGAGAGAAAAGATTCAACATTATAGAGACAATAGCAAAAAAGGTTGAATGTGCCTAACCTAACTCTATTAGTCCAAGATTATTCGACATAGAGAGAAAAGATTCGACATAAATATTTGACGAAGCAGTCGGCGCAAGCGGACATTTATGGTCAAATGCTCTGCCCATAGGCTATAGAAGAATTCTAATGTTGGTTGACTAGTAATAATAATTAATAAATATAATTAATACTAGTGTCATACAACATTAGAATTCTACTATAGCTTTTAGGTGGAACATTCGACCGTAAATGTACGATTGCAGCGTCGTACAGTTTAGCTGCTCCGTCAAATCTTTTTAGATTATTCAACAGACACCATAAGCCTTCAATGACAGATTCGACCTTAATTATTTCGGATCTTCGGACGAATGCATTTTTTTAACGAAACAAAATAAATAAAAATGAATTTCTGGGAGTATGGTAACTAAATAATTACATTTTTTGGACAAAAACAAAATTCCGAAAAACAAAATATTTCAGCGTGCACATGTCTAGATAGTAGCATCTTTTCTGTCAGAGTCCTGGAAGTTTACAGATAGCTGTATGCCCGAGGCTCCCTAAAACTGTCAGATGTAAACAAAAGAGATAAGTCCATGAGATGACATGCACCTCATTGGACCTAATTCATATTATGCCAGCACATTTTAAAAAGTGTCTGAATTGCTGGAGTTCATCTTTAAATTGCAACCTTGTAAAAGTGATGACATACCCTTGAGTGAGTCTGTACAGTATTTGGCTTTTGTCTCTGGCTTTTGTCTCTAAAATAATATGCTGAAATGTTTATTTATAATATTTTTTTCTATATAATATTATATATCATTTTGGTTTAAAATCTAAGTTATAACTTCTTTCTTTGTGTTTATTAGACCCTGTCAGGCAGTTGTTGTTAACTGTTTAAGTTGCCTTCATTGTCCAAGCACCTCATTGCATTCTTAGAACCTCCCAAAATGTTTAAAAAAATACTCTGCACCTAAAATATAGCACACCCTCATCCCAGTTTGCTTCAAGTGGATGTAAACCTGATTCATGAAATTTGATCTGAGCACATATCTGCAGTGTTTTGTTATCTCTCTTATCTCTCTTATTTAAAGCACTATGTCCTGTAGCTGTCTCCTGCCCCGTTCTTCTGTTATCAGCCTGATACCTCCTGACAAGTTCTGCGTCACATATGATAAAAGCATCCAGAGTTTTGTGTTGGGGAGGATACTATAAATAGATTATCATAACCCTGAACTATTCAACAAACAGAAATTAAAGTTTCTACCTATGAGGAGAGGGGGTGTGTGCCTTTCCTCCAATCAGCTGTCTTGGCTGTATGCCCAGGCTTCACTGCAGTGTTAACACGATCTGAATTTTCTAAACAGTATTTACAGATGAAGACAGCAGATATACATGTAAAACTTATGTAGGGAGATTTTTTTCATCTCTGTATCATCTGAGCTTGTTCACTTCACTGGGTATATGTGAGGATTTACATCCACTTTAACTGCAGTTTCTCAGTCACACAATCTCCCCACTGCGTTGAATGGCCTCTCTGACACATGCAATAGGGCAGGCTAGTACCTGAAGAGCATGTTGGGCCGCCTTCATCCAGTACTCCAGCCTGGATACCCAATAATTATTGGATGTGATTGCTAAAACATTATGCACCTGGCATGGCACATGCAGCAGGGCAGGGTAGTACCTGGAGCTCATATTGGGTCATATATTGGGTCACCTCCAGCCAGTGATACCCAATAGTTAGTGTGCATTAACAAATCTCACCCAGCCTATTAAAATGCAACTTCTCAGTCTCAAATTCACCCCACTATGGTAAAGGCTCTTTCAGACATGACACATGCTGCAGGGAATGCATGTCAGCCAGCTCTAGCCAATGTTCTATTCTGGATATCCAATGGGTAATAAATATTATTTTTAAAACAGTGTGCACCCAAAAACTGTGCACCCTCACCCAAGGTAGTTTTAATGCAACTGTCTTCTCTTGCTCTGGTGAAGGTCCTTTCTGACATGACGGCAGCTGGGCAGATCTGTTCCTGAAGCACATATTGGGCTGCCTCGATCCAGTGGTCCGGAGTATGCTCCAGCAGGAAGAGGGATTGTGTAACTAATCCCTGCCTCATTGTGGCTCACCATTGTGGTTAACTCTTTAAATGGTGACAGGATGTTGCATGCATCCTGAATCAAGAGGCACATGGTAATAGGCTGGTGCTGCAGGTACAGCCACTGCAGCATGCTTCTGCCATGTGAATTCATCCAATATCAGTCAGCTGGCAGGCAGCTTGTGTTACTGCTGCATTTCAACCAAGTAAACATTTCATGGAAATGGCTGCCTTAAGTGGACACTCTCTCTCTCTGTTCTGAGCTACATCAGGACATCCTGAAAGGATACTCAACCAGGAACATCTGTATCACCAGGTTGAAGACATGTGCCAGGCAAGATGTGTGTGAACTTTCCTTGCCAAAGGGCAGCAAGCAGGTTGGTGTTATTGTCTCCCATGACTTGTCCTAGCATAAGCTGGTGTGGTATCAGCCACCTCTTTGTCTGCCTGAAGAGCTTTCAGAATCTCTGGATTAGTGAAGATCCAGTCCACCAGGTATATCAACTACAAAACATGGCAACATTTTGCCTGGGCTGTTACATAGTCTCTGAGGCAATTGTTGGAAATGGTGGCTCTGAGGGGTAACAGGACAGGGGTCACTAAGAAGAAGGGAGAGAGGTGACTGCACTATCATTGAGGTGCAGGACAAGGGGTGGAAGTACCAGTTCCACCTGTGTTTCCCATCCTGCTTCATTTACAGCCATCAGAAAATTTGGCCAGCTTGCCATTAAAAAAGATGTAGTGTCCCTGCCCATGTTTTTATGACCATGTGTCTGTGGTTATGTGGACTTTGCCACTGACCGCATGGTACAGCAACACAGAGACATTATCTGGCATATGCTTGTGGAGTGTAAAAAATGACAGCTTATATCAAATGGCTAATTTAATAATATGGCTGGGAATCCCCAGCCACATAGGCAAATAGATGAGAAATGGAGTGGGTTACATAATTGCCTAAATATGGTCACATGGCCATAGTTGGGCAATGATGTCACTACTATTCCAGTTGCCATTGGTTGCTAAGGATAGAGCAGCTGCTTGCATCCGCTGTGTTCTTACCATCCACTGACGTAACAAGGCCAATTAGTTTATATGACTGGGAATTCCCGGCCATTTGCTTACATGGATCATTACATCATTGCCTAAATATGGCCTTTATGTAGCTGAGGACAGCTGTTTTTTTTTTTTTTTTTAAATCCATACCAGACCTAAAGGGTCTCTATGCACATTTTTTTCATTATTGCTGGAGAATGTACTAGGGTTGGTCACAATTATGCCCCGTACACACGGTCGGAAATTCCGACCACAAAATCCATTGGATTTTTTCCGACGGATTTTGTCCGACACTGGTGTTGCATACACACGGTCGGACAAAGTTGTCGGAAAATCCGATCATCCTGAACATGGTGACGTTCGTTGCGTACGACAGGACTACGTAGAGGCTAGTAGCCAATAGCTTTGGTCTTGTAATGTGATCTGAGCATGCGTGGCACTTTGTCCGTCGGAATTCGCTACACCCGATCGGAAAAAGTCCGATAGGACTTTGTTGTCGGAAAATTTGAGAGCAGGAGATAAAACTTTGTCCGTCGGAAAATCAGACGGAAAAAGTCCGATGGAGCCTACACACGGTCCGATAGAACATTTTCCTTTGGAAAATCCGACCGTGTGTATGGGGCATTACAAAGAAAAAAAAATGACAGTTTAAATTGTGGGCAAATAAAATTTCATTGCCAGCTTTTAAAAAAATACAGCACACAGACCCCTCCAAAGTTCCCCAGCAGTTAAAAAAAAGTTCAAGCTATTTATATGCTACATATTCAAGTGTTCCTGTAGTGTCCTGACACTGGCCAATTTCTACCAAGCACATACATGTAGTTTACATTTTGAATATTTTTTGAATAAGAGGGATTCGAGGGGGTATAGAAAATGTGGGGTTATGTTTTTTTAATTGTTTTTAATTGTTTTGTTTCACTCTATCTTGAAGATAACCAAAGGAGTCCTAAACATGTAAATTAAGGAGCACACAAAGTAAATTAGCCCCAAAACACTACATGAAATACACCTATCCCCTGTGTCTCAACCCAAGAAAAGTAAAAAAACAAAAACAAATATATTGTATATAAAATAATACAGAGGCAAACTTTACCCAACTATAGTAGGAAAAAAAATCTTGTCACAGGTAGGGGGAGTTAGGAGGAGTAGGGAGTCTACAAGCACACGTTACACCATAAATACTGATATAATGTAACATGTTTAAAAAGTGACCCTATCCTTTAACTATATGCCATTTAGATTGCAAATATATACCTGTTAAAGCAAAAATGCAGAGAAAAATGATAAAGTTTATGCAAAGGGGTTCCCCAACACCTTTATGCTTATCTCGCCTGCACTTCCTCTGAATTCCTTCCTCTGACGCAGCTAGGGACAGCTCCTGGGTGTTGAGGAGCATTTGACCTTCTAATTTGAGACGGTGCTAAGGCCTAGCAACCAGTGAGGGAAAAAAGTATTTGATCACCTGCTGATTTTGTACATTTGCCCACTGGCAAGTCTTTAAAAAAAAATGACCAGTCTGTAATTTTAATGGTAGGTTTATTTTAACAGTGAGACAGAATAACAACAAAAAAATCCAGAAAAATGCATTTCAAAAAAGTTATAAATTGATTTGAATTTTAATGGGTGAAATAAGTATTTGACCCCTTCTCAAAACATGACATAGTACTTGGTGGCAAAACCCTTGTTGGCAATCACAGAGGTCAGACGTTTCTTGTAGTTGGCCACCAGGTTTGAACACATCTCAGGAGGGATTTTGTCCCACTTGTATTTGCAGATCCTCTCCAAGTCATTAAGGTTTCAAGGCTGATGAGGGAAGGAGGTTCTCACCCAAGATTTGATGGTACATGGCCCTGTCCATCGTTCCTTTCATGCAGTGAAGTTGTCCTGCCCCCTTAGCAGAAAAACATATGTAGAAGAATATATATCGGACTAAACTGATGAACAAATTCGTTTTTTTTAATATATATATTTTTTTGGATATGTATTATAGCAGAAAGTAAAAAATCTATTTTTTTTTTTCAAAATTGACGCTCTTTTTTTGTTTATAGCACAAAAAAACAAAATACACAGAGGTGTTTAAATACCACCAAAAAAAAGCTCTATTTATGGTAAAAAAAGGACGTAAATTCTGTTTGAGGACTGCATCACATGATCGCGGAATTGTCAGTTAAAGTCATGCAGTGCCATATCGCAAAAAATGCTCTGGTCATTAAGGGGGGAAATTATTCCGGAGCTGAAGTGGTTAAAAAAAAAAAAAGAATAAAAAAAATGCACACAGCCCTTAGGGGTTTGCTATGTATTTTGGAGGACCTTTGGGGTTTGTGCGTCATTTTTTCTGTCAGTGCTAAAAAAATAAATAACTGCTCCTGGGATGTGTGATGTGATTCTGCAAGTGCAAAAGGTGGGTGAGGGGCTGCTTTAGGTTTCAGGACATATCACTAAGTAACCTAAAAGTTAATTCTTGCAGCATTGTGACAAAATACAAAGACTGTAAAGTTCCCTTAATATCTATTCAATTTGTGAATTGTTTTTATAATATTATCATTTGTTGGGTTGCAGCTCAATGGATCAATAACACCATAATGAAACAGATTATATCTCTACAAATGTTCACAATTCCAATCATGTTAATGCTAAAAATATTTGCTGTTGAAAAAAGGAGCTCTAGGTAAAGTCCCAAAGGTTGTTAATAGCATTTTATAAAATGTATTGATGTTCTCGGTCTTGTCTCTTGTGGCCTGGTGTCTACACTCCAAAATATCACAAGCCATTAAGAAGTGTGAAGAAAGGTCAAGATTACAGAATTTGTCTTCAATGGTTCAGAAAGGTGATGATTAGGGTTAAAATACACTATAATGCCCTTTAACAAAGGCAGGCCATTCTGTAAATGTTTTGTGAATAAATGGAGATGTTTTATTTCCATGGCTTCTTCTTTTTGTAAAATAAAAAAATAGCTTAAATAAATCGAGCTTGTTGCATTTGTTTAAATGCATGTTTAAAAATGTTACTAAACTGCAGGAGAACGTGTTTATTGAATAAAATGATGCAGTGCCAAATGTCCCAATGGTCATTATGTGTGATGTTATACAGTACTGGAGATGGGCTGAAGAACCCCCTGTTCGGTTCACAGCAGAACTCCCTAACAGGGGAAAAGTTATAACCCAAACGGCAAACCCCATTAATGTCTATGGGAGCCTAACAGGAAAGTGCCCATTTTGAAGGCTTATATGCAAGTAATTGGCCATTAAAGGGGTGTGGGGGTCGAGGTTTTTTTAATGATCGTTTTTTATAGTAGTGATTTAAATGATGCTTAAAGTGCAACAATAAAAATTAAAAATTGTTTTAAATATAGTGACTGGGGGGTTCCCTTAGTCTTCTTGTAAAGTGGTGCAGATATATGCTGCAGCAAAAATTACATTTCAAAAGAATAAAAAACAAGCCAAATCACATTTAAAATGACTTGTGGTTGCAATTGCTGTGAGACGGCTATTGAAAGAAATAAAATAAAGAAAAAAACTATGTCCCCCCCCTTCCCCCCTCCATACCAGGCCCTTCAGGTCTGGTATAGACTGTAAGTGGAACCCTATGCCGAATTTAAAAAAACGCTGTGCGCCCCCCCCAAAATTCATACCAGACCCTTATCTGAGCATGCAGACCGGCAGGTCAGGAAAGGCGGGGATGAGCAGTGCCCCCCGAACCATACTGGGCCACATCTGCTCAACATTGGAGGGTGGGTGGTTTGGGGCAGGGGGGACTCTGCCCCCTCTTCCCCAAAGCACCTTTGTTCCCATGTTGATGGGGACAAGGGCCTTATCCCCACAATCGTGGCCGGTGGTTGTGGGGGGTCTGCGGGCAGGGGGCTTATCGGTATCTGTAAGCCCCCTCTAACAAGGGGGCCTCCAGATCCTGGCCCCCCTATGTAAATGAGTATGGGGTACATAGTCCCCCTACCCACCTGGCTACATCAATTGGTGGCCCCCAGGCGACATAGCAAGGTTGCCCTGCCCCTTACCTATATAAGAAATAAATGTCCTAGGCCTGTCAAATGTCCTAGCTTGCAGTAGGCGGCCAGCCTTCATGTCGGCGGGAGCATTTTTATTTATTTTATTTTTTGGGTGCGACGGGTGGCATGATTTACGATGGATTTACATTGGACACTGTTTTTTTTTTTTAATAAAGGAATTGCCAAAAAACATGTGTGTGTTTTTATTACTGTTTGACACTTTTTTGGTGAATGGGTAAAAGTGTGTTGTACCTCATACTCATTCACATGGGGGGGGGGGGGGCAGGATCTGGCAGGACTTGTTAAAGAGGGCTTCCAGATCCCAATAAGCCCCCTGCCTGCATACCCCCACAACCACCGTTGTGGGGATGAGGCCCCCCTGCTCAAAAGCACCCACCCCCCGATGTTGAGGACATGTGGCTTGGTACAGTTCAGAAGGGGGGGCACTCGCTCGACCCCCCTTGTTTCCTGACCTGCCAGGCTGCATGCCTGGATAAGGGTCTGGTGTGGATTTTGGGGGCGAGGCTCCACGCTATTTAAAAAACAAGGCTTTTTTTTTGTTTTGTTTTACTTTTTTTTACCGGCAATTTATTTTATTTGTTTTTCTTAGCCCATTGACAGCTGATGACTCATCGGTTGTTAAGGACGCCATGGTCGGCTACCTAGCCCCACTCCTTAACAACTAGCTTATACTGCACCCTGATTGGACAAAGCTTTGCCCAATCAGGGCACAAAATGCACTATGCAGCGGGCAGTGCATTTCAGGGCATTCGATGGGGCGAACACCCACGAACACCCTGCAAATTCGGGGATTCCTGGAACGTTCCGGGGTTCCTAAACTAATGCTTGGTCCGAACAGTTCGCCCAACTCTATACAGTACATAACATTTTCTACTAGACCATGCCCCAAGCTAGTTTATTGTACATGTTATCAAACCTCAGAAATGTGCTCTGCCATCATTTTTTTTCAAATGTATTGCTAGGGTTAAATTAATATTTACGTGAGTTCAGGGCATGTGTCACATATCTGACCATATCTGAGATAATAAGGGTGGCCTCTTGCACAAATCCTGTCCAAATACCCCTGGTAGTGGAGACAGGGACTGCTAGGGCAGTGGAAGGGTGCAGGTGCCTGGCAGCTGTAGAAGTGAGCTGTAATTTGAAGACACAGGAGCCTTCCCAGTGGTGGCGTGGAGTCTGGTCACAAGCTTTGTTCAGCGGGAGCCAGACAGACAGGTGCAGAATCAGGATCACTTGCAAGGTCGGGAACAGGCAGAAGTCGGTAACGTGCTGGCGGTGGAGTACCAAATCAGGAGGCAGAGCCATAGTCATAAATCCAAGCCAGGTCGGAAACATAAGCAAGAAGCAGATATAGCAGGCAGGGGTGATCCAAGAGAGTTGTCAGATTTAGTCAGGTCCGGAACAAGGTCAGCGGACATGGATAAGAATCAGGAGCAGAGGAACCAAAGCTGAAAACAATCCAGTAAAAAAGGTGAAATACCATGCTATAACAAAAATTTAATAAAAAATGTAATAAAAAAGCAGCTGCTAGAAGTGGGATCCACACAAATAATAGATAGAAAGAAATGTAGCAGCGCTAAGGAGTGAATGAATAACACTGGTGCTAAATATTGAACGTATACCTAAAAAATAAAAAAAATAACCAAAAACAATTGATCAAACCAAGTACTGAAAAAGGCTATAATGAAAAAATATATATATATATATATATATATATATATATATATATATATATATATATATATAAAGTATATGTACATAAAAATATAAATATAGAACTAACAAAATTGTGTAAATAAAGAGTCTTGGATCAGAAGGTATAGATTGAATTCTCCCACCGTGACAACAGTCCAAGTTCATAAACCAAGTGTTCAAAAAATTCATAAATTAATATTGATTTCATGACATATCCACCACCGCATCAAAGATGTGACCACCGTGTGAAATGCAAGCTTACCAAATAGCAAGCTAGCCAAGCTTGTGACCTATAACCTGGTCGGGGCCTTTATCCCAAAGTGAACCAGGTATCTCCAATCCGGGCTCGTATCCTGGAGACAAGGCAGGTGCCTCAGAGGGATCAACACTCTACCAGATGTTTATTGGCAACTCAGTGGGCTCTCCTAAGCCAGGAAGCTCTAATAGGTGGTCATACGAAACCCAAAAAAGAAAGGCTCACCATAGCATAATTCCATCTGAACATGTTTAATAAAAGATAAAAAATTACACTTACAGTGTTGAAATTAAGTAACAGCAAGTAGCCAGCCGGCTGTGCATGGACGCCCGTCCACTGAGACACTGGTACGCAGTGACGCCAGCACATCAACTCCTCCCGATGTATGTTTCGTCAAAACAAGACAATCCAGCACTGAAACCAGGCAGACTCTCAGTTTAAATAGGCTGCTGGGCACCAGAATCTATGGATGCATGCACACGCTAACGTGTATGTGCACGTGTTTTCAAATTTTCAGCCAACAAATGTGTGTTGTCGGACTTTCCGATCGTGTGTACACAAGTCCGTTGGACAAAAGTCCAAAGTACAATCACGCATGCTCAGAAGCGAATGGTCTTGTAAACTAGCTTTCGTACTGGAAAATTAACATTTGTGACGTGGTAAATTATGAAATCTCCAAATGCAGCGCACATTCTCTTCTTCTTTAACCGCTTGCCGACCAGCCGCCACAGTTGTACTGTGGCAACCTGGCTCGGCTGCGCAAATAGCCGTCATGTTATGTCACTTCCAATTTCAGCCACTAGGGGCGCGTGTGTGATCCCTGCTTGCCCACGGAGCCGATGCGAGTGCCTGGCTGTTGCGATCAATGCTGGACTCCAGCGATTGCTCGGGGCACACGAGAACCAGTACTGTGTGTGTAAAATAGGGATGGTCCCAATGTTCGAGTCGAACGTAAGTGTTCGCCAAATAGCGAACAATTTGGGGTGTTCGTGGCAAATTCGAAAGCCGCGGAACACCCTTTAAAGGTCTATGGAAGAAATCAAAAGTGCTCATTTTAAAGGCTTATATGCATTGTATTGTCATAAAAAGTGTTTGGGGACCTGGGTCCTGCCCCAGGGGACATGTATCAATGCAAAAAAAAGTTTTAAAAACTAACGTTTTTTCGGGAGCAGTGATTTTAATAATGCCTAAAGTGAAACAATAAAAGTGTAATATTCCTTCAAATTTCATACCTGGGGGGTGTCTATAGTATGCCTGTAAAGTGATGCATGTTTCCCGTGTCTGAGTCTCGAATGTGAGTTTATATAAAAGGTAGAGAATCATTGACTAGTTTCAACCAGAGGAATTTTTTCGGGGACTGTGATCCCCTCCATGATAATATAATGGTCTTCCTTGCATAGAAATACAAAATGTGAAGCAGTCTCTTGGCTCGTGAGGGGATAGGCAGATCCCCAAAAATGCCTAAAAGGCAGTTCTTGGGATTCACAATGTGTGGCATGCCCAGTGCAGAGGAAACAAAGGAGCCTATAACTATTCATAAGTCCTGGACTATAGGACAGTCCCAAAAGCAACATAAAAAATCAACAGGATAGCCACAGCCTCTAAAACACTCAACTGAGGTGGATAATCCCATTTTAAATAGCCATGACAGTAATGAGTAATGAGTAAGGTGGGAGTGGTGAAAAATCTTGTTGTATAATGCGGTCCGAGAGGATATGATACGTCACTAAATTCAGACCAGTCGGTCTCATAAAAGAAATGTGCAGGGAGACCCACTTCGTCTGGGTAACCCGGAACTTGGGGTTGAAGTCTGTGGTAAAGGCAGCATAATGTGTGGAGATAAGTTTGGTAGGATCAGGGTCCCTTAACCTCTTCCCGACCTGCGCACGACGATAAACGTCAGCAGAATGGCACGGGCAGGCAGAAGGGCGTATATATAAGTCCCTTTTAAATGCCTGTCGTGCCATCGGGAGCGCGCCGGGAGCAGCACGCTCCCTCGCTGGTCGGGACCCCATGAGACCAGTCGCGGGTCCCGCAGACTCCATCGCCGCAGGGACACCTGCGATCGTCTCACGGGAAGGCTGAACGGGGAGATGCATAAAATAAACAGCATCTCCCCGTTCTGCCTAGCAACTAACCACTGCCACCTAGTGGTTAACCCCTTCACTGCCAGTGTCATTTACACAGGAATCAGTGCATTTAAATAGCACTGATTGCTGTATAAGTGACAATGGTCCCAAAAATGTGTCAAAAATGTCTGATGGGTCCGTCATAATGTCGCAGTCACAATAAAAATCACTGATCGCCGCCATTACTAGTAAAAAAAAAAATATTAATAAAAATGCTATAAAACTATCCCCTATTTTGTAAACGCTATAACTTCTGCGCAAACCAATCAATAATCGCTTATTGCGATGTTTTTACCAAAAATATGTAGAAGAATATGTATCGGCATAAACTGAGGAACATTTTTTTTTTTATATATTTTTGGGGATATTTATTATAGCAAAAAGTAAAAAATAATATGTTTTTTCAAAACTGACGCTCTTTTTTTGTTTATAGCGCAAAAAATAAAAACCGCAGGGGCGATCAAATAGCACCAAAAGAAAGCTCTATTTGTGGGAAAAAAAGGAAGTCAATTATGTTTGGGAGCCACGTCGCAGAACCGTGCAATTGTCAGTTAAAGCGACGCAGTGCCGAATCGCAAAAAGTGGTCTGGTCTTAAGCCAGCAAAATGGTCCGGTCTGAAAGTGGTTAAAGGGGTTGTAAACCCTTGTTTTTTTTTTAAATAACAAATATGTCATACTTACCTCCACTGTGCAGTTCGTTTTGCACAGAGTGGCCCCGATCCTCAACTTCTGGGGTCCCCCGGCGGTGCTGGTAGCTCCTCCCTACATCGAGTGCCCATGTTGGAGAAGGCTCTCCTAAGGTGGACACCCGTGCGGGCACACTCCCAGGTCCTGCTTCTGTGTACATTCACACAGAATGCAGGACGCAACCCCACCCCCACGTCATTGGATTTGATTGCCAGCAGCAGAAGCCAATGGCTGCGCTGCTATCAATCTATCCAATCAAGAGCCGAGACAATTGGCAGAGAGGTAGAGTGCTTCCCCGCAGAGGGAACGAACGGCTTCAGGTGAGTAAAATGGGGGGCTGGTCAGTGTCAGAAATGTTTTCACCTTAATGCATCCTTAATGCAACACAAGGATTTACAACCCCATTTACCATTTTCTCCAGAGACAGCACTCTGATAGGATTGTCCAGAGAACCAAACTGCACACGGACAGCATGTCTGAGCTGGTAGTAGTAAAGAAATGTGTCTTCCCTAGAAAATTCAAAAGACACTCAAGGTTACTCGGGAATAGGTTACAGTTGCTGTTGCTGTATAGGAAGTGCGGGCGAGGAAATAATAATAAACGCAGCACTGGGGCACCCAACATGTGTTTTTTTTAAACTATGAAGGCGATTGTGAAACTAGTGTGATGTACAGTATCTCACAAAAGTGAGTACACCCCTCACATTTTTGTAAATATTTTATTATATCTTTTCATGTGACAACACTGAAGAAACAACACTTTGCTACAAGGTAAAGTAGTGAGTGTACAGCTTTGTGTAATAGTGTAAATTTGCTGTCCCCTCAAAATAACTCAACACTAAGCCATTAATGTCTAAACCACTGGCAACAAAAGTGAGTACACTCCTAAGTGAAAATGTCCACATTGGGCCCAATTAGCCATTTTTCCTGCCGGTGTCATATGACTCATTAGTGTTACAAGGTCTCAGGTGTTAATAGGGAGCAGGTGTGTTAAATTTGGTGTTATCACTCTCACTCTCTCATACTGGTCACTGGAAGTTCAACATGGCCCCTCATGGCAAAAAACTCTGAGGATCTGAAAAAAATAATTGTTGCTCTACATAAAAATGGTCTAGGCTATAAGATTGCCAAGACCCTGAAATTGAGCTGCAGCATGGTGGCCAAGACCATACTGTGGTTTAACAGGACAGATTTTACTCAAAACAGGTCTCGCCATGATCGACCAAAGAAGTTGAGTGTATGTGCTCAGCGTCATGTCCTGAGGTTGTCTTTGAGAAATAGACATATGAGTGCTGCCAGCATTGCTACAGAGGTTGAAGGGGTGGGGGGGGGGGTCAGCCTGTCAGTGCTCAGACCATACGCTGCACACTGCATCAAATTGGTTTGCATGGCTGTCATTCCAGAAGGAAGCCTCTTCTAAAGGTAATGCACAAGAAAGCCCACAAACAGTTTGCTGAAGACAAGCAGACTAAGGACATAGATTACTGTCCTGTGGTCTGATGAGACCAAGATAAACTTATTTGGTTCAGATGGTGTCAAGCGTGTGTGGCGGCAACCAGGTGAGGAATACAAAGACAAGTTTATCTTGCCTACAGTAAAGCATGGTGGTGGGAGTGTCATGGTTTGGGCTGCATGAGTGCTGCCGGCACTGGGGAGCTACAGTTCATTGAGGGAACCATGAATGCTAACATGTACTGTGACATACTGAAGCAGAGCATGATCCCCTCCCTTCAGAATCTGGGCCGCAGGGCAGTATTCCAACATGATAACCACCCCAAACACACCTCCAAGACAACCACTGCCTTGCTTAAAAAGCTGAGGGTAAAGGTTATGGACTGGCCAAACATGTCTCCAGACCCAAACCCTATTGAGCAAATGGAATGTGGAAGAGTGCAAGGTCTCCAACATTCACCAGCTCTGTGACGTCATTATGGAGGAGTGGAAGAGGACTGCAGTGGCGACCTGTGAAGTTCTGGTGAACTCCATGTCCAAGATGGTTAAGGCAGTGCTGTAAAATAATGGTGTGTTGAGCTATTTTGAGGGGACAACAAATTGACACTTTTATACACACTGTACACTCACTAATTTACATTGTAGCAAAGTGTAATTTCTTCAGTGTTGTCACATGAAAAGCTATAATAAAATATTTCCAAAAATGTGAGGGGGTACTCACTTTTGTGAGATACTGTAAGTGCATTACTTTTAATAAAACAAGCTAACTGAAAGGTTTTTACACTATTGGAGGCTCTGTCTTGACTTTTGTCCCTACAAGTTATTGCAACGTGGATGAAGTTTGGCGATCTATAGCGGCTTTTGGACACAAAAAGCTAGACTTGCCAGACACAAGAGTGAATGACAACAGCATTTAGTGAGCCCTTTTCTTATGGGAGTTGAATAGGCACAGATCACTCTGATTGAGGATATATGGTGTTTGATTTTGTATTTCAGTTACACTCGTTTTATTACACCTGGCTGTACTTGAGATTTCACAATTTTGTTTTTTAAATTATATATATTTTTATATTTTGGAAACTTTTTGAAGTTTTACTCATTTTTTTTATTATATTTGGATTTGTTTGCTCACAATAAGTGTGCTATTGTTAAATGTATGTTTTTGTATGCATTGTATTTCACTTGTTGTATCATATATTAGCAAACCGCGCTCTCACTAATATCCACAAACCAAAAAAACAATGAAAACTTTACAAAAATAAACAGATAAAGAAAGTCCAGTGAATAAGTGATGACATGAACAGTGTTCCTTCCAAATGTTCCAGTATTTTTGTATCCACCAACACCACAAATATGTCCACACCAGCAGTGCGTTCGGTGTGACCTCCTCACCGACATGCAAGCACACAGCTCACTAACCAGATATTTTTGACCCCCATTACAGATAGTGAAATATATCATTAGATAACTGTTGATCCGTTTGCATTTGCCATCCCAGGATACACCATCAATAGCGGCACTTCTATACCTTTAAACTCTCAAATCAAGCCGTATTCAACAGCGGGGATAAAAAAGAAGCCTCTCATAGTGCAGTATATCCAATTTATATATGTATAATAATAAAAATTACACTTATAATGTGTATAAGTATTCACAGCATGCTAAACATATCTGGGAATGCCAGTCTGCATTCCACCTGCGTCACAGTGTGGCGGAAGTGGTGTGTCGCTTTATTGGAGACTAAAAAAAAACTCTCTATGCATCATTATTCGGTGTTGTCCTAATAAATAAATAATAAATATTGGTATTATTTTATCACAGAAAGTGGGGAAACCTGCCCAATTATTTCCTGTCCCCTCTCTAGTTCTATAAAAACATGATCCCCATCCTATCTTGTGTACTCCTAGTTAATAATTTTGTTGGCTAGAGGCTGTATTTGGTGCACATGTCAATATATAAAGGATAAAGATCACTTGTCAGATTGGTTTGATACTGGCTTTTCTAATTCACTGCAAATCAGTCTCAATAAAAATGGTTCGCTGGTCTATTGCTTCCTACCCTCTACCAATGCCTGAAAAGTGGTATTGTCCGATAAGTTAATAATGGCACAGGCAAAAAAGACTTGCATCTCATGTAATCCAATTTTTTTTCCTTCTGTCTTATAAAAGCATTACATACACTATAAGTCTTATTTGAAATTTCAGCCAGTGTACATAGAAAAATATGAAGGAAATTAAACATGAATGAAATTCAAATTTTTGCATTTAGTGAATTTTTATGCTTTAGTCTATATTTCCACTTTATTCTTTTAAAATGTGTAGTGCTTTCATGTCTATAAATGTTTTTCCTCATGCAGCAATGTTGCTTAATAGAAGTTTCATAAATTTACCTAGGTAAACAGTTTTGTTCCAAGCTTATTTGAAGCCTTGAAGGAAAAGTTGGTAGCTCATTTGATTGAGTAATATTTTTATAGTCATAAGCGACCTGAATGGCTAAATATGTGAGACTGTTTCAAGCCAACAATATTCTGAACTCAATTAACATGAAATGACAAAATCAATAAATTTCAAATGATTACTGTGGTTTATTTCTGAGAATAAAATACAGGCATTATTTCTGAGAGGTATCATATTCAAATTTAATTAGATCAACACATTATGTATTCTTAAAACAGAAGTTATGATTTTCTTTGTAGGAATAAACTTGAATTATGGACCAATTTAAAATGTGATGGCCTAATGAGCTTACAATAATGACTTAATAATGTCTCTGTGTCTGTAGCCACCTCAGCACTTTCCCTGCATAGTAATCCCTTTATATTATAGTTTTGAGTATTTTACTTTTCTATCACAATGCATTAGGTACACAAGTTCAAAACATTGATGTAATTCGCTATAATAGATCTACACCTCCATGACATCTTAATTATAGAATAGCTGATTTTCCCCCTACTTTTGGGTAGAAAGCAAATATGATTGGAAGAGATTAAAACTGCTTTTGCCAAGTTTTCTACTAAATAAATTCTTGGGGCCTAAATTATAGCGGCTTAGCAGAATTAATCAGTGAGCTAAGCAGTTTTGTGGGAGAAATATATAAAAAGCTGATGAATTCATGTTTTCCCAGTCTCTACTTATCATGCAGATTATGCCATGCATTTTTTATAACGCTGGTTTTAACTAGTCTGTCATATTTGAAAATTGGCTTTATACAGGCGAGATTGAGGCATTACGAATGCATTTGATATAAAACCAAATTTAATTTTTATGGTAACCTTTTAAAAGCAAATACAGACATTTTAACAATACTGAGTAGTAATGCATTTTTTATGTAGCAGCTGAAATGTGTTTCCTGCAATGGATGAGCTCCGAAATGGGACCTCACACTGCTGTTAATTTGCTAAGCAGTTTTCATTTTACATCCAAAATAAATTATACATCTACATACATATTTACAAGGTGCCAATCATTTGATTTCACCAGACATGAGTTTCACTTTCTTGCCAGTAGTAACTTACATTACCCCAACATTTGTGCAACAAAGTATTTTTATGGGACCACACACCCAATCCAACTTTCTTATGTGGAATAAATATAAATGAGTTTGAGCTCACATTGAGCTCTCATTTCCTATGAAATTTTTGAATGAAGCTAATTGTCAACTGGCTTTGTGCTTGTGTTACCATCATTTGAGACCTGAAGTTGGCTTTTTCTGACCTGCATTTAACCTGCTTTAAGCAGGTTTTGCATTCCCATAGACTTGATGCAAACTAAAACTGATCCACACAGGCTCCTATTGTTTTAAAAATGTAGAAATATTTTTAGACTCTATAGAGTCTAAAAATAACATATACATAAACTCTTAACTTTTTGACATTTAAAATGGACCATAAACTGGATATGCAAAATGAAACGAGGTGGCATTTATCATGAAAATCATCTCAATATATAATATTAAAGCGTAACTCCCCCTTTGTGGAAAAAATGGCAAAAAAAAATAATAATAATATAGTTTATACTGTACAATTGCGACACATATCATATTGTTATGAAATGTAATGTTGTTAAAAACGACCTTCCCTTTTCAATCTGTAGAGCTGTATTTTTCTGTAAACTGCAATGCAATATGGTTACCTGGAGGTATACACAACGCCCCCCCCCCCCCCCCAGATATCCAGACATGTAATTTCCTGCTTGTGTGATTGGCTTACTGATTTTCCCAGAAGTTTGCACTAAGATACAAGATTTTGAGCACCCCCTGCAACAAAAATGACATGTATGATGAGATACTACCAAAGGGAAATCACTACTAAAGGGATGCAGACCCTGTCATTTTTCTCATTAAAGCCCTGTAAGTGCACAAGTTGACTGAAAAAAATATTCTACCTTCTCTCTGTAAACCTCTATTGGAAGAAAAATAAATATATACTGCGTATTACTGTTTATCCTGCATTCTCTCAATAAAACTTTATTGAAAGAAACAGTAAAAGCATTCCCATACAAATTCACTCTGACCATGGACACAGACAAACAAACAGCTATTTCCTCAGAATAACAAAAGATAGGAGTCTGCAACAAAGTTTGTTAAAATCCTTGCAATGTACATAGTTTACCAACAAGGGCATTTTTAGAATGCATGAAGGTAAAAAACCTGGAGTCTTAGCAACCACTTTAAGGATTTATATTACTTTAATGATAATCTGACCCTCCTACCAGTGATCTCTATAAAGTATGGTTTAGTGGGAGAATTTTTTGTGTGATTGCATACAGAAGGATGATGTCCATTGGTCTGACAATGTAGAAAACTATGCTAAAATGTATATATTTTATATTGTTTCTATTAGATATTCCTTTAGCAAACTGCACTGCTATAATGTTAAAGAGAAGCTGAACTTTAATACATATTAGAATATGAAAAATTTACATTTTGGAACTGCTAATAAACTAAATGTTTTAACCTAGTGATTCTCTGCATACCCAGGTCTATTATGATATACAATAAGTCTGTTCTCTTTTTTCAATTCACTGACTGTCCCAAAACTCACCTTTTCTCCTTTCTTAATAAATTCAAATTCCCAAGCATTAACTCACAGCTGTCAACCAGACAGGTATAGTACAAAGGCTTCAGTGTACCAGTTGGAGAGAAAAGGGACACTACTCAGTTCATGTTTGCTTTACAGTGCCTTGCAAAAGTATTCACCCCCATTGGCTTTGTACCTATTTTGTTACATTACAGCCTTTAGTTCAAAGTTTTTTTTTAATCTGAAATATATGTGATGGATCATAACACAATAATCTAAGTTGCTGAAGTAAAATTAGAAAAATATATACATAAAACAATTTTTCAGAAATAAAAATATGATATTTGGCATGTGTGTATGTATTCACCCCCTTTGTTATGAAGCCCATAAAAAGCTCTGGTGCAACCAATTACCTTCAGAAGTCACATAATTAGTGAAATGATGTCCACCTGTGTGCAATCTAAGTGTCACATGATCTTTCATTACATATACACACCTTTTTGAAAGGCCCAGAGGCTGCAACACCTAAGCAAGAGGCACCACTAACCAAACACTGTCATGAAGACCAAGGAACTCTCCAAACAAGTAAGGGACAATGCTGTTGAGAAGTACAAGTCAGGGTTAGGTTATAAGAAAATATCCAAATATTTGATGATCCCTAGGAGCACCATCAAATCTATCATAACCAAATGGAAATAGGACGACAATAAGCTGTACGCTCCATAGAGTTGGGCTTTATGGCAGAGTGGCCAGAAGAAAGCCATTACTTTCAGCAAAAAACTAAATGGCACGTTTTGAGTTTGCGAAAAGGCATGTGGGAGACTCCCAAAATGTATGGACGAAGGTGCTCTGGTCTGATGAGACTAAAATTAAACTTTTTGGTCATCAAAGAAAACGCCATCACCCAAAGAACACCATCCCCACAGTGAAATATGGTAGTGGCAGCATCATGCTGTGGATGTTTTTCAGCAGTCAGGACTGTGAAACTGGTCAGAGTTGAGGGAAAGATGGATGGTGCTAAATACAGGGATATTCTTGAGCAAAACCTGTACCACTCTGTGTGTGATTTGAGGCTAGGACGGAGGTTCTTGGCAATTGTACGAAGCAAAGACAGGAAAACTCTTGTAGATAGAATGGTACAGGACAAAGGTAGTCCTCATCAAAATAAAATGACCCTATCGACTCCATTTTGTACTGAATTTGGAGACATCAAAGACATCATAAACAGACATCTCCCTGTTTTGTTTGCGGATGATGTCTGTGCAAATATATTGCAGGGAGGAATAAATATAATATCTTGGAGGGCACCCACATTAGGTCACACTCTATCTCACAGTTTCTTTGCTAGTAAGCCCATGATGCTTATGCTGTGGTCACATTAACGGTGGGAACATATTCTGCTCATCAGCTACACAGAAGGAATACGACATTGATTCCCTCCATAATTGCAATACCAATTATGTTGTGTACCTACTCACTTGTGACATATGCCATATTTAATATGTAGGTAGGACGACGAGACGCCTTTGGGATCGTTTTAAAGAGCATATATATAGTGTGGCTAAAAACCTATCAACAAATGTGGTTAAACATTTCAATTTTTGCCGCAATGGGAATGATTCAGCCATGCATGTACAGGTCATTGAAAAAGTGAAGGACCCTAGTAGAGGTGGTGATGTGTTTGCTCTGCCGGAGGGAGATTTTCTGAATTTTACAGCTTCAGACTCGCATCCCGCAGGGGTTAAACTTTGAGTGGGATGTAAGCCATATTTATGAGTAGTATAGTGTACTTCCTACCTCCGACAGCAATCGACACACATTATTATGGTGCGTTGTCTATTTGTGCAGAGGATGGTTAACGATACACTACACTCACATATTTATTGTTGTCATGTTTACCAATATTTTTTATTTATTATGATTGTACTGAATATTGTGATGTTTAGCATAACCATCCGATGATTTTTTGTGTATGGAAGTTATGCCTAGGCATGCATTTCGATACATATTCTTCTTCCTTTCATTTTTGATCAATTCAGATATTTACTAGGCATTAGGTGTAAAGTAAGGGATTAAATGATGGGCGGTAATATTGCAGTTTACTGTGTGTTTTACCTGAATTGTGCCGCCCATCTCCATTGCCCCCTCTTTTGGCTGTTTTTCCTACCAATTTCATGATGTTTTATATGCAATGGTGCCTGTTCTGTTCCTTACAGATGTGGGCCACATTGTATATGAATGGTTTTCAATATATAGTATACTTGTGTGTCAATTGTCTTTCTGTCTCTTTGTGTCTTGTACTGTTTGTCTTTTCCCGTTCCTATGTTAGGAGATTCCCCCATCTATTGATATGTATGTGTTTATATGTATCTATTGTTGTTAATATCAGGGTGGGAGGGAAAACTGTTGTTTATTGGCTAATTGTTTTACAGTATAAGGATACGGGGTGACACAAGACAATGTAGAGTTTTATGACAATGTTTTTATTTTTTATATTTAGTCTTTATAGAACAACATGTTGTCATGTTAGAGCACATATACGTTTTTTTGTTATTTGTTTTTCTTTTGTCTATATGTGATATATACAATTATATATTCATGGGTCTCTCTTTCACATGTGAGGTTTATGCAACAAGAAGTCTGCAATTAGCACCTGGTAACATAGGTGGGACTATATAAGAACTGTTTTGCAGACATACCTGTGTAATGACTTTGCACACGTGAAGTGTGCGAAACACATCTACCCAGCATTCTGATGCCTGTAATTTTTGGGATATCCAAATAAAGAGGATTTTGATCTACAGTGGTGTGCGGCCATTTCTTCTAATTTCATTGTGTGCAGAGGCGAGCCGAGGTGAGCAACTTCTGGATCATTAGGCTTCCTTATCTTACCTGGAGGGCGGGTTTTCTTTTTTCCATAGAACGGAGGTTCACCTTCCAGCAGGACAATGACCCAAAAACACTGCTAAAGCAACACTTGAGTGGTTTAAGGGTAAACATGTAAATGTGTTGGAATGGCCTAGTCAAAGCCCAGACCTCAATCGAATAGAAAATCTGTGGTCAGACTTAAAGATTGCTGTTCACAAGCGCAAACAATCCAACTTGAAGGAGCTGGAGCAGTTTTGCAAGGAGGAATATCCAAAGCGATTTGGAGCTGTGATAGCTGCAAAAGGTGGCTCTACAAAGTATTGACTTTAAAGGGGTGAATAGTTATGCATATTGACTTTTTCTGTTATTTTGTTCTATTTTTTGTTTGTTTTTACAATAAAAAAAACAAAGTTGTGGTCATATTATGTAAATTAAATGATGCAAATCCTCAAACAATCCATGTTAATTCCAGGTTATGAGGCAACAAAACCCGAAAAAATGCCAAGGGGGGGTGAATACTTTTGCAAGGCACTGTAGAGCATCCATTCAGTAAAAAATTGAAATCTCATACTGTATCAGAAATTTTAAATAATTTTTGGCTTAAGTATTTAAGATATTTTATTTATATTTTCTACAAAATAAGATTTTTTGTTTGCAAATATAATCCCCACCTCTTTTAAAAAAAATAGGTTAATAAATTATACCATTCTACAAAAGACAATTCGCTAATGTGGTGAATGGCGCTGCAGCAGTTTGCATCATTGCTTTTAAATTTCAATGAACTATCTCTGTGGAATTTCTGTTATTTTCAGTTTATATGGCTTTCATGACTTAACTGGCATTGGAGCAAACAAGCATATTTAATCATTCTTGCCTGTTGTTTGGTCATTAAACAGTAAACTCCATTAAAAAAAAATATATGCTTTGTTGAAAAAGGAAATATATCATCTTTGTGATGTTTATTAATTATATGAATAAGGTTGTCACAATGTAAATATTTTTGTTATCAATATACTTTAGATGAAGGCCTTCTCTTGAACTTCCTACCCAAGACTCATGAAGGTGGTGACAATGGGTGTGAAGGCACAGATCTTTTTTGCAGCCAGATGTGTAGAACATTGGGAGATGAAGATTATGGAGCAGCCACCAGGCACAGGAACAACATGGTACCAGATCAGGAGGCAAAATCTGAGCCCATGAAACAAGCCAAGATCAGTAACAGCCAAGCAGCATGGTACCGAATTAGGACGAAAATACAAAGTCCAGGAGACAAGCCAAAGTTAGTAAACATTGTGCAAACAGGGTAAAAGGCAGAAGGTGTTGGCAGGAGGTAAGCAGAGTCATACACAGTGAAGCAGAATCAGTAGGTCAGGTCTCAGGTAAGCCGAAAGCCACTCAGCAGCTTCCTTCTGCAGTGCTTCAGTTTATATTGGCCACTGCACCAATACCAGTGCAGAGCGGCATGGTCATTTGTGTGTGCATGCATTCTTATTCTGCACACTCTAAGGCATGTTCGCCTTCTTGCGAATGCACATCAGGCATATACCTTATGAGCAGAAGTATGGACTACATAATACAAACACATATACTTGTACTGGTTTCCTTTTATTGGCAAGAATCTGACCTTCCTTACAAAAGCCTTGTAAATAAGTACAGGTCAGAGGGCAAAGCTGAACATACAGAAACCAATAACAATCACAGAAGTTTTATAATTTGCCTGATTGCTATTATTAGGTGCCATTTAATATTATCATTATTATACAGGATTTATATAGCGCCAACAGTTTGCGCAGCGCTTTACAATGTGAGGACGAAATCCAGACTGAAGGGGATCAAAATAATATAGTTTGAGGCTTGGAGTTAAGTATCTGTGTAAAGCAGTGTTTCTCAACTCCAGTCCTCAAGGCGCCCCAACAGGTCATGTTTTCAGGATTTCCCTTAGATGAAATGGCTGTGGTAATTACTAGGCAGTGAAACAGATCAAATCGCCTGTGCAATATATTGGAAGGCCTGAAAACATGACCTTTTGGGTCGCTTTGAGAACTGGAGTTGAGAAACACTGGTGTAGAGTGTCATGTTTTTGCTTTTGAGAATTAAAGTGGATGTAAACCCCAAAAAAATATTTTTTTTTTGATGACATAATTTAGAGAATAAGATTTCCTTTCATTTGAGCCCAGCCTTGCCGCACAGATTTACTCCAGCCCTAAGAAATCCTCTTTTATTGTTCAGTTAGAAATATCTTGAAAAAGTACTGAAAACTTTGTCAAAAATGCCCCCTTGCTGTGAGTGACAGGTGATTTACATATCTCATGCACTAGCCTGAGACAGGCACATCCTGTGTAATTATAAAAAGTGAGAAATTCACCCCTCCCCCACATAACAATGATGGAAAGGAATGTTATCTGTGATCAGGTGACCTCAGACACACTCACTGCACTATAACAATCATCAGATTACTGGATGTTCTACTCTGCCCAACTCTGACTACATACATCTCCCCTATATTCTTCTTGCTGTTCACTCGAGAATACATTTTCTTCTACCCTGGTCTGTGGATCTGTGGTCTGTGCCTGTCTCAGGCTAGTGCATGAGATATGTAAATCACCTGTGGGTTTACATCCACTTTAAAATAAAGTAAATTCTAAAAAGAATAATATTTGTTTGTTTGCATGTGACCTGAACAAGACACGTTTTTCTTTAAATATACAGTATAATAGCTAGCTAACTGGTTCCAATTTAAACTATGGCAAAATGTTAGGTCAGCCAATAGGTTTTCTAAGGTAAAGCAACTTATTGCATGGTATGTTCAAGAAAATTATATCCGTTTAGCTCATTTATCTTACTCTAGCCATTGATAAATGACTCATCTTTCAATAACCTTTAGATAACAGCACATTTGTCAAAACCACTGTTACATCACTATCGCTCATTACATGCACTCTAAATGCGAACCAATGTCAACTGCATCATTGAAACTAATTTATATGGGCTCACCTTCATAATTTCACATGGTACTCTATTGTAATCTCAACTTTGATGACTTATTAAGTGATAAAAAATAAAACACAGCCATTAAAAAGATAAAATCTTAAACAGCATGCCATTATTCTCTAAACTGTTAATATCCTTATTTATCACTAGAGCATTAATGATCCTCAGAGGATTAACAATTGTTCAATTAGTGAAAAGATAAAGACCAGATACTGAAGATAAGGAAATGATTGTCAAAGTGTCTACAGTAGTAAGTCAGCATGAAATCAGCATGTTTAGCTATTCAGTATACAATTCTCAAATCTATTAACAATTTTATAATTTCAATAAATGTTACTACATTTTGCTGTGTTACAATGCCAAAGACTGTTCTATAATTCGTATCTAAACATACTGTAAATTGTAGAAAAATGTGCAATCTAATAGCTCCTTAGAAAATCTTTGCAGCATAACAGTATATATAGAGGTAGGAAGGAGCATGCCATATAGAGGATTACAATATCTGATTGTTTACAGTTGGATTGTTTTCTAATTTTAAATCTAGAACAATGTATGGAGATACTACTGACAATGTGAACTAATTATTGAAAGTAGCATGCATATGAAGTTTCAGGGAATATATCATCCATCCTAAATATGGGCATGTCACTATCACAAAAAATAGGCACTAGTCGCATATGCGTTTGACAAATTATATTTGCATTGTCAAACTACTGCCAACTATGGCCATCCTATGGTTTCCTCAACTGTCAAAGCTGAGGGAATCATACAATGGCCATGGTTATGCAAATTATTTGCATGATTATGAGAGCTGTTCCTTCTCAAATTACTGACCTCTTCCAAATACTGCTGAAACAATTGCCCCTAGTTTATAAAACAATGTGAACGTGTTTAATGCCCTCTATAATATACATGGAAGATCAGTCACACAAAGTAGGCTGTGTCAGTTTACTGTTCTTATATGTTGTGATTCAATGCTAATTTTACCTGCTAAATTATAACTACCATGTCAGCGCTCATATAGAGTATCTCAACATGTGACTGTTGCTATACTATGGATGGGGCAGAATGGGTTGGTGTTAGGGTCAATTGGAGATGCAGATCAAAGCACATGAAAAATAGAATGCAGCATGCAATATTTTGTCTGCAAATGTACTGCAATTCAGCCTTTTGGTAGATACTGATCCTATTTATAACAATGTTTTTTTTCTTTTCCTTATACTTTTCTACAATAAAAAATAAAGTAAAATACAAATGTGTGAGGGAGCCACTTTGGACGGGGGGCTTGTGGAACCCAACTTACCTTGGAAAGCTCTGGAAATTCCTTGTCCAGCTCCCCCGGCCCCTCCTATGTGTAAGATACCCTGTGTCTATTAGGGGCACAGGGTGACCGAGAACCCCAGCCGGGCCTGCACTAACCCAACTCATCGTACAACCACACTGGACTCAGCATTTACTTTTACCCCTGTTATCCAGGGTTCTATATGTGTGGTTTGTGCTGGAAGAATAAAGGGGCTCTTCTGAACAATATCCCTCAAGAAAATAATAAATAATATTAAAAGATAAATAATTTCACCTTTCAGACTTCTAGATTGTTTGAGGTGTGGCTGTATCCCATTGTTCTATTGTTTGTCTGCCTTGGGATCAACCTATTATGGGATGTATATGTGTATGTGGATTAGCTGGGATGGGGGGGTCTCCAGCAGCCACTTCCAAAGACCGTCTACTGTTAAAATGTTTGAATACCTGTGTGTCATGTTACTGGAGGTAAAGTTTCCCCGTCCTGTGTCATTATTCAAAGGAGGGTGGGATTGTCCTCTGTGTGCCTGTGTTTGAATAAAGAGTATTATGTTTGTTACCACCCTACACTGATGCTTAGAAAAGTGACTGGGTGGGCTAAGGGACCTTGGATTGTGCTGGTACAGACTGTTCTTGAGGACAGGGGTCCGTGACACACAGCAATGGTCGAGTACATTGTGGAGATGCTTTAAAGGATAAATTATAGTATATTTGTAATGACCATATATTTTGAGTTTTGGACTCTGATTTACATATGTTTGCTCTCACATCTTTATGTTATTGTATGATATTTACAGATATGCAGGTTAAGCAATGTATTAAACGTGGGATGATTTACTCAAGGCAAATAAGCTGTTCATTTTGAAAGGGAAGTTACACTTTGCAAGGGCATTTTCCCCAGAGCTTAGTGAATGTGGAAAAATGTCACTTTGTAAAAAATACCCAAAGGAAATTAAATAAACAGCCTTTTGCTTGCACATTACTGAATGATGGAATTAAGCAGACGTTAACTTCAGTTGACCTCATTCACTAAGCTTTGGAGAATATTCCCATGCAAAGTGCAACTTCCCCTGCAAAGTGAACAGTCTATTTGCTTTTAGTAAATCAACTCCTCTATTTTTGAATCAGCTTTATTGAACCCTTCTGCCTAAAAGCTGTTGAAATAAGATATCACCTACAAAGAGAGTGATTTTTTTTTCTATGATTCAGCCAACTAAATTGAAATAGTGATAAGAGGCAGTAAAGCACAACCACTGTGTAGTACTGCAGAAGGCAAAGACTGAGTATGCAATAAGCCAATATGGATGCTCCCATGTACATACACTATATTACCAAAAGTATTGGGACACCTGCCTTCACACGCACATGAACTTTAATGACATCCCAGTCTTAGTTCGTAGGGTTCAATATTGAGTTGGCCCACCCTTCACAGCTAACACCTTCAACTCTTCTGGGAAGGTTGTCCACAAGGTTTAGGAGTGTGTGTATGGGAATGTTTGGCCAGTCTTTTAGAAGCACATTTGTGAGGTCAGGCTAGGATGTGGACGAGAAGGCCTGGCTCGCAGTCCACGCACTAATTCATCCCAAAATGTTCTATCGGGTTGAAGTCTGGACTCTGTGCAAGCCAGTCAAGTTCCTCCACCCCAAACTCGCTCATCCATGTTTTTATGGACCTTGTTTGTGCACTGGTGTACAGTAACATTGGAACAGGAAGGGGCCATCCCCAAACTGTTCCCACAAAGTTGGGAGCATGAAATTGTCCAAAATGTCTTGGTATGCTGATGCCTTAAGAGTTCCCTTCACTGTAACTAAGGGGCCAAGCCCAACCCCTGAAAAACGACCCCGTACCATAATCCTCCCTCCACCAAATGATTTGTACAGTGCACAAAGCAAGGTCCATAAAGACATGGATGAGAGAGTTTGGGGTGGAGGAACTTGACTGGCTTGCATAGAGTCCTGATCGAGTGGGGGAGGTTTTGGAGGATTTCAGGCTCAGGAGAAATCGCTCAACACAATGTGATTGGTAACTATACTGTAAAATGCTCACCATTATTATAATTTATTATTTTTTGGTCATATTTATGAATCTCAATACATGCAAGTTCTTCTACAGAGCCCAAATCCTCTGAAGAAGACCTGGTGGGGTTGAAACGCGCCAGTTTACGCAATATCCTATTTTTGCACTTAAACATTGTATATTTTTGTGTTCAGTTTCACTCGTGCTGTTGTTTTAATGTCTCCTGTACCACAGCTCATATTTTAACTATTATTATCATTTTTTGAGATCATGCCATTAATAAAGTGTAAATCATTTTAAATCACATGCTATTATCTTTTTATCCATCTGCTGCCTAGAAAACCCCACATGGGGAACATCTCCCTTTTTCAATATCACTCGGGGTATGCAGCATCCTTTTCTTCTCTCAATAAGTGCCTTCCCTGTTTATAGAGTCCGGATCTAAACCCGATAGAACACATTTGGTATGAATTAGAAAAACAGAGACTGCAAGCCAGGCCTTCTCGTCCACATCAGTGCCTGACCTTACAAATGCGCTTCTGGATGAATGGTCAAACATTCCCATAAACACACTCCTAAACCTTGTGGACCCCCTTCCCAGAAGAGTTGAAGCTGTTATAGCTGCAAAGGGTGGTCCAACTCAATATTGAACCCTATGGACTAAGACTGGGATGCCATTAAAGTGTTTGTAAAGTCACTATGTGACTTTACATGTATCCCATGCAGATATTCTGCCATTAACAAAATTGTATGTGTTTATTAGAAATGAAAAGGCTAAATACCCTTTCTGACACCGCAGCTGTGCGGTCACGTGATGCTAGATCTATGGAGAGAAGTGAGAGGGGCCAAGATACCCTTGTGATGTCAGCCGGCCAGCAGAGGGGAATCTCAGCCCCTCCTGCTTCTCTCCATAGATCAGGGCTGGCCAGCACAGGGGGATCATGTGACCGCACAGCTGCGGTGTCAGAAGGGTTATTTCATCTTTTCATTAACACTTACAATTTCATTAATGGCAGCATACCTGCATTTGATACATTGATCTGTGCTGCATTATGCAGCTGAATAGTGGTGGGAGGGGTGGGGAGGAAAGCGATCTCATGCTGACAGGGAGGGAGGGGGGAGAGACTGTCAGAGGAGAGCTGGGGGTGACGAGGCACATAAACTGACTACGGTAGTCAGGGCTTAGCAGCCATAATTATTGTGGTCAGCAGAGGCATGGGGACACAGGAACTGGGAGGATCAACCAGGTTTATTACAAGTTAGGAAGAGAAGAATTGCACAGCACAAGCACTGTGAGCTTGGTTTTTCCTTTTTATGGTTAGAAACACTTCAACGTTAATGTGCGTATAAAGGCAGGTGTTCCAATACTTTTGGCAATATAGTGTATAGTGTATAGTGTACAGTATAAATACCAGTGCTACAAAGAAAAAAAAAGTAATTTTTCATTATTTACGTCATGCTGATCTCTTTAACTCATACTCTATATCTTAAAAATATGTTTAGACATTTGCTTTAGGTTCATTTATATCTTTATGAATAACGTGTTTCCTTAAATTATATAACAATTCAAAGGGAAAAATATAAATGATTTAAAAAAATATACAAAAATGATGGTAGCAAAGGGGTTTTGGGATTATAATGGTGCCACGTATACCAAGAAAAATGCAAAATTACCTAAAATATATTGTCACGTTCCGGGTACAGCGGGGAACAGGAGGTGGATCCCCTATGCCAATGGGGCGATAGCACGGGTTGTATTGGAGGACCGGTTCTAATGTTGCTACTGGTTTTTACCAGAGCCCGCCGCAAGGCGGGATGGATTTGTAGCGGCGGTAGCAACCAGGTCGTGTCTTCCAATAGCAACTCGACCCCACTGACAGCTGAGACAGGCGCGGTACACAAGGATTAGGCAGAGGCAAGGTCAGACGTAGCAAAGGGTCAAGGCAGGTGGCAAAGGTTCGTAGTCGGGGGCAACAGCAAAGGTCTGGATACACAGTAGGAGCAAAACACACTAACGCTTTCACTGGGCACTAAGGCAACACAAAGATCCGGCGAGGACAGGAAGGGGAAGTGGTCTTTTATTGGTTTTGGGGTGAAAAACTGTAATTGGGCCAGGCACCAATTGATTGTGCGCTGGCCCTTTAACTGGGGGAAGACTCCAGGGGAGCGGGGGCGCGCGCACGCCGGAAGACAGCAGGGGACAGGTGAGAGGAGCGGGATGCGATCCCCGGGCAGACCGAGGATCGCATCCCAGAAACAAAGCAGCGCCTGCGGTCAGGGGAGCCGACCGAGGCGCTGCAGGGAAGAGAACGCCGTGAGCGCTCCAGGGTGGAGGAGGTACCCGGAGCGCTCAGCGTTACAGTACCCCCCCCTTGGGTCTCCCCCTCTTCTTGGGCCTCCCCCTCCTCCTGGAACCCAAGAACCTGCGGATGAGATCCTTGTCAATGATGTTACCCTCCGGTTCCCAAGACCTCTCCTCAGGCCCACAGTTCTCCCAGTCAACAAGATAGAAACGTTTACCTCGGACGGTTCTAGAGGCAAGGATCTCTTTAACGGAGAAGATGTCAGAGGAGCCGGTGACCGGAGCAGGAGCGGTGACCTTGGGGGAAAAGCGATTAAGAACAAAGGGTTTGAGGAGAGAAACATGGAAGGAGTTGGGAATGCGAAGGGAAGGAGGAAGATGCAGTTTGTAGGACACGGAATTGATCCGAGCCTTGATCTTGAATGGGCCGAGGTAGCGGGGACCCAACTTGTAACTGGGGATGCGGAACCTAATGTACTTGGAGGAGAGCCACACCCTGTCGCCAGGGGAGAATACCGGAGGAGGTCTTCTTTTGCTGTCAGCATGTTTCTTCATGCGAGAAGAGGCCAGGGCAAGCGACCTTTGGGTCTCCTTCCAGATGGACGACAGCTCCTGGGTGACTTCGTCTACAGCGGGGACTCCGGAAGAAGTGGGGATGGGTAGGGGGGGAAGAGGATGACTGCCGTAAACCACAAAGAAGGGTGATTGAGAGGAAGACTCAGACTCTTTCAAGTTATAAGAAAATTCGGCCCAGGGCAGGAGGTCAGCCCAGTCGTCTTGACGGGCCGAGACAAAGTGTCGCAGGTAGGCCCCAAGGATCTGGTTGACTCTCTCCACTTGTCCATTGGACTGAGGGTGGTAGGCAGAGGAGAAGTCTAATTTGACTTTCAGTTGACTGCAGAGTGCTCTCCAGAATTTAGATACAAATTGGACGCCTCTGTCTGAGACAATGTGGGATGGAAGTCCATGAAGACGGAAAATCTGAAGGAAGAAATGTTTCGCGAGTATAGGTGCCGAAGGAAGTCCTGGAAGCAGGACAAAATGTGCCATTTTGGAGAAACGATCCACGACCACCCATATGGTGGCGTGGCCGTGGGAAGGAGGGAGGTCCGTGATGAAGTCCATAGCTATGTGGGCCCAGGGTCGTTCAGGCACAGGCAGAGGGTGAAGAAGACCAGCCGGCTTCTGGTGAGGGGTCTTGTTACGAGCACATATGGCACAGGCCTGTACGAAGGCCGTCACATCCTCTCTGCCTAGTCTCCGGGGCGGAGTGGTGCCAGGAAGAAGATCAATAGGGCAATCAAAGGGTCTATGTGGCGGCAGGACCTCAGCTTGTCTCTTGCAAAATACATCGGCAAAGTCCCGGTAGGGTTGGGGGAGACTAGGCAGAGAGGTAGTGACGAGAACTTGTTTAGTGGGCACCGCTTTGAGGCAATGCCTGTGGCAGGAGGGACCCCAACTTTTGATGTCCCCCGAGGCCCAGTCGAGGGTAGGAGAATTTAGCTGGAGCCAGGGTAGGCCCAAAAGGATCTCAGAGGTACAGTTGGGTAACACAAAGAAGCTAATCTTTTCGTGATGGAGAACTCCAATCTTCATGAGGAGAGGTTCAGTGCGATAGCGCACGACACAGTTCAGGTTTTGACCATTTACAGAGGCGATGAAAAAAGGCTTGACGAGACGGGTAACTGGAACATTAAACCTGTTGATGAGTGAAGCTTCAATGAAGTCTCCTGCCGAACCAGAGTCCAGAAAGGCCACAGCGGAGAAAGAGGATCTCTTGGTCAGAGAAATCCTCACCGGAATGGTCAGACGTGGAGAGGAAGAATCCACACCTAGCAGCGCCTCTCCCACGTTAGCTAGGTGCGAGCGTTTCCCTGACGCTGAGGGCGGATAGAGCAGTCCTTTAAGAAATGGTCGGGACTGGCGCAATACAGGCATAGATTATTATCTCGGCGGCGAGTCCTCACTTGTGTGGTCAAGCGTGACCGATCCACTTGCATAGCCTCCTCAGCAGGAGGAGCAGGAACGGGTTGTAGAGGATTCTGGAAGAGAGGTGCCAGGCGAGGAAACCGCCTGACGCGACCAAAGTCCTTTTCCTGGCGTAGCTCTAGGCGTCTTTCGATATAACGCATGTCAATGTGGGTGGCTAGCTGGATGAGTTCAGACAGGGTAGCAGGAATCTCACGTGAGGCCAGCACATCTTTGACATGACTGGATAGACCTTTTTTGAAGGTCGCGCAGAGGGCCTCATTGTTCCAGGAGAGTTCAGATGCCAGGGTGCGGAACTGGATGGCGTAATCACCCACTGAAGAATTCCCCTGGACGAGGTTCAGGAGAGCCGTCTGGTTCTTCGAAGACACGGCGGACCTCAGAGAAGAAGGCTGGAATAGAAGCTGTGGCAGGATCGCCACGGTCCCAAAGTGGTGTAGCCCAGGCTAGGGCCTTATCAGATAGTAAGCTGACCACGAACGCCACCTTTGACCGTTCTGTGGGGAACTGGTCCGACAACATCTCCAGATGGAGGGAACACTGGGATAGGAACCCTCGGCACAGCTTGGGATCCCCATTGAATTTGTCAGGAAGGGACAGGCGGACTCTAGCAGTAGCAACTCGTGGCGGAGGAGATGCAGGAGGTGGTGGTGGAGATGGCAGAAGCTGCTGTAGCATAGCAGTCAACTGCGCCAATTGCTGTCCTTGTTGAGCGACCACAGTAGTCAGATCCGAGAGGCTTGGCAGCGGGACCTCAGCGGGATCCATGGCCGGATCTACTGTCACGTTCCGGGTACAGCGGGGAACAGGAGGTGGATCCCCTATGCCAATGGGGCGATAGCACGGGTTGTATTGGAGGACCGGTTCTAATGTTGCTACTGGTTTTCACCAGAGCCCACCGCAAGGCGGGATGGACTTGTAGCGGCGGTAGCAACCAGGTCGTGTCTTCCAATAGCAACTCGACCCCACTGACAGCTGAGACAGGCGCGGTACACAAGGATTAGGCAGAGGCAAGGTCAGACGTAGCAAAGGGTCATGGCAGGTGGCAAAGGTTCGTAGTCGGGGGCAACAGCAAAGGTCTGGATACACAGTAGGAGCAAAACACACTAACGCTTTCACTGGGCACTAAGGCAACACAAAGATCCGGCGAGGACAGGAAGGGGAAGTGGTCTTTTATTGGTTTTGGGGTGAAAAACTGTAATTGGGCCAGGCACCAATTGATTGTGCGCTGGCCCTTTAACTGGGGGAAGACTCGCGCGCCTGGGGAGCGGGGGCGCGCGCACGCCGGAAGACAGCAGGGGACAGGTGAGAGGAGCGGGATGCGATCCCCGGGCAGACCGAGGATCGCATCCCAGAAACAAAGCAGCGCCTGCGGTCAGGGGAGCCGACCGAGGCGCTGCAGGGAAGAGAACGCCGTGAGCGCTCCGGGGTGGAGGAGGTACCCGGAGCGCTCGGCGTTACATATATACATTTTATTACAAAGAAACAGTACAAGTGGGGTTTATAAAAATAGGCAGTGTAAATATACAGACTGTTGTACTGGCCAAGGTATCCATATAAATAAAGTGATCACTGATAGATGTTACGTCCCTACATGTTTTTCCATAAATGGCTTCCTCAGGGGATTATACAGATCGCCGGTGTTCAAAACGGCTCTGATAACAGTAAATACATAAAGATTATTTAATAATCATGTAAAAAACTATAAAAACCAACAAATCATCAAATCATATGTCACGGCTCAAGACTCCCTCCATCCTATGACTCACACCAGATTTTCATAGAGACCCCAAGACGCACACACCAAGACAGTCCACAAAGCGCAGTAGGGGAGGCTCTGTGTGGCCACAGAGGGCAAATTATATATATATTACTGGACATAAATATAATCCAATATTCTAGGCTAACATAGCCTCTAATGTACTTTCACAAACTCTGCTATAGAAAGAAGTTGGTACAGAGGCGCCAGACAGTAAACAGCAAAATACCAAGCAACAAATGTAAGGCTGTGACTCCGTCACATATAAACCTCTGTTGGAAAAAGGTGAAAGATAGTTCAGTGATAATGCAAATGATAGTAGTAATGAAGAGGCAGCAATACAGGGATGCCTAAAAGTAGCCAAGCATATAAGGCCCTCCAAAATTACGGTCAACATCGAATAAGCATTCCTAGGGTCATGATAAACCAATCCACAAACAGTATGTTGCATCCAAGCACATCCCCATTCATAACTGAGTCCAATACACAAAAGATCCACATACCATATTAATGGGGCGATTTTAGCAGTCAAGGATAGATTAGATAAGTTCCACAGACTGTATGACAATGGACTAGTTAAAGCGGACCTCCACCCTAAAGTGGAAGTTCCGCTTATCGGAACCCTCCCCCCTCCGGTGCCACAATTGGATAATCCAGGTATCTGCACCCACTTCTGGTACAAGCTAGCCGCAACTAGCCACAGATGCCCCCCCCCGTTGTGTTCTGGGAAACACACAGTTCCCAGGACACAACGGGGACCAGTGAAGACACGCATGCGCAGTAGGGAACCGGGCAGTGAAGCCGCAACGCTTCACTTCCTGATTCCCTGACAGAGGATGGTGGCGGGGGCAGCTGAGAGATGAGCGATTGCTTGTCATCTGCTGCCGACATCGCTGGACCCTGGAACAGGTAAGTGGCCATTTATTAAAACTCAGCAGCTGCAGTATTTGTAGCTGCTGACTTTTTTAATATATTTTTTAAGGTGCAGCTCCTCTTTAATCAGTGTAAAACCGTCAAAGTGCAGGAAAACTCAATCCATAGTTACCTAATACTGAGTGGTGTGTATTAATTTCTGCCCCTGTCCTCCAGCTGGTGGAGTGCTGGACAGGCCGGCCCTATATACCCCCCACATGGTCGGCGTCTGATGTCACAGACCAAGTGTGGATGAAATATGGCGACTGCGCATGCACCAAGGGAGGCCCTCAGTTCACCTACAGGAACCAGGGTGCTGAGCGGCAGGAGAAAGCAGTCACATGACTTGATCGTGTCATGTGGCACAGTTGGACCAATCCAAGGGGAGCAGGCGGAGCCAGCCCTCCATGATAATGCCGCCAGGAATACTAGAGTGGGTAGAGCAGGGACAGGGATGAACACTGAGGCCTCAATGGTAAATCGCTGGCGCATAAGCGAGCAGCCAGAACAGGCCTCTGTCCATATGGACAGAGGCCCGGGGCATCCGTGCCACCACACGCACTACCCACCAAACACTGCAGCGGGCAGCCCAGGGCAGCTCAAAAGTGTCACAAGAACAAGAAAGGAGGGAGAAAAAAAAAAACACAGGGTGAGGGGGAGAAGATGATGTAGGAAAGCAACCCTAACTGGTGAACCAACCAATGGGTGCACATCATCAGCATGCACCATGACACAGGAATTAAACAACAATAAGTAAATAATGTAAATTAGATTACATATAATAAAGTTGTTTTAGCAATATGAAAAATATGAAAACAATTTCTCCAAACAGTTTATCAGTTTTGGGCACATAATTATAATATCAGAGTATTCAGTTCTAATTGACAAAGCAACATAAATCATCCACGGGAATAAGGTAGGAAGGCACTGAAAGTACCAGATAAGGAAAGGGAAAAGAGAAGATGTACAAGGCAGTATTCATAGCCAAGTATCAATGCATAGATCATCCAGGTTGATTGTATACACCAAACCAATGAACATAAATAAAAACGTATATTATAAAAAAGATATAAGGCCCCTTTCACACTGGGGCGGTGCGGGCATCGGCGGTAAAGCAGCGCTATATTTATCGCTGCTTTACCGTAGTTTTAGCAGCAGTATTCGGCCGCTAGCCGGGCGGCTTTTAACCCCGCTAGCGGCCGAAAACCGGTTAACCCCCCCGCAAAGTGCAGCTGCACTCCCACCCCCCCCTAGGTACAGGTTGGCATATGATGAGGCACAACATGTACCCATTGCAACCCCCTGCACCTGGAGGAAGTGGGAGGAACCAAACATAAAGGTGTTACAAAAAAGGATGAACTTAACCACCACCAAGATTGGGCCTATTTTTAAAACTTGTTGTTTACAAGTTAAAATACTTTTTTTTGCTACAGAATTACTTAGAACCCCCAAACATTATATATTTTTTTGCTAACACCCTAGAGAATAAAATGTCAGTTGTTGCAATACTTTCTGTCACACCATATTTACAAGGTCTTACAAGTGCACTTTTTTTTGAAAAAATTACCCTTTTCTTAATTAAAAAATAAGACAACAGTAAAGTTAGCCCCATTTTTTTTTTTTTTTCCAAAGTTTTTTATTGAAGTTAAGCAAGTAACAAGAAAAGTACAATACAGTATTGAAAAAGTACAGGAAAAAGACGGTTTACATGCAACTCATACAAGTACAGTATAATATAAAACGGTTCGTAATCAATAAATTTCATAACCGAGATAAAGAAACGAGTCAAAGAAAGGAGCGAAAACATAAGTCGATAACCAAGGTAGGTAGAAGACTCCACTGGTGGGTATCGGAGATGGGAACTGGGTCTTATACAAGTAATTTGAGGATGTATAGGGACAGGAGTACTCCTTTGTGTTCTCCCAACTTCCAAACACCCCTAATGGGCTCTAACTGTGTTTGGATTTAGAGAGGTATGGATCTCGCCAGATACTATCAGTCAAAGGAGAAGTACACCTGTACCTTGGTTTGTTATATGTTGTGTCAGTGGGATAAGAGGAAAAAGTATAATATAAAGGAATGAATGAAAAAAAGAATAAATATATGATATTGATATAGGAAGGTGCGCTCCAGAGGGAGTTGTACTGGAGAAGTGTCCGTGATATTGAAAGACAAAACAGTGAAGGGCAATGAATCTCACAGAAATTCCATGTCGTCAGGACAAAATAGGACTACAGTGGGTTAGGGTAATGGGTAAAGTTAGGTAGGGAATGTAAGTTAAAGTCTCATTCAAGTGCATAATACAGGCAGAAGGTGTATTGTGAAATACCCCGGATTGGGCGTCAACGTGTCATGGTAGAGCGTGTCGGTACTCAGCAGAGTCTTTAAAGTGTGACCAGCATGCCCAAGTTTTTTGAAACTGTGATGGGTTTTCTCTAGCCTGGTAAATGAGGGCGTCCATTTCTGCTATGCTTTCTATACGGTGAAACCAATGTGAAGTGAGTGGGGCGTTGGTCTGTCTCCAGAAAACGGGGATGCATTGTTTGGCAGCATTGATGAGGTGTAAGGTGAGGGATTTTTTGTAAGCTGAGTGGGGTATAGAGGTGTGGTGAAGCATGTATTGAGCGGGCGTAAAGTCCGGTGTGTATGTAGTTATTTGGGCGGTGAGGCGATGTACTTCCTTCCAGAAGGGTTGAATAAGCGGGCATTCCCACCAAATGTGGAGAAGAGATCCTGGAGATAAATTGCATCTCCAGCAGAGGGGTGAGATGCTGGGGTGATATTTATGTATTCTGGTAGGGGTCCTGTACCAACGGGAGTACAGCTTGTATCCATTTTCTTGTGCAGATACGTTGATGGAACCTTTATGAATGTGTTCAAAGATCTTCTCCCATTCAACATTAGTTAAATCTAATGAGAGGTCTTTTTCCCAGTGTTGACTAATTGTGTTGTCTTTGGGGCTACAATCCATGAACAGAAGTGAGTACAGGGTCGAAATCAGATGTCTTTGGGGTTCAGTTGCAGTGCAAATGGCTTCAAAGGGAGTATGTGCTCTATGCCATTTGGCCAAGGGTTTGGAGCTGTGGATGAAGTGCCTAACCTGTAAATATTTAAAGAAGGGGATGCGTTGTTCAGGAAAGCGAGAAGATAGAGTCGTGTATGTAGTGAAGACATCGTCATGAAAGAAGTGTTCCGTTCTAAGAGAGGGTAGCCGTTGTGGGGATATAGAGTTGGGTTCCACCAGGCCAGGGGGGAAGTCAGGATTTTGATCGATGGGTGTCAAGGGTCCAGGCGAGGATGCCAAATTGCGTTTGGTACATGCCGTCTGGAAGTGGAGGAGAGTAGAATGAATAAGTGGATGACTCTTACATCCTTTGGGGATTGCTCTTTGTGAGATCCACGGTAAGTGTGAGATTGGGATCCCTGCAATTAACTCTTCAAGCTTAACCCAGTCCTTAGTGTCCGAGTGTATATGCCAGTCTACTACTCTGGTCAGGAGGCAGGCCCAACGATATTTGTAAATATCCGGAAGTCCAATACCTCCTTTAGATTTAGGTAGGGTTAATCTATCCCAGCTCAATCTGGGTGCTTTGGAGGACCAAATAAAGTTTCTGCAGAGTCGTTTGCAAGTCGTGAAGAAGGTCGAGGGGACATGTATAGGGAGGGTTTGAAAAAGGTATAGAATTCTGGGTAGGATATTCATTTTTATGATTGATGCTCTTCCGAACCAAGAAAACATACCCATTTGCCACCTGTGGAGGTCTTGTTGTATAGATCGGAGAATAGGAGGGAAGTTTCTGGAGTATAGATTTGATAGGTTTTTGGGGATCTGTATACCTAAATAGGTGATGGCGTGGGGTTCCCAGTCAAAGGGAAAGTTTACTTGACATTGTGTCACAGTGGCGGTAGGTAAAGTGATGTTTAGTGCTTTAGATTTTGAGTAGTTAATTTGGAGATTAGAGAGTGATTTGAACATATTGAGGTCTTTCAGTAGGTTGGGTAATGAGGTGATCGGGTCCGTGAGGAAGAGTAAAACGTCGTCAGCATAAGCTGCAAGTTTATAATGCTTGTGTTTAATGTCAATACCCTTGATGTCAGGGTTTTCTTTTATTCTTCGGAGGATGGGTTCCATAGTCAAAATAAAGATAATGGGTGATAAAGGGCATCCTTGGCGTGTGCCGTTCGAGACAGAGAAGGCGTCCGACAGGCGACCGTTGACTCGTATTCTAGCTGATGGTGTGGAGTATAAGGCGAAAATTAGTTGAAGCAAGCGGTCTGGGAATCCCATAGTTGTTAGTGTAGCCCTCATGTAGTCCCATGCCACTCTGTCGAACGCCTTCTCTGCATCGAGGAACAACAGGAAGCCGGGGGCCGAAGAATGTGACAACCAGTGATGTATGTTAATGGCTTTAATGGTGTTGTCCCTGGCTTCTCGTCCAGGGACAAAACCTACCTGATCCAGTGAGACTAATCTAGGGAGTAGAGGGAGAATACGATTTGCAAGAACTTTTGCGTAAAGCTTAACATCCACATTTAGGAGGGATATGGGCCTATAGTTAGATACCAAAGTGGAGTCCTTGCCAGGTTTTGGTATAAGTGTTATGTGGGCGGACAAAATATCTTTGCTAGCTTGTGGAGATGAGGATAGAGAGTTGAACGCTGTAAGGAATCTAGGGATTAAAATGTCGGTAAATGATTTATAATAGCCGACGGAGAGGCCGTCAGGACCTGGGCTCTTTCCGGTATTTAATTGTTTCAATGCTATGACAGTTTCTTCTTTGGTAAGGGGATGATCCAAGCTAGCCGAATCTTCGGGGGTAATCGGAGTGGGACTATATTGAGTTAGAAAACTTTCGATAGCCAGCGTTCTGTCAGGGGTCTGATCGGTCAGTTTCGATGGGGGTAGGTTATAAAGTTTTGAGAAATATTTCACAAATTGGTCTGCTATTCCGTCGGACGTGACAATTGAATTTCCTGAGGGGTCTTTGATAGTGTGAATGGTAGAAGCTGCTTTTTTTAATTGGAGGGCTCTAGCTAACATTTTCCCGGATTTATTCCCAAATTCGTAGAAAAGTCGTTTTGTCAGAGCGAATTTGCGTTTGAGCGTTTTTCCTAGCTCCGTCAAGAGCTCTTCTCTAGCCTTTAATAAGTCTTCATAGGAGTTTGTGGCTAATGTTTGCTTATGTATTTTTTCAAGTGAATGAATGCGTTTAGATAGTTCTTCAATATATGCTTTTCTAACTTTGCGTCTTTCCGCAGTTAGAGAGATGAGTGCACCTCGGATGACGCATTTGTGTGCCGCCCAGAGTGTGGTAGGTGAAATGTCTGTAGAATCGTTCTCCTGGAAATAGTGTGTAAGATGCGTGGTGATTTTCTGTGTAATGACAGGGTCTGTGAGTAACGAGTTGTCAAAGCGCCATATGGGAGTCTTGGTCTGTAAAGTTGGGATGGTCAGGGTCATAGATATGGGATTGTGATCTGAAAGGAGCATGGGGTCAATGGTAGCTGCAGTAAGTAACGTCAGGTCGTTTTGTGAGATGAAGAAGTAGTCCAGTCTGGAATATTTATTATGAGGTGAGGAAAAGAAAGTATAGTCTTTTCCTCTGGGATGGAGAGTTCGCCAAGTGTCATGGAGGGTTAAGTCACTTAGTTGTGTCTTGATTGCTCTGAGAGCCCTGTATGTTAGGGAAGATGATCCTGCAGAGGTGTCGAGGGATGGTGCTAGTGCTACATTAAAGTCACCCCCTACTATCAGGATACCATTCTGGAAGGATGTAAGCTGGTGTAAGGTTTTGCGGAAGAAGGGTACATGATGTGTATTTGGTGCATATAAATTAGCCAACGTAATGGGTTTGTTGTGTAATGTACCCTTGAGGAATAAGTATCGGCCTTTATCATCTCGTTCGATATCTTGTATTTGAATGGGGCAGTGTTTAGATATTAAGATGGAGACGCCCTTGGTTTTTGAATCCATATTTGAGGCATGGTAGGCTGTCGGATAGTAAGTACTATACAATTTTGGAATATTATCTGACTTAAAGTGGGTCTCTTGTAAAAAAACCACGTGGGCTTTAGCCTTTTGAAGGTGTATTAGAAGTTGAGATCTCTTTTCTGGGGTATTAAGTCCGCGGATGTTTAGTGAGTAAAATTTCACATTAAGTGTAGGTGGAACTGTAGTCTGTTGCGCCATGGTAGGGTCTGGGGAGCAAACTATTATCGAGGGGAGCAAGAGCAGGAGCGGTAAAATAAGGGAAGTAGTCTATATATGGAATTCTGTGGAGTATATGGTAAGGGGTATTCTTAATCAAGTCACCGAAGAGAGGGGGAACCAGCCCGCCTGCCTCAGAATCGGGGAGTTTCAGTGAAGTACGGTGTTCAGTCAGTGTATACTAACCTAATGGTGTTCTACACTGTGCTGCAACGCCGTGTGGGGGTTGGCGAAGATCTGGCGAAGGAGAGTTACTAAGAGGTAGTGTCTACCCGCTGCTGTAGGGTATAGGAACGTATAAGTGGAGGTAACCTGTGTGAATAATGGGTGTTCAACAATAGGGTAATAACCCAACCGGAGTATAAAGGAACATTCAGTCCTGTAACAGAGAGCGGTAACAATTGGGAACAATTATAAGTCTAGCGGTCAGCCGTCTGGAGAGAAAACCAGCTATAAGGGCCATGAAACGATTGATCGACAATTAGTGGGCCACCTGCCATGTGGGTGGTGTGAGCATACATCTTGTAGAGCTATTTAATATGAAGAGCAGAGATAGAGGCAAACAACAGTAAAATGAAGGGTGGGAAGCGAACAGTTAAAAAAAATAAAAAAAAATAAAAAATAAAAAGTAAAATAAAATAAAATAAATAAGAAGGGGTAGAAAATGCATGTGAGGATCTAGTGTGTTTGGAGGAGGTAAGTTTTACAGTGACTAGCAAGGCATGCGACGGTGAAGTACTCCCAGGCCCGTGCCCGGCAGGTAGTCATACCTTCTAGTGTTGGGGGCCTGTGTTCATAAATATTACCAGGATAATAATATCTGTTAGCTCAACGAGTCAGAGGTGGGTATATCTAACAGGCATCTATTAGCTTAATAAGGCGTGATCTAAGCCCAGGGGTGCTCTGTCTCTGTGTGAGATTAGAATAAAGCAGTTACAAGATATAAATGAACACGTAACGTCCGGATCCATTGAATGCAATTATCCACCAATTGGTGTAGAAATAAGCCATAGATAGGAGAACCTTCCATTCCATGTATAGATATATATATATATATATGCATATATCCATACATATAAATACATAAATACAGTCGGACAAGCAGACACACATACAAACACTCAATTGCACACAGACATATGTAAGCATGCACATATACACTCACGTAGGGTACTTTTGGTGCATTAGTCAGCGATCAGGTTATACGCAGATGATAGGCATACCGTTATCGTATGAATGTACTTACTTAGCCGTTACAGGGTTAATATATACTGAAATGATATTATCTACAGAGGACGGCTTTAGTTAACCGTTTAAGGTAATAACGTGTGGTTCTGACTATGTCCATATGTAGTTATGCCTACTAGGTGGTTAGGGTATAGCATTAGTAACCCAGTGATACATTTTCCTTGGTGTGGCAGGAGAATTCAGAACGTAAGCGGGACTAACGCATTTCACGTTATGTTTGGGTGTGTTACAACATGCACGATAATGTTTATCAGTTGTAAGAGGTGGCCACTCTTAGTAGATCTAAGCTCATGGGGTTAGTTGGAGCACTGTGTCAGCCCCTACTATAGTATTGTAAATGTCAGCACTGACAAAATCGCAGCAAAGTTGACAAGGCTGCATGTTGTGATTTTATGTTGGGTTTTCCCTCAATCTCCTGTAAAAGAAGATAGGGGGTAGGGTTTAGGGCAAGATGTTGGGTTGTTGTGCCTCATCAGTCCGCCATATAACCTGAAGGCTCTGTCCTTGCATATGATAAATTATAACGATCTATGCATTTTGAAAATAATGAGAATGTAAAATAATAAAAATAAATAAATAAATAAATAAGAGGGAGAGAAGACTTAAACAGTAGTACTAGTGGTAAGGAATGTACCCCTATAAGTTTTGATAGCAGGTATGATGACTAGGGTCGTTGCCGCAGTCCAGGTGAACAGTATAGCTCAAGGTCCAGGAGACGGTAAGGGTGGATGAAGGAGGTAAGACAATTAGTGCTGCACTGATGATGACGAGTGTGTCGTATGTGGGCTCCACTTCACCCTGTCGTTATGGTACTTTCAAAATAAGGAGGTAGGTCGATAGGTCACTGCTGCGGTATAGCAGGGGCAACTGGACAGTAATGAGTTCCAGACGGATAGCCAGTGAGAACAGGGTAAGAACAGAAAGATCAACAGAGAGAGAACAGTACCTAAAGGAAGAGGTAACGAACCGTGATCCTGTAAGTGATAGAGCGCTTCAGTGATCCCTTCTAGCTCTGCGGGTGTGCGGAGGTTTCGTCGGGCTGTAGGTGGATGCTGGGTGATGCGATCTATCCTCTGAAGGGGATCGGTGTCTGCGGTAGCGGGTCTCTTGTGTCTCCATCGGTTCCGCACCAGAGAGAGGCACGGTAGGCATAGGAGAGCGGAACTCTGCGTACCAATCCGGTACCTCAGTGTGGGGGATCTCCAGCGTCTTTCAGAAATGGTGTAGGTCTTCCGGGACCCTTAGGAGGGCAGAGCGGCCACGTACTGTAGCTGCAAGACCGAAGGGGAACTTCCAGCGATAGGTGATCCCCTTCGTACGGAGAACTTCCAGCAGGGGTCGCAATTCCCTTCTACGCTGCAGTGTTATTGCAGAGAGATCTTGAAATAGGCGAATCTCCTCACCGTTGTGCATTAATGGCGCCAAAACACGGGCTTTCCTCAGCAGCTCCTCTTTGAGGCGATAGTCCACCATGCAGAGTATCACATCTCGTGGCAGATCGTTCTCTCCCCCTTTCGGTCGCAAAGCACGGTGTATCCGTTCTATGTTGATTGGAGTGTCCTTGGGTCTTTCTAACATAACATTAAACATACTGACGACTTCTTCTTGTAGATGTTCCGCATCTATGGTCTCTGATAGCCCTTTCAGACGAAGATTGTGGCGTCTGCCCCTATTGTCTAAATCTTCTAAATGTCGGTTCATATCTCTCAGTTGCCTGGTGTGGGTGTCCAAAATCAGATGGTGTCTTCTGATGGCTGTGGAGTGTATAGCCGACGCTTTTTCCACTGACTGAACTCTGCCCGTGATAGCCTGTATGTCAATCCTCAGCTCCGAGATGGCTGCCGTTAAGGTGTCCTTTATGTCAGCTGCCACAGAACGAAGATCGTTCAAGCTGGGTTGTTGCTGAGGGGTGAGGACGATTTCTTCATGAAAATCTGCCGGCTGTGCAGAAGAAGCGGTCCCATTTGTGTCACTCATTTGCCTCCGTGTTTCTTGTGCAGAGCGGGCCGGAGCCATATTGCCTGTCTGGGCTCTGAACATATCGGGTATATTCTGGGTTTGCCTGCCCGTTAACTCACGTGGCGAACGGGACCGAGAGGGGACCGAGAGGCAGAAGAGCTTCTGGAAGCTGTTCCCAGGTCAGGCCACGCCCCTAGCCCATTTTTTTAACATTTTTTTTGTGATAGATTTGTGCTTAAAAATCCTCCGTTGTGAGAAGAACAAAATCCCTGTCAGCGGGAGCTCTGGAATTAAGCTGCCATCTTCTCCAAGGTGACAGGTCCTCTTATATATGATATCTGGAGTCAAAAAGACCTCAGATCTCATATTTATACTAAAATGCAATAAAAATTAAATAAAAAAAGTCCTTTGGAAAAAATAAATAAAAAAATGGGCGGAAGTGACGTTTCGACGTCGCTTCCGCCCTGTAATTGTATGGAGCCAGGCGGGGGTCATCTTCCCCTCACTCAGCTTCATGCCAAGCAGGCGAGAGGATGCAATTGCCTCCGTTGCTGCAATAGTAGTAAAGGAAGACAAGTGGGTGTCACGGTGCTTTGTGCAGAATTTTTGACAATTGTAAAGAGGTGCCAGATCTTTTAGGGTCACTCAACTTACCTTCTTTATACAAAAATTGTATTTGAACAAAATAAAATAAAAACATGAGGAGCGCTCTACTACTATTTATAAATATGTACAAGTTCACCTTGGTGTCAGTGATTAGTAGGTAAAGTGTCCTTATTATAACTTTAGGTGCCTTCACAAATTAGTCAACACCCAAAATAAATCTCCACCTTGGTTTGATATGGGGACCACCACTCCTCTTCAATTAACACACTGCACTCACCACATAGTTACATAGTTACATATTAACATAGTAGGCGAGGCTGAAAAAAGACACAAGTCCATCAAGTCCAACCTATGTGTGTGATTTTATGTCAGTATTACATTGCATATCCCTGTATATTGTGGTCGTTCAGGTGATTATCTAATATTTTGAAATTATCAATGCTCCCTGCTGAAACCTCTGCTTGTAGAAGAGAATTCCTCATCCTCACTGCTCTTACGGTAAAGAACCCTCTATGCAGTTTAAGGTAAAACCGCTTTTCTTCTAATTTTAGTGAATGGTCGCGTGTCTTATTAAATTCCCTTTCGCAGAAAGGTGTTATCCCTATTGTGGGGTCACCAGTATGGTATTTGTACATTAAAATCATATCCCCTCTTGAGCGTCTATTCTCCAGAGAGAACAAGTTCAGTGCTCACAACCTTTCCTCATAACTAATATCCTTCAGACCCTTTTTTAGCTTTGTTGCCCTTCTTTGTACTCGCTCCATTTCCAGTACATCCTTCCTTAGGACTGGTGTCCAGAACTGGACAGCATACTCTAGGTGCGGCCGGACCAGAGTCTTGTAGAGCAGGAAAATTATCGTTTTATCTCTTGAGTCAATCCCCTTTTTAACCACTCGACCACTGGGCACTTAAACCCCCTTCCTAACCAGACCAATTTTCAGCTTTCAGTGCTCTCACATTTTGAATGAAAATTAGTCATGCAACACTGTACCCATATGAAATTTGCATCCTTTTATTCACACAAATTGAGCTTTCTTTTGGTGGTATTTGATCACCTCTGGGTTTTTTATTTTCTGTGCTTTAAATGAAACAAGACCGAAAATGTTATAAAAGAAATGAAGAAAATGCATTTTTTTACAACATTTTGCAAATAAGTTATTTTTCTTCATAAATTTGGGCCAAAATTTATACTGCTACATATCTTTGGTAAAACTAACCCAAATTAGTGGATATTATTTAGTCTGTGTGAAAGTTAGACCCCTTTCACACCACACCGCCCATAGCATCGGCGGTAAAATGCCGCTATTTTTAGCTGCGTTTTACAGTCAGATTTGCGGCGCATTTCAGCCGCTAGCGGGGCACTTTTACCCTCCGCTGGCGGCCGAGAAAGGGTTAAAACCCCCGGCAAAATGCTGCAATATCGGCGTTTTGCCGGTGGTATTACAGCGCTGCCCCATGGATTTCAATGGGGAGCAGCGCTGGAGGAGCGGTGGAGGAGCGGTGAGTTCACCGCTCCTTCACCGCTCCAAAGAAGCTGCTGGCAGGACTTTTCCTGACGTCCTGACAGCGCACCGCTGCAGTGTGAAAGCCCTTGGGCTTTTACACTACAGACAATGGTGCAGCTATTTTAGGGTGGATTGCAGCTGCTATTTCTAACGATATAGCACCTGAAAAATGCCCTTGGTGTGAAAGGGGTCTTATAGAGTCTACAAACTATGGTGCCAATCACTGAAAATTGATCACATCTGATCACACCTGATGTACTGAGGCCTATCTCATTTCTTGACGTCCTAACAAGCCAGGAAAGTACAAATACCCCCCAAATTAACCCTTTTTGGAAACTAGGTACTCCAGGTACTCCGGTTTCCTCCCACAAACCAAAGACATGCAGGTAGGTTAATTGGCTTCTGTCCAGAAATTGGCCCTAGTATATGAATGGGGACCTTGGATTGTGGGCTCCTTGAGGGTAGGGACCAATGTAAGTGTGCAATATGTACAGGGATAGGGACAATTGTAGACACTTACTCAGGTTGAACTGGATGGACTAATGTCTTTATTCAACCTTACTAACTATGAAACCATGAATCTATGAATCTTAGATTTCCCCAGAGGTTCTCCCCCTAGTGAGTAGATTGCATTCATATTTTTGCCACCCAAATGCATTATTTTAAATTTTTCTACATTAAACCTCATTTGCCATGTAGTTGCCCACCCCATTAATTTGTTCTGATCTTCTTGCAAAGTTTCCACATCCTGCGGATAAGTTATTGCCCTGCTTAGCTTTGTATTGTCCGCAAATACTAAGATTGAGCTGTTTATCCCATCCTCCAGGTCGTTTATGAATAAATTAAACAGCATAGGTCCCAGGACAGAACCCTGGGGGACCCCACTTTCCACCCCAAACCATTCCGAGTACTCCCCATTTATCTCTACCCTCTGAACTTGCCCCTGTAGCCAGTTTTCAATCCATATACTCACCATATGGTCCATGCCAACATACCTTACTTTGTACAGTAGACGTTTATGGGAAACTATCAAATGCTTTCGCAAAATACAGATACACCACGTCCACGGGCCTACCTTTATCCAGATGGCAGCTCACCTCCTCATAGAAGGTTAATAAATTGGTTTGACAAGAATTATTCTTCATGAATCCATGCTGGTTACTGCTAATGATACCATTGCCATTACTAAAATCTTGTATATAGTACCTTATCATCCCCTCCAAGACCTTGCATACTATTGATGTTGGGCTAACTGGTCTGTAATTCCCAGGGATGTATTTTGGCCCTTTTTAAAATATTGGTGCTACATTGGCTTTTCTCCAATCAGCTGGTACCATTCCAATCATTAAACTGTTCATAAGACTAGTCGTACAATGGTATGGCAATTACTTGAATTCCTTAAGGACCCTCGGGTGCAAGCCATCTGGTCCCGGTGACTTATTAATGTTAACTTTTTCAAGGCTATTTCTAATACCATCTTCTGTAAGCCATGAGGGTGCTTCCTGAGACATATCATGAGGATAAACATTGCAGTTTTGGTTACTGAAGCCCCCCATTCCCATGTGCACAATGAGGAGAAGAATAAATTAAATACCTTTGCCATCTCTCCATCATTAGTAACCAGGTTCCCTTTATCATTTTTTATGCGACCAATATGGTCTGACCTCCTGTAACGAGGGCCATGTACCTGATGTGAGACGGAAGTAGTGGGGAGGCCTCCCTTGCACCTCGGGTCCTTAAAGCCTTTGGAGATGGAGACAGAGACTTGGTAAACACCGAGTGGCAGGGGTGCCAGGGGTGTGGAGCACTGTGCAAGCCTTAGTCTGGGATCCAAGCCAAGGTCAAGTCCAGTTGGGCAACGAATCGTAAAAAGGGTTAATCAGAAGAAGAATGGTTGAGATCCAAGCCGGGGCCGGTTCCAATCTGGCAGCTGAGTATAAAAGGGTTAAAGAAGTAGAATGGTTCAGGTACAAATCCGAGGTCAATGGCAAGCAGCAATCAAAATTAGTCAAATAGGTTTCCAGGTCACAACAGGTTCAGACAGATCACACACTAGCACAGGAACAAGGGGGGGGTGGGGGGGGGGTAAAGATAATCCAGCAATTTGGCAGTGTCTGGGCTAGGCTTATATTGGGAAGTTTGAGGTCATTTCCTGTGCCCCTTCTGGGCATTTTCCTGCCCTTTTCCATCAGGTTGAGGTCATTTTGTGTGCGCCACCAGCTCTCCCCTCTCCTCTCAGATCATGTCAGAAAGTAAGATAGGTGAAGTGTGCTGTCGATCTGTTAGATTCATTGCATTACAGTGTGTAATCAGAATTCTACCAGAGAACACATTTCAAAGGCATCAGATTAGACATCCTGACCATTTAGTATCTGCCCTGTATTACCTTGGTAACTGCCATCAGAAAGGTAGTATCCAGGTGTTGTCCCCAGTTCCCAAACAGACAGGACACTGTATGCAGAAAAAATGGAGTACAGTATGACATGCATTTTATTTCCACCACAACTGGCCTCTGCATACATGAATGTTACCACATTTATGATACCTCACTGAAATATTAGTTCTTAAATGTAAATGTTTTTTAGGGACTTTCTTTTTATTGGCATTTCATTTTCCCAGTCAACATACCACTTCTTTATATTTGCGATTCATTTGAAGTTCAGTGCAGTATTTCACAAAAAAGTCTCAGACATGGTATCTCCATACTCATGAGAAATAGCAAAAGGTATTCTGGGGTGCTGCTTGTACTCTCATTAGACATGTGCAATTTTTGTTTCGGTCCGAATACAAATTCGGACACATTATTGGTTATTTAGAGATTTGGATGTATCCGAATCTCCAAATGAAATAGTAAAGTCTAGTAGCTAATTTTGTTGAAATTCATTAAAATTTGTTTAGTTTGCTTGTTTTCTAATAAATTCCAAATTTTTAGAATGATTAGAATTAGAATTGGTTGATCATTTCTGATCCAAATTCTGTGTGAAGAATAGCTGGTTGTTAAGCAGCTGGCTGGGAAGCTGTCTGCCACGTCCTTAACAACAGATGAGTTATCAGCTGTCAGCTGGCTTTCCCACTAACAGCTGAAATGTAAACAAAACAATGCCTGGGAAAGAGAAAACTCTGAAAAAAAGGCATAGGGTCCTCCCCAAAATCCAGTCCATTATCCGAGCATGCAGCCCGGCAGGTCAGGATGGGGGGGGGGCTATAGGGGGGGCAACATGCCCTCACAATGGGGGGGCCAAGTTGACGGGGACAAGGTCCTCATCTCCATAACCCTGGCCAGTTATGGGGGTCTATGGGCTGGGGGCTTTTTGAATCTGGAATCCCCTTTAACAAGGGGGCCCCCAGATCCCGGCTCCCCTATGTTGATGAGTATGGGGTACATAGTACCCCTATCCATTCACCAAAAATGTGTGAAAAGTGAATAAAGACAGTAGTTTTTCGACAATTCCTTTATTAAAAAAATAAAAAACAATGTCTCCGATGTAGTTCCATCTCACACTGTTTGCCGCACCGCTGAACAGAAAAAAAAATCTCCAGCCTGGATGAATGCTTCCCACAGACTGCCTGCTCCTCTAGCTAAGGGGCAGAGGCACCTAGTGACCCCACCCCTTACCTATATAAGAAATGTCAGATGGAGGGGCAGGCAGTCCGCGGGGGAGTGTTTGATGAGGCCAGAGGTTTTTTTTTTCGGTTCGGTGGTGTGGCAAGCAGCGTGAGTTGGATCCACATCAGGGGGACATTGTTTTTTATTTTTTAATAGACAAATTGTCAAAAACTTGTTTACTGTCTTTGTTCACTTTTTACACATTGTTGGTGAATGGTAGGACATACTCATTCACATAGGAGGGGGCAGGATCCGGGGCCCCCTTGTTAAAGCCCCCTCCCCGCAGACCCCCACAATCAGGAATTTTTAATTTTTATTGTATTACTTTAAATGATACAATAAAAATGAAAAATTCCTTTAACCACTTCAGCCCCGGAGGATTTTACCCCCTTCCTTACCAAAGCACTTTTTGCGATTCGGCACTGCGTCGCTTTAACTGACAATTGCGTGGTCGTGCAACTTGGCTACCAAACAAAATTGGCGTCCTTTTTTTCCCTTTTTTAGAGCTTTCTTTTGGTGGTATTTTATCACCTCTGTGGTTTTTATTTTTTGCGCTATAAACAAAAGAAGAGCAACAATTTTGAAAAAAAACACAATATTTTTTACTTTTTGCTATAATAAATATCCCATTTTTTTTACACACACAGATCCAAGGTCCTGCTGTGTTCCCGGGCAATCGCAGGGGCCCGGCGGACATTGCGGCCACCGGGAACGCGCACCAGGTCCCAAGCGACGCCCTAGACGGCCGGGAATGGGAGGACGTCATATGACGCCCACCCAGGATGGGAGATCCACCTTGTGGGCGTCATTTCACAATGGGCGGTATTGAAGTGCTTAAATATAGTGCCTGGGGGTCCTCTTCCTGTAAAGTGGTTCATCTGTAGCATGTATAGAATATTTGTGTAGCGCTAAATGGTGAAATTGTACAAGTGAATGCATATGTGCACTGTAAAGTGCACAGTGATAAAAATCGCAATATGAATGAAAGTAAAGGTGCTAAAACACAAAACGGATCAGGAGCATTGAACCATAATCACAATATACATGAAAAGTGAGTGCACTTAAATACATAAAAAAATGAAAGTCCACTAAGTAACAACAAAGCAAAAATGGTGTGTATTTCCAAAAAAGTAACACCAAAGTCCAAAAAGTGACAAAATGGAGAGTCCACTTACAAAAGCAATGAATGGCTGGTATTCAAATCAAATAACTGGATTACATGTGGAGACTTTTTTCAAATGGAAAAGATGAAATACTCATTGGATTTTGCCCCCACATACAGCTAGTCAGCAAAAATGCTTACATGTGTGGTGTCCCAATACTCAGGAGGAGTAACAACATGCATTTTTGGTGTATAGTTCTAAGTATACCAATGCTGTGTGTGAGAAATAACTTGTTAAAATAACAATTTGCAGTGCACAGACTATTTGCCTTTAATAGATCAACCCCATAGTCTCCCTAAGACCACCGGAAAACAATCACTTCCAGGAGTGTTGATCTCCTCCTGTTGACCTCCGTGTCACCACTGTCTCCTGTAATGATGTAGTGGTCAGCTGGAGGAATAAGCGAGAACTGCAGATGACCCAGGAGATTGATTCTTCAGGCGTGAATTCTACTAAACATGTCATGCATTTAAAAAAGCGTACGCCCATGGAACAGCACCAAACGACAGTACCTAAAACTCTCCATAGATGATGCTTTAAAAGCCTTTACAAGTTACCAGATTAGAATTTCACAGGAGCCCAGTAAAGGTTGCAGCAGCAATGGGGGGGGGGCAGGGGTTCTGCCGCCTGTAAAAGTAATTCAGTGGCTCTTTAGCTGCTTTGAATACTTTTACCAGCTATAGAATCGCAGAATGAAAAAATTGATATCTCCCTTTAAATCCAGTGGCGCACGAGTATGCCGCAGGTCGGCAATTTCCATTGTGTTATGTACACAAAAAAAAACACATGTAGAACCCTGAGTAAAGCCAGCCATAGATGTATTGAAATTTGGGATTGGATATGAGGGTAGGCACATGTGCGGAGTCTGACAGGGTGGACATGCACTGTTAGAGCTCCACTCCGTGGAGGAGAAAAGCCGCCAATACATCCGAGGCCGTTGGCTATAAATACACCCATCTTCTCTCGCTAGTTCCAAAAATGGTGCTAGGAGGCAGCCGCACCAAGGCTAAGAATTACTCCATTAAGGATACACAGGCGTGAGCTGCAGCTAAAATGACACATTCCTCCCTCAATGCCTCAGTGCGCTCACACAGGCAAAGGCTACCACAGTCAGACTCCCCAGGTGAGTCAGACACAGAACAAATCCTCTCGCAAAACTCCTTTTAGGACTCCTCTGCTCCCCCAGCTCTTTTAAAACAATTTGAATGAATGCTCCATAAAGCATTAATGCAGACAGCTGAACATATAACTAACAGCCTCACTAAGGAGACAAGAGAGATGGGCAACCGTACAGCTGCATTAGAGCTCAGAGTGGATGAAATTGAAAATTTTGCACAGGACTATATAGCTGAAATGGAAAATCTTAAAGAGGAAAATTTAACGCTACGAAACTAGATTGCAAGACTACGAAAACCGAGCCAGACATTCCAATCTGCGCATTAGGGGCATCCCTGAATCGGTTACTGACTTGCAATCGACCACTACAGCATTATTTCAAGAACTCCATCCAGCTATTTCAATAGAGCATTTTGGAGTCCACCTGCCATCACAGCCCAAAAAAACAGATGGTCCCCCACGCGATATAATTCCAAAGTTCCATTATATAGGACAAAAGAATAACTCTGCCACCAGAGATAAAAACGCCTTAAACTTCCAGGGTCACAACTATCAGCTGTTTGCTGACCTGTCCCAACTAACTATATCCAAACAGCATGCAATGAAACCTCAGCTAATGGAACTGCAACTCCATAGTATCACTTACCAGTGGGGTTTCCCTTTCTCCATTCGTTTTGCTAATCAAGGTTCCAAATACACCTGTAGATCTTCAGAAGAGCTTCAACAGATCCTTCAGAACCTGCATCTGGTGGAAGCCTCATCCAACACCACTACCTCACACAGAAGATCAGCCTCTTCCTCATCTCCATGCAACTCTTTCCAAACCTCTGGGAAAAACGAAAACCAACATTTCCATAAGAGAGGTTGCTTCGCCTCCCCTCCTCTAGACCAGGAAGTCTCCATGGACTGACAAAAATTGACTCCTCAGAACTCTCCTCCATGCTCTTACTCTGAGATTAGTATCTGTAAGATTGCTCCATGCCCAAATAAGGCCTATTCCTAGAATAATACACTATGCTGTGTTATCTTTTATAAAAAGTTCCAGGACTATATTATTATAGGTTTCTCCTGTACTCTTATTATAACCCCTAATTTAACCCATAAGCAGTTTACACTTTCAATTTTCAATGTCAGGTCATAATACTAGCTAGAACATTGCCTATTTTACAAACATGGAGAATTAGCATGATACATTTGGGATCTCAGAAGACTATACCTTCAGTGATATAACTCCATATCCCTTCCAGTCTCATTGATTATGCTGTACCAACCAATGTCCGAGATGAAGATACACCATTAGACCAAGCGAAACGCGTTGACGTCATCAAAAGCGATGTCTCCTCCTAGGGTGCAGTGGGAGTTTTGATCGTAGTTACTGAACGGGACATCAGTTTACGAATCAGTGCATCTACGTGCTGGATGTATTAGCTGTGTAAGTGCAACTTATCTGCAATAGACTGACTCGATTCTCCACGCTTGAAAGGTGATTCAATCACACCGCCACCTACACCAATTAGGACATCGGAACAGGCCCCCTCACAGCCGAGTGGTAATGTATTGATACACTTCACAAGATGTGTGTTAGATAAATCTTGCCACAAGCCTGTTTCCTGACTACCATGCCCTCTGGTTCTGCTTTAGCACCACAGTAACAATACCCTTTATACAAATCCTTACAGTGTTTAATACCACAGAGTGTTTACAAGCATAGGAGACTGAACACTAACTGAACCATAACATTTGTGACGTTCATTACTCTTGAAATATGATGAAGACAAAATTTCTAGTATATTTATACTAACTTTCAATCATAGGGTTTTGTTTGACTCATCTTACATGTATTTTATGGACTGCCTGGCTTTAGGAGACTACAATTGAGAAGGATACTGCAGTTCCTCAATTTAAGAACGAATTCAGCAATATAGCATAAGGGCTCCATGAACTATAACCTCCAGCATGCTAGCTCAGTGAATTTCATCTAAATGGTCTATCCTATCTGCTCTCCCTCACACCCAACCCCCACCACATAATTGGGTTGACCGGCGCTCAGGCATTGGAAATATGTGGCTAAGGGATCCTTATTGACCCCACTTGAAAAATATACTTAATGATTTAAGTCAATGCCAGGTGGCTGATTAACCCAAAGTGTCCAGATTGTGTTTAGTGTTGTACTGTATTGTTGTGTGTGTTGTCTTGTTTGTTGAAAAGTATATGGTAATTCTCTTATTTCCATATTGGGTTTAATCTGTTTTTATGAAATTGCATCAATGTAGTTTGATACCTTTTGATACAACATATATTCAATTAATCATCAAATAAATATTTTTTATATACTTCAGTCTTGATCAAAAATGTTTTGTTGCTAAAAGTAACCTCTCACTCTGTACTCTTAAAACCAAGTATTTCTTATTTTTTTCTTCTCAGTACCTCATAAGTAGTTTACACTTTCAATTTTCAATGTCAGGTCATAATACATATCCCTTCCAATCTCATTGATTTATCTAGTGTCAAATTATCTTTAAATGTTTAAGGAGCTTGATTAACCCCCTTCAAATGTCAAATGTTATATTGTTATTCATTAGATTGGTTGTAAGCAGTGGCGGCCCGTCCATAGGGGGCGCCCGGGCGCCCCCCCCCCCCCCTCCTTGCAGTTAAAAAAAAAAAATAAATAAATAAAAAAAAAAAAAGTTCAAAAAAAAAAAAAAAAAATGTATTTAAACATGTCCCTTTAAGGGCGCCATGTCCCTTTAAGGGCGCACAGTGCAGTATGCACCGCTCTATCACCAATAGATAGATTCATGCATTGCATGAATCTATCTATTGGTCACCTCTGCCGCCCCCTATTCAGGTGTCCGGCCCCTGATCGGGCGCCGGGCATCTGAATTACAGTGGGGGGGGTGTTGCTGGAAGCGCCCCTATTAGAGCTGTAAGCTCTAATAGGGGACCCTATTAGAGCGGTGTGCTCTAATAGGCTTCCCTAAGTGTAAACAGCGGGCGCACGGCCGTGCGTTCGCTGATTACACAGTATTGTGTTAGAGAAGCGAATACATCGCTTCCCTAACACAGACCCGCCTCTCAGCCAATCAGGTTGCCAGGTCTGTTACCTGTCACCTGATTGGCTGAAGTCACAGGCGCTGTGATTGGACGTTAGGCGTCCAATCACCTAGCGTCCAATCACAGCAGAAGAAGACAGGAGGAGCGCGGGAGAAGACATCCGACGGAGACACCGCTCGTCGCCTGACGCCGTCACCAGCTGCACACCGGGACAAGGTAAGTGCAGAGGGCAGGCAGGGGGCACAGTGGCAGCACTTAAGGGGCACAGTGGCAGAACTTGGGGCACAATGGAAGCACTTAAGGGGCACAATAGCAGCACTTAAGGGGCACAATGGCAGCACTTAAGGGGCACAGTGGCAGAACTTAAGGGGCACAATGGCAGCACTTAAGGGGCACAATGGCAGCACTTAAGGGGCACAATGGCAGAACTTGGGGCACAATGGCAGAACTTGTGGCAGAACTTGGGGCACAATGGCAGCACTTAAGGGGCACAATGGCAGCACTTAAGGGGCACAATGGCAGCACTTAAGGGGCACAATGGCAGAACTTGGGGCACAATGGCAGCACTTAAGGGGCACAGTGGCAGCACTTAAGGGGCACAATGGCAGCACTTAAGGGGCACAATGGCAGCACTTAAGGGGCACAATGGCAGAACTTGGGGCACAATGGCAGCACTTAAGGGGCACAGTGGCAGAACTTGGGGCACAGTGGCAGAACTTGGGGCACAGTGGCAGAACTTGGGGCACAGTGGCAGCGTTTGATGGGCACAGTGGCAGCGTTTGATGGGCACAGTGGCAGCGTTTGATGGGCAGTGGCAGCGTTTAATGGGCACAGTGGCAGCGTTTGATGGCACAGTGAGGCTGTTTGTTTGCGCCCCCCCAAAAATTTTGAGCACCAGCCGCCACTGGTTGTAAGTATATTTTTTCTGCAATCAGTTAATTTATATGACACCTTAGTGGACTTTCACTGTTCTACTAATATGACTACATTAGCTAGGTTAACTTCCAAATTTCTGGGTCGACGTAGCCCTTAAACCTCACTCCCACCCTCCATGCTCCACACTTCCCTTCCTATATCCCCTTCTCTCTCCCCCCACCTCCTGATCCCCTCTCCACCCTTGATATACTTGGTCTCGCATTGGAAGATCTCGTATACATCTCATATTATTACCCTTTCTTAGGAGCATCAGGAACAACTAGCACTTCATTCACCCAATGCATTGCGGTCTAAACACCTATACATCTCTATGATGTTTTTATTATAACGCTTTTCACCTACGTTTTCACAGACGTTCCGTGTGCCCTACTTCACCTCCCTTGTTCGCCCACCCATAATATGTAAGAGTTCGACAAAGGCTTCTCTCCCTCTGATAGAGATTTTTATCCTTTATCACAAGCAACTCTCAAATCTCTTTTTACATTTGTTCAAAAAATGTATTACCTAATCTCATATGTTTTAAATTTTTTCTTTACTCCAGACTCATCCTGCCAGAAATGCATGATAATTGGTAAGTACCATATCCTTAATCAACTACCATGGCTCCTTTAAACATTCTCTCCCTGAATGTTCAGGGTATTAACATACCCCAGAAACGCACTAAATCGTTCCAAACTTTTCATTCTCGGAAAGCACACATTGTGTGTTTACAAGAAACACACTCCACCCCTAAATTTATGAGCTCCTAACTCCAAACAGCGCGGAACCCTCATCGCTTTTCACTACTCAACCCCATTCACTCTTCAATCTGAAATCAAAGATCCTGAATGGCATTACTTAATTCTCATGGGACATATAATGGACACAGCAATTACAGTTATTTTGTATTATGCGCCCAACAAACAGCCCACACCCTTCCTCTCACACCTTATGCAGGTTGTGACCACGCACAAGATAGGAACAATAATCATGTGTGGAGATTCTAACCAGGTCCTCCTCCCATTTCTTGATAAATCAACCTGCAGCTGTCTCTCTCTCAGCTCCTTTCCAAATATAATTTAGTTGACTAGTGTATCTTCAACTATGACTTTAGTTGAAGATACACTTATTATTCACATCCACATCAATCATTCACTCTCATTGATCACATATTCTTAACTATAGGTATGTTACCAGAAATACTCACATCAAACATAATCCCTATCCCATGGTCCGACCATAATGTGGTCTACACTACTATCGTTTCCACTATCCCTAAAGCACATGATCCAACTTGGTACCTCCCAGACACAATGCTTAAGCATCCGTCCCATTGTCTAATTATTGAACAAGCTCTAAAAGAATATCTATCGCATAACATCAGCCCAGACATTTCTCCACTAACGCTCTGGAAAGCTCACAAACCTGTGTTGCGTGGAGTATTTCAGCGACAATCTGCTATGTTTAAACACAAATGCAGAACTCTTGCTCGAAAACTAGACTCCAAGTTCAACACTGCCTTCACATCCTTTCAAGATAACCCCTCCCCAGCTGCGAAAACTCAATTAGAAAAAACTCATCTGGAATACGATCTATTCCTCACGGAATCTGCTGACAAACCCATCCAGCGATCTAGACATACCTTATATATGAAATCTAATAAATCAGGTACATTTAAGTGAGCGTGACAGAAATGTACCTGATTTATTTGATTTCATATAGAAGGTATGTCTAGATCGGTCGATAAATAAATAAATAATAAATAAACCATTCAAACCAATTCATCTAAAATTTTCAAAAGACATCTACACTAGCAACCCAGTTAAAATTGTTCACAAATTTCGCTCCCATCTAGCCTCCCTGCACTCGGCAACAAATTAATTTAACTCCACCAATGCTGACATTTTCTTTTCCTGTATAAATTTAGCAGAGTTAACCCATGCCCAAATAAGTCAACTTGATGAACCCATCACAGTGGAAGATGTAGCTAATACCATCAAAGAATTAAAAATGAATAAAAGGCCAGGTCCTGATGGACCCTTTCCCCTATCTTGGCTGATGCCTTTAATGTTCTATTAGATGGACTCTCCTTTAGACAAAAATTGCTAACGGAAATAATATGTATGATCCCCAAGCCTCTTTCTGATGACACCTCTTGTACAAATTACCTCTCCATTTCCCTTTTGAACTTAGATATCAAAATACTGGCAAAAATGTTTGCAAAACACCTTAACAAAATCATAGGCAGTGTAGTTCATAGCGATCAGGTAGGCTTTATTCCCACATGTCAAGCTGGTGACAATGTGCGTCGGACAGTTCTTTTAGCACATATCGCTAAAACTTGCCACATTCCTTCTTGCTTTCTTTCTCTTGATATCAAAAAAGTCTTTGATTCTGTTTCCTGGCCCTATTTGCATTACTCCCTATAGAAATTAGGTTTTGGCCCACACTTTACAAAATGGATCGCAGCACTCTATGATAACCCTCAAGAATACATAAAATATGCGGGTTACAAATCTGACTCTTTTAACATAGAAAGAGGATGCCTACTCCCCCCCACCCTGTTATCTGCCCTCTTAATAGAACCCCTTGCTTAATCAATCATAACAGATCCAATGATTACCGGAATAGAGATAAGGGGATATCAACACAAACTTGCTGTTTCTATTATCTCCACAAGTCTCAGGGCCCAATCTCTTATCCACTCTCAACAGGTTTGCTGCCTTCTCTGGCCTCATAATTAATCCTAAGAAATGTCTGGCTCTGAATATACAGGCGGTCCCCATGTTCCAAACAAGTTGGGGTCTGTAGGTTTGTTCTTAATTTGAATCTGTTTGTAAGTCAGAACAGGTACATTTGTTAAGTGTAGCTCCAGCCAAAAAAACTATGTTTAAGCTTTTTGGATAGCATAGGGAGGGGTTATCGCCCCTGTAACATTTGTTTTGCTGTCTGTGTGCCTGTTCAGAAGATTTTACCTCACTTTCTGTCCCAATGACAATCCCAATTTGAAAATGTTGGGTTGTTTTGGAAACAAGCCTTGGTGATAAAGCATCAGTGGAAGTACCTTTTTCCCATAATAACTCTTACAGGAGTGCATTTCCCTTCTTGGGGGGTAGATTTCCTCTCAATTCCTGTTGTCTCCCTTTGTTTGTAAGTAGGAGTCACTTGTAAGTTGGATGTTTGTAACAGCCTCTTTCGCTGACCTTTTCTCAGCTAATTACCCACCAATCCTGAGACAGGTAACAAGCCTGTTGAAACAATGGTCTCACCTCCCATTATCATGGATAGGCAGGATTAACGCAACAAAAATGATGATCCTGCCCAAACTATTGTATTTGTACAGAATCCTTCCGATCCCAATTCCTGTCTATTACTTACGATGTGCAGAAAAGGGCAACGACATTTTTTTTGTTTTTTTTTCAAACCACGCATACCTTTACACACACTACATCTCCCTAAAACTAGCGGAGGCCTCGGGTTTCCCAATTTCGCAACCTATTATAGAGCTGCACATATTGCTAGTGTTTCCAAATACCATGCAGCACAGGAAATCCTTCTACGGGTGATGATAGAAGCATCGGAATGTGATCCTCTATCGACTTCTATTTTATTATGGCTTCACCCCAAAGACCGCCCTGGCTTACGTAACCCCATCACCAAACATTTTATATGCCTATGGAATAAACTCAAATTTAAACATAATTTACAATCACCACATAATCCCCTCATTATCCTTCCTCAAAAACCCTGCTTTTTATCCTGCATGGATCTCCCTCAAATCATTTAAAGAATGGACGTCCTTGGAAAACTTGAGGCTTCACAAATTTGTTACTCCTACATCCTTTCTTCCCTTTCCAACTCTCTGTAAGATATATGGCCTACCACAATCAGAATTGTTCTGGTACCTCCAAGTTAAAAATTTCTTCACACCTTTTATAAACATTGAAACTTCCCTGACCCAAATTACAGGCTTTGAATCTATATGCAAGAAAGACCCCCTATACTAGAGGACTGATTTCTTCCCTCTACTCCCAACTTCTAGTTAATTCTGACTTAGACAAACCATCCTACATCCAGAAATGGGAGGAAGACCTTGGGTGAACCCTCGACATTGCAGACTGGTCTAGGATCTGATCAGTGACTAAATCATCCTCACCTAACATTCTAGTGATGGAAACTAATTATAAAAGTCTTAACCCACTGGTTTCTTGTACCTTCCAGAGTGGCCAAATATGTGCCTAATTACTCTGCTCTTTTTTTTCGGGGCTGCCCGGAATTAGGTACATACCTACATATTTGGTGGACCTGCCCGATAGCCCAAACCTTTTGTTTCAATAAGTTTTTATTGTTTTTTAACAAAGTAACATAAAAAATAGGTAATACAAACAGACAGTGCTTATATCCAAGACATTAAAACACAATATTATAATGAGGCGTACATTTAACATATATCAGCGAACTTTGATGTGTTATTCTGCATTTCACGCGTACAATCCTTCACGTAAATGATTTTTCACGTATATAATTTTTCACGTGGAGGTCCCTTTTAGTTGGTGGGAACGTTGCTAGGAGCGGATAGTCTCCCCCCTGGCACCCCTCTCGGGATCTAGCTGTGCCCTGGGGGAGGGCCCTGCCCCTGTAAGAAAGTAAAAAGGACCCCCTACGTTGCTATTCAGAAAGTACTCACCAATTTTGTTTGAGTATGGCCGCTTTGGGCAGTGTAAACTTTGTTTTACCTCTAGCATTTTTAAGTAAAACGCTAGGAGAAGTAGCTAAGTAATAGAGAGTAACATAAAAAGCAAAGGAATAAGAGAAGAAAGAAAGAGAAAGCTAAATAATAAATAATAAACAATAAATAGTATTGGAGTTATTCATGTCCGCTATACATACTGCTCTTTAATATCAGTATTAATCAAGTAGTTTGGTTGTGGTGTACCAGTCAGCCCACGGTTTCCATATGTCTTGTGCAGTGAGTAGTTTACCCTGGGTTGAGGCGAACATAGTTTCGTATGTGGCATGAGTATCAATTGTCATTAGGATTTCTCTCAAAGGAGGGGTTGTGTGGTCCTTCCAGTGTCTTGTTATAACTAGTCTAGTGCTCAGTAAGATATGGGAGATAATTATCCTAGTATCTCTAGGGACTAATTCTATGCCCAGCGAAAGGATAGCTAATTCTGGTGTGGCAGGTATGTGCGTATTGGTAATTTGTGATATTAAGCAAAATATTTGTTCCCAAAGTGTACGTAACTTCGGGCATTCCCAAAGTATATGGACTTCGGGCATTCCCAAAGTAGTATGGAATAAGTGGGGCAATGTCTAAATAGGAGGCAGGTTATCAATCTGGGGAAGCAGCAAGAGGAACCATAAGGTGAGTCCACCTGGTGAGCAAGGTATATGATACTTTATTGACCGGCGATGAAACATCGACTTGCTGAGGGCATACAGTAAGTGCGTCATAGAGATCGAGCATCGAGGAGGAGAGTGCGTGACGCTGTGGGAGCAGAGTAAGGGCGGTGGTTACGTAACCACAAGGTATTCTGGGGATTGTAGGCAAACAGGGAGGTTGCTGTGGCGCCAAAACCAGTGTGTGGCGGAGATGAGGGAACCCGTACGGTCAACATGCTCACAGTAGAAAGTGAAGCCTAACAGTCACGACCTTAAACATACAGGCGATAAACAATAATAAAAAATAAAAAAAAACTGAAAACTAGTAACGTGCAGTATATCAGCCCAAGCGGGAAAACTCACTTAGGGAGACCCAGGTTAATGGTCCCTTCTAGCCCTCCGTGAGCTCGGTGGAGAGAAGGGGCTGCGGCCGGAGCGGGTATTACGGGTTCCAACTACAGTAGGGCGGGATGAGGGCGATCCGTTGTAGCGTGAACCGGCATCTTGAGCTTCCATAGCTTCTGATGGTGGCATTTCCCTCCTGACCGCCGAGCGGCGAAAATCCGCGTACCAGTCAGGTACTTCAGTCAGCGGTATGTCCAGCACACGGCAAAAGTGTGGTAGGTCTTCTGGCACCTTCAGGAATGCTGTACGGCCGTGTGCGGTGGCTGCCAGACAAAACGGGAATTTCCATTTGTAGGTCACTCCGTTAGTACGGAGGACTTCTAGTAAGGGTCGCAGGTCCCTGCGATGTTGCAATGTAATACCGGACAGGTCCTGGTATATTTGGACAGGATTGCCGTCATGGACGATTTGTTGTCTCCCTCTGGCTTGTTTAAGGACATCCTCTTTGAGCCTGAAATCGGGCAGGCAACAGATTATATCCCGCGGAGGATCAGTATCCTTCCCCTTGGGACGCAGAGCACGGTGGATCCTATCCATAGTGATGGGAGTCAACGGAGGCCTATTCAGCAGGTTGTTGAACAGGGCCGTCACTGCCGGCTGGATTTGAGAGCCCTCTATGGCCTCTGGAAGACCTCTCACCCTCAGATTGTGGCGTCTGCCCCTGTTGTCGAATTCTTCCAGGTGCCTCTGCATGTCCCGAAGCTGGAGGGTATGGGTATCTACATGGTGGGTAGTTTTTTTTAGTTGTGAATACTGCCGGTCCACGGCTTCCTCCACCGTTAGAACCCTGTCATTAAGGGTGCGAATGTCCAGACGAAGCTCCGATATGGCGGCCGACAGGGTATCTTTTTATATCTGCTGCGATGGTCCGTAGGTCATGAATACTGAGGTGGGGTTGGGAGTTCGGTGGTCCGGTGTCCTGGTCAGTAAGGTTGGGAGATGAGGGCGGCAAAGGAGAGGGCGGTATGCCGATCGGAGCTGGAGTCGGGTTCTGAGAGACTCCGCGAGGAGCGGGCGCCATGTTAGGCCTGTTGGAGCGGAACATGTCCGGGATGTTACCGGCTGTACCGCCGGTATTTCGGCGGGGAGAGCGGGAGCGGGAAGCCGATGAGTTCCTAGAGGCAGTCCCCATCAACACCGGAGTTTTTAGGCGAGTATACCTCGGTTAGGCAGATGAGTTATTGCATCCCCTCCAACACAGTGAGGAGGTGTTAGGGTCAAACTTGGAGATCCTATGTGGGGTAAGATACCATCTCAGTATGATTTTTTGTGTTAGTTCCCACAAGTTTATGCACTTGGTGGAAGTGGAAGTTGTCCGGAGTGCTATACTCCATTGATCTGAGGAACAGTTTTTCCCCAGATCCCTTTCCCAGGCTTCAATATTTGAATTCTTAACAAATGTTGTTTTGTCATTTAGGGAGTTGTAAAACAGGGCGATGCCTTTTATGTTAGTGGAGGGTTTAGTGAGGTATAAAATTATCCTCCAGGGGAGCTGAATGGGCTGGGGAGGATTAGAGTGAAGAAGATGTGCGATTTGGAGGTACCTGTAACGGTCAGATTCCTCCAAGCCGTATTCAATTTGTAATGCTCGAAATGTTTTAATTGCTGGTCCTATCATTATGTCCTCCAGGGTTTTGATACCGTTTGCTATCCAGTGTGATAATCGTAAGTTAGGAATGAGTTCACATAGACAAGTAATTGGGAGCGGCAAAGGGGAAGATGGTGTTGTAGCCGTTTGATTTACCAGTGTTTTCCAGGCCTGTAGGGAAGCTTCTATGGAAGGTGCTAAGAGCGCGTTTCGAGTGGGGTTGGAGGTGCTGGTTAGTAGGTAGTTGTATAGATTGTGGCTAGGGATCTGACTCTCTTCCAGTTCATGCCATCTAGTTGTGGGTGACCCGGGGAACCATGTTCTCAGTTGTGCTAATATAGAAGCGACATAGTAGTCTCTGATTTGGATGTTACCTACCCCTCCCGCCGACCTAGTTGCTATTGAATTTTTAAAGGCCCACCTGGCTTTTTTTCCTCTCCACAAGAAGTTGTTCAGTATGGATTGGACTTTGGTAAAATAATTCTTGGGGACTGGAATGGGGAGTGATCTAAAAAGATAGATCAGTTGAGGAAGTATCATCATTTTAACTGCTGCCAGTCGGCCTGACCAGAGCAGTTCTACTTTGTTTAGTTCCTGGAGTTTCACGGGTAGAGAAGATAGGAAAGAGATGTAATTGCTTGAGTACAGATTTTTGGTCGAAGCTGTCAATGTGATACCTAAGTACTTTATGCCATCGTCACTCCACTTGTATGGGAACCGTGAGCTGAGATCGTTTTTCAGTAGAGCGTCCACTCCCATTCCTAGTATATAGGATTTCCCCGCATTCACTTTGTAGTAAGACAATTTATTAAACATTAACAGGGTGTCGTGTACCGAAGCCAGGGAGTTCGCTGGATTTGTAAGCATTAATATAATGTCATCAGCGAATAGACTAATCACATGTTCAGAGTTGTGGGTTTTGAAGCCTTGTATGTTAGGGTGGGATCTAATATAGACTGCCAAAGGTTCTAATATTAGATTAAAAATTAGAGGGGACAGAGGGCACCCTTGACGGATTCCATTAGTGATGTTGAAGGGGCTGGAAAGTACTCCGGAGGTGTAGACCCTAGCCGAGGGTTTTGAGTATAATGCCATTATGGCCTGTAGAATTTTTCCGGAGAATCCAAATTTGCCTAGTACTGAGCTCAGATATCCCCAATGGACCCTGTCCAAGGCCTTCTCCGCATCCAAAGCTAGGAGCAGAGAAGGCCCCCAACTGGTACTGGCAAGGTGGATAATATTTTTTAATCTTCTTGTAGCATCAGAGGTTTGGCGCCCTTTTGTAAAACCTGCTTGATCTGGGTGAATTAAATAGGGAACGATGTCAATTAGGCGATTTGCTAATGTTTTGGCGTATATTTTTAAGTCTGTATTTAACAATGATATGGGTCGGAAGTTGGCTGGGGCATCTGGACTCTTTCCTGGCTTCGGCAACGTCACTATAATTGCATTTAGCATTTCTGGTGGGAAGGAAGAGGAGGCCGCGGCTGCGTTAAATACTTCAGTCAGATGGGGTAGCAATGTTAGTTTAAATGTTTCATAGTATTCTCCTGAGAAACCATCCGGTCCGGGAGATTTAGAGTTGGGTAAGGAGTTAATTGTCTTGAGTATTTCGTCATCTGTAAAGGGTGCACAGAGGCTGTCAATGTGTTTTTGGGAGAGTGTAGGCAGGGACACATGTTGTAGGAAGTCGTTTATTAGTGTGGGGGAGGGCTGAGTAGTGTCGGCGTCATCTTTCAGGTTATAAAGGGCGCTGTAGTAATCGCTAAAGGCGTTTGCAATGTCCTGGGGGTGTTGTATTTTAACTTTACTTGTGGGGTGTAGTATATAGGGGATTTTCATCTTGCTCCTATGTCCTTTAAGTTGGTGTGCTAATAGCTTCCCAGCCCTATTTCCCTGTGCGTAATACGTCATTTTGAGTCTCTTAGTCTGTTTTTCAAATGAGTCTAGTAGGAGGACCCTAAGCTCATGTCGTAGTCTATGTAGTTTGGAGGTCAGTGTTGGGGATGTCGTTTGTTTGTTTTTGGATTCTAGGTCAGATATTTCGTTTGTAATTTTGCGTAATTTTTTCTGTCGCTGCCTCCTCGCCCTTGCCCCAATTTTAATAAAAATTCCTCTAATAAATGCTTTGTGAGCATTCCAGAGCGTGAATCGATTATGCACTGAGGGACTGTTAATGGAGAAAAATTCCTCCATTTGTTCCTCTATGAGTTTCCTGTTTTCAGGATGCTGCATGAGGTATGTGTTAACTCTCCAAAGAGGGATTGATTGAGCAACAGATGTGTCCTTCAAGGAGAGGGTGATCGAAGCATGGTCTGACCACGTTATCGTATTGATGGAGGATGATACAGATTTAGATAGTGTTTGTTGGTCAACCAGAAATAAGTCAATCCTCGTATATGTATGGTGAGGGATGGAAAAAAATGTAAAGTCTCTTTCTCCTGCATGCAAGCATCTCCATACATCAAAAAGGTCTTCGTGGTGCAGGGTGTTGCAGAGGGGGGTAGATAGTCGAGTTGCTTTAGAGGTGGTGTCAATGGACGGGTCAGGTGCTATATTGAAGTCCCCGCATATCACTAGCGATCCCTTTTTGTGTGCATTTTTTTTTTTCAAAAGCTTGTGGAGGAAACGGATCTGGTGTTTGTTGGGTGCATATATATTCACGATGGTATAAGTGACTTGATTGATGTCGCAGATTAGAATTAAGTAGCGTCCCTGAGGGTCAGCAATTTCCAAGTGTAGGGTAAATGCTACTGTGTCTTTAATAGCTGTCATGACACCTCTCGATTTTGAACTTGCATTGGCAACAAAGATGTGAGGAAAATTCTTGTGTTTACATACTGGTGCTGCTGTTTGGCAGAAGTGGGTCTCTTGGGCGCATAGGATATCAGATCCCTTTGTAAGTGCTTCTTTCCATAGCGATTTTCTTTTAACGGGGTGGTTAAGCCCTTTAGTGTTAATTGACAAAAAGTGTATCGCCATGGAAAAAGGTAAAAGTGGTGATGTTTTTACATGTGACACATATGTAATACATGAGATATTTTATTCTCATGGAGATCAAAGGTAGTGGTGTGATTAATGCATGGAATGCATACTCACTGTTACCGTTGGGTAAGGTGTATCGGTTGAGCGTCCCCTCTTGTAGAGTGTCGTGAGGATGAGAGCTTGATGATGCATCGTATTCCGGACGTAGACAATAAGCTTGAGACTCCGAGAACAAAAATAAAAGTAGAAAAAGAAAAGAAAGCCAAAAGTCAGAAATAAAACTCGTACAATACCATTTCAACTTGGTATAACAAACCATAGGATTAGGGTGGGTAGTACCCGTGTGCAGCATCTGCTGCTCAGAAATCTGGGGTGAAAAGTACAGGCCTAGCGGGTGTTCCAGCTCCCCGCTGAGGATATTTAAAGACCTCGTAATATTATTTTTCACATGTGTGAACTGGGGTTCCTTTGTGTTACCCTCTGCCAGTCTGTGCTGGTTGAGCGTCGGTTGTTGGTCCCTGTGTTGTCATCGCTAGTGTCAAGAATTTTGGAAGAATTTTCCATTCTTTCAGTAGGGACATGCCTTTTTCCAGGGACTCCAAAACATATGTTTGATACTGTTTAGTGATCGTGATTTTGGTGGGGTAACCCCACCGGTAGGAAATGCTGTGGTTCCTCAGAACCTTCGTTATGGTATTTAAGTAACTTCATTTTTGTAATGTGTGCTGAGAGAGATCAGCATAGAACTGTAGGTGCTGATATTGGGGTGGGATGTGCTCCTGTTTTCTCATTTGCTGCATGAGCTGCTCTTTTGCATGGTAGAAATGCATACGAAGAATCACATCTCTGGGGATTTTTTCTGGCAGGTGCGTGGGCTTGGGCAGGCGGTGTATCCTGTCAATGGTGATTTCCATGGCGGAAAGATCAGGCAGGAGAGATGTAAAAAGGTCAGTCGCATATGAGCGTAGGTCTTGTGGCTGAACTGATTCGGGGATCCCCCTAATTTTGAGGTTGTTCCTCCTGGATCTGTCCTCAATGTCTGCCAGCTTGTTCCTCACCCAGGCTGACTCCTCATCTTTCTCTTCATGCGCGTCCACCAAGTCATTTATGGTGGAAGCAAACTTTCCCATCTTGCCTTCTATATGCTCAACTCTGGATTCTACTGCATTCAATTCCCAACTGAATCTATGCATACAACTCATCATGTCAGCCTGAAGTGTGCTCCTCAGAGAAACCAGCATATCTTTAAGTACAGTGTCCAGTACAGGCTGATTAGTGGTGGGGTAGTTAGTAATGGAATCATGGAGCTCTCTGGTGTCATCCTCTGAGTCTATCACAGGGCTCAGTGCTAGGCTGCATCCGTTGCCATCCAGCTTTATTTTGGCTTTTGCTGGGCTCCCTGTTGGGGAGGGTGATGGGGGGGGAGGTTTGGCCGCTATAGGAGGCATTATTTGCTGGGGATGAGGTGACAGTGTGATGTTTAGGCTTCCCTGCATTAGGTAGTATGGGCGGCGGGCCGGCGCCATTTTGCCTACCTCCATGATGCGGTTGTGAGAAGAAGTCCGTCATCTGTTGGGGCTTAGAAAAGCCTTTTCTCTTGCCCATCATGTTCCGGTGGTGTGCCCCGACCGGAACGCCAGGTGTAGGGACCGAAAACGGGGTCTTTTTAGCCGCTGTGTGCCGTTTGCTGAGCGAGGAAGCTGGAGCTCAGGAATCAGGCTTCCATTCGGTTCCGCTGCAGGCCACGCCCCCCAGCCCAAACCTTTTGGATAGAAATTTTCAAAAATTTCCTCCAGAATGTTTGAATTGTTGGCGCAACCATATCCAACCACTACATTACTTAATTTGAAACTGGATTACTTAACATATACCCAATTCACCCAATGAGACCAGTTACCCAAATTTGAAAAAACATGGTACCCCTGGATAAAATACCGCCTGCCACCAACTTTTGATAAAACTGTCCTCTTGCCATGGTAGCTGATTCAAAACAATCATACCATACCTTGCATTGGCTCCCTATATTCTTTCTCTTCAACTTTTTCTCTCCACCCTTATTTAGATTTTAAAGCTCACTACCTTACAGCATACAACCTGCTCCCTCAATCTTTTCACAGCAATTCCGGTTGGTCTAGTCGAACATTATAGTATCGAATATATTACTACACGACTCTTCACCAACACGTCAGGTTGTATCTAGTTATATATCACATGTAATGTATTTTTTTCTTTTTTTCTTTTCCTTTTATAAACTTGTATAAAAATGAGCTTCATTACCTCTATCTTAAAATGTTTGATTAACATTTCTGTTATTTCTTATGAAATTAATAAAATCTTTTGGAAAGGAAATTTGGGATTGGAAATTTTCTCTTGAGTGGTGCCAGCAGCTATAGTTGGCGGTGCTAACAAGTGTATTCTGATCAGAATACAGTCACTCAGTGGAGGGATTCCCCCATCCACATCAAATGTGTGGATAGGGAAGTTTGATTCAATTTATTTCCTTCAACACTGGTTGAAAGAATAGCAAGGGAGGAAAGAGAAAAAGATAAAAATAGCAAGGGAGGAAAGAGAAATATATCTTGCGGATAAAATGGGATTTTTAATTGAGACCAGTTGTCTGTAAATGAGGTAAGCACTAAAGAGAATAATTCGATAAGAAAAATATATAGATTTATTGATATAAAATGTAAAAACACATAGTCAAAATACACATTTGAATAGACCATATGATGATACTTCACATAATTAGTCAGATGCATTGACAAGCAGGGAAACCAACATGTTTCACAGATTGCTTCATCAGGGTTTTTGCATATGTCATTTAATTCATCTAGATTACATAAAATGTAAACATATCATTAGTATAGTGTCAAGCATAAATTTCAGATTTCCTCGATAAAAAATATAGATATAGATGTATAACAACTCATTTCATTTGTATTCAATATTGACATTATCATTTTTATATTTGTTTTTTTGTGCTCACCTGGTCTTTCAAGTAGTTAAACACCCACATACGCCTCTATCTAAGTATCCGCACATTGTGTGGCAAACAGACCGTGGCTAATTCTGGATAGGAGCCAGTATATCACTATGTGTACAAAACAAAAAAAAAAAAACAGGAATGGCATCAACTTGTTCCATATGAGAAACTAAATGAGGCTAGATCCCAATACCTATCCTTAATTCAGCAGGCATATCAAGATACACTTATCGATAAAGATCTGTAATGCCCCGTACACACAATCTGACTTTCCGGCGGGATTGTCCGTTGGACTAGAGTCCGCCGGACAATCTGCCCGTGTGTGGGCTCCTGCTGACTTTTTCTTCCCAAAAGTCCGGCGGACTTAGTAAGAAGTTTTGACTCAAAATGATCCGCCGGACTCGGCAGTCCGGCGGACAATCTGTCCGTCTGTGTGCTAGTCTGCGGGACTTTTGAAATGAACGGACTTGCCCCACACACAAAGTAAAATCTGTTCATTTAGAGCGTGACTCCAGGTAGACGGGACTAGTGAAGGAAGTCAATGCCATTGCCTTGATCGGCGAGATTGACACCTCGCTAGCCCTGTCACCAGGTATGGATTTAAAGGGGAATCCCTACGCCCAAAATCCATTTCAGACCCTTATCCGAGCACGCAGCCCGGCTGGTCGGGAAAGGGGGTGGGGATGTGCAAGCACCCCCTCCTGAGTCCTACCAACCCACATGCCCTCAATAGGGATGAGCCGAACACCCCCGGGTTCGGTTCGCACCAGAACCTTCGAACCGACCGAAAGTTCGCGCAAATTTTCGAACCCTATACGTTATAATGGACGCGAACGTTCGAAATCAAAAGTGCTAATTACAATGGCCAATATGCATGTTAATGTCATAAAACAGGTTTGGGGACCCGGGTCCTGCCCCAGGGGACATATATCAATGCAAAAAGAACTTTTAAAAACTAACGTTTTTTCGGGAGCAGTCATTTTAATGATGCATAAAGTGAAAAAAAAAAGTGAAATTTTCCTTTAAATATGGTACCTGGGGGGTGTCTAAAGTATGCCTGTGAAGTGGCATGTGTTTCCCGTGTTTAGAACTGTCCTTGCACAAAATGACATTTGTAAAGGAAAAAAAGAAGCCATTTAAAACCACTTGCGGCTTTAGGTTTGTTCTTAAGTAGAATCTGAACAGGTACATTATGAAGTGTAGCTCCATCCAAAAAAAATCTATTTTTAAGCTTTTTGGAGAACATAGGGAGGGGTTATCACCCCTGTAACATTTGCTGTCTTTGCACATCTGTTCAGAACATGTCACCTAACTTTCCGTCCCAATGACAAATGTTTTTGGAAAAAGTGGGGTTTTAATTGAAACAAGGATTGGTGATAAAGTATCAGTAGAGAGGAGATACCTTTTTCCCAAATTAAATCTAACAGGATAGAATTTCCCTTCCTAGGGGTAGATTTCCTCTCACTTCCTGTTTTCTCTTTCCATTTGCAAGTAGGAGTCGTTTGTAAGTTGGATGTTTGAAAGTAGGGGCCTGGCGTATATACTCTGCAGAAATTTGCCCTATTAGATGTTGGTGTAGCCACAAGACTGGTGGGCACAGGAATGGGCCCTGCTGTGAGTTAATAGATCAAGATTTGTAATTGCATGCACCTGTTGAACAGGGCAGAAAAATTGGGGGTGGTGGTGGTGGTGGACGGTGTTGCCACAAGACTGTAAGCTCTCACAGTTACTCTTGGTGGGCGCAGGAATGGGCCCTACTGTGAGTTATTAGATCAAGATTTGTAATTGCAAGCACCTGATGAACAGGGCAGAAAAATTGGGCCTTTGGCGGTGGTGGTGGACGGTGTTGCCACAAGACTGTAAGCTCTCACAGTTACTCTTGGTGGGCGCAAGAATGGGCCCTGCTGTGAGTTATTAGATCAAGATTTGTAATTGCAAGCACCTGATGAACAGGGCAGAAAAATTGGGCCTTTGGCGGTGGTGGTGGACGGTGTTGCCACAAGACTGTAAGCTCTCACAGTTACTCTTGGTGGGCGCAAGAATGGGCCCTGCTGTGAGTTATTAGATCAAGATTTGTAATTGCAAGCACCTGATGAACAGGGCAGAAAAATTGGGCCTTTGGCGGTGGTGGTGGATGGTGTTGCCACAAGACTGTAAGCTCTCACAGTTACTCTTGGTGGGCGCAAGAATGGGCCCTGCTGTGAGTTATTAGATCAAGATTTGTAATTGCAAGCACCTGATGAACAGGGCAGAAAAATTGGGCCTTTGGCGGTGGTGGTGGACGGTGTTGCCACAAGACTGTAAGCTCTCACAGTTACTCTTGGTGGGCGCAGGAATGGGCCCTGCTGTGTGTTATTAGATCAAGATTTGTAATTGCAAGCACCTGATGAACAGGGCAGAAAAATTGGGCCTTTGGCGGTGGTGGTGGACGGTGTTGCCACAAGACTGTAGGCCCTCATAGTTTCTCTTGGTGGGCGTAGGAATGGGCCCTGCTGTGAACTATTAGATCAAGATTTGTAATTACCCGCCCCTGTTAAACAGGGGCTGAAAAATTGTGCCTTAGGCACTGGTGCTGGTGCCACAACACTGCAACCCCTCACAGATACTGTACTTGGAGCACAGCAGTCACACGTGTTGCAAAGCATTTTTTTAAAAAATTGTAATTACCCGCCCCTGTTAAACAGGGGCTGAAAAATTGTGCCTTAGGCACTGGTGCTGGTGCCACAACACTGCAACCCCTCACAGATACTGTACTTGGAGCACAGCAGTCACACGTGTTGCGAAGCATTTTTTTAAAAAATTGTAATTACCCGCCCCTGTTAAACAGGGGCTGAAAAATTGTGCCTTAGGCACTGGTGCTGGTGCCACAACACTGCAACCCCTCACAGATACTGTACTTGGAGCACAGCAGTCACACGTGTTGCACAGCATTTTTTTTAAAAATTGTAATTACCCGCCCCTGTTAAACAGGGGCTGAAAAATTGTGCCTTAGGCACTGGTGCTGGTGCCACAACACTGCAACCCCTCACAGATACTGTACTTGGAGCACAGCAGTCACACGTGTTGCGAAGCATTTTTTAAAAAAATTGTAATTACCCGCCCCTGTTAAACAGGGGCTGAAAAATTGTGCCTTAGGCACTGGTGCTGGTGCCACAACACTGCAACCCCTCACAGATACTGTACTTGGAGCACAGCAGTCACACGTGTTGCGAAGCATTTTTTTAAAAAATTGTAAGTACACGCCCCTGTTAAACAGGGGCTGAAAAATTGTGCCTTAGGCACTGGTGCTGGTGCCACAACACTGCAACCCCTCACAGATACTGTACTTGGAGCACAGCAGTCACACGTGTTGCGAAGCATTTTTTTAAAAAATTGTAAGTACACGCCCCTGTTAAACAGGGGCTGAAAAATTGTGCCTTAGGCACTGGTGCTGGTGCCACAACACTGCAACCCCTCACAGATACTGTACTTGGAGCACAGCAGTCACACGTGTTGCGAAGCATTTTTTTATAAAAATTGTATGTACACGCCCCTGTTAAACAGGGGCTGAAAAATTGTGCCTTAGGCACTGGTGTGGTGGCATGGATCATTGAGGAGGAGGAAGAGGATAGTCAGTGAACATAAGAGGACAGTCACTCAGCATCAGCATAGGCAGTCTTGAAGGGATGTGATATTAAAAATTATTCGGTTATATCCGCCTCAGGTGCCTGGTAGCTGGTGGTGATCCAAGACTGATTCATTTTGATGAAGGTCAGTCGATCAACCGAGGCGGTGGACAGGCGCACCCTATGATCGGTGACAAATCCTCCAGCAGCACTGAATGTGCGTTCGGAAAGAACGCTGGAGGCAGGACAGGCCAGTAGCTCAATTGCATACTGTGCAAGCTCTGGCCAGTGATCCATCCTCAGGACCCAGTAAGCCAGAGGATTTTCGGTGGGAAAGGTGTCCAAGTCTGACCTTGCCCCAAGGTATTCCTGCACCATGTATATCAGACGCTGGCGATGGTTGCTGGAACCGATCATACCTTGGGGCTGCGGACTAAAAAATTGTCTGAACGCATCGGTCAGACGTCCCCCTTCCCCACCGCTCCTTCTGCTACTGACCGAAGCCTCAGCAACTCGTCGCCCAGGACCAGGAGTTTGTAGCCTCCCAGTTTCTGGGAACGCGTTGCACAGACCTTTCTGCAAGGCCTCCCTGATATGTCTCATCCTCTGCTCCCTCTGCGACGGCAAGATAAGGTCCGCAACCTTACCCTTGTACCGCGGATCAAGGAGAGTGGCCAGCCAGTAATGGTCCCTCTCCTTGATCCGAAGAACACGAGGATCCTTCCGCAGGCTTTGCAGGATCAGGGAGGCCATGCAGCGTAGGTTAGCTGAGGCATTCGGTCCGGAGTCTTCTGGGTCACTGAGGATGACATGATCGCCAGCCACCTCCTCCCAGCCACGTACAAGTCCACTGGTTTGTTGGGACTGTACATCATCCCTAAAAGACTGCTGCTGCTGATGCTGAGTGCCAGGCTCCACCTCCATGCTCACACAATCCTCCTCCTCCTCCTCCTCCTCCTCCTCCTCATCCTCTTCCTGTGTAATAGGTGGGACAGAAGGAACACTGTCCGGATAAAGGGGGCCTTGAGAGGCAAGGAAGTCCTCCTCTTCCTGCCTCTGTTCTGCCTCAAGTGCCCTGTCCATTATCCCACGCAGCGTATGCTCCAACAGGTGGACAAGAGGGACAGTGTCACTGATGCATGCACTGTCACTGCTCACCATCCTCGTGGCCTCCTCAAATGGTGAGAGGACAGTGCATGCATCCCTGATCATGCTCCACTGACGTGGGGAAAAAAAAACAAGCTCCCCTGACCCTGTCCTGGTGCCATAGTCGCAAAGGTACTCATTGATGGCCCTCTGCTGCGTGTGCAATCGCTGCAGCATGGCCAACGTTGAGTTCCACCTGGTGGGCATGTCACATATTAGGCGGTTCTTGGGCAGGTTCAGCTCCTTTTGCAGCTCAGTCAGCCGAGCACTGGCATTATAAGATCGGCGGAAATGCACACAGACTTTCCTGGCCTGCCTCAGGACATCCTGTAAGCCTGGGAACCTGCCCAAGAACCGCTGCACCACCAGGTTGAGGACGTGAGCCATGCAGGGCACATGGGTGAGCTGCCCCTGTCGCAGGGCGGAGAGGAGGTTGGTGCCATTGTCAGAAACGACCATTCCTGGCTTAAGCTGACGTGGCGTCAACCACCTCTCGGCCTGCCCCTGCAGAGCTGCCAGAACCTCTGGCCCAGTGTGGCTCCTGTCCCCCAAACACACCAGCGCAAGCACGGCATGGCATCTTTTTGCCTGCGTACTTGCGTAGCCCCTTGTACGCCTACGGAGCACCGCTGGTTCCGAGGACAGAGCACTGGAGGAAGAAGAAGAGGAGGGGGTGGAGGAGAGAGGTGTGTCACAACCAGTAGCAGTAGTAGCGTTTTGGAGGCGTGGTGGCGGAACAACCTCCAACACTACTGCACCTTGTCCTGCATCCCTCCCAGCTGCCAATAGAGTGACCCAATGGGCCGTGAAAGAAAGGTACCGTCCCTGTCCATGCCTGCTGGACCATGAGTCAGCGGTAATATGCACCTTACCGCTGACCGCCCTGTCCAGCGAGGCATGGACATTGCCCTCCACATGCCGGTAGAGAGACGGAATCGCCTTCCGTGAGAAAAAGTGGCGTTTGGGAACCTGCCACTGAGGAACCGCACATTGAACAAACTCACGGAAGGGGGCCGAGTCTACCAACTGAAAAGGCAGCAGTTGAAGTGCTAGCAATTTAGCCAGGCTAGCATTCAACCGCTGGGCATGTGGATGGCTGGGAGTGTACTTCTTTCTACGGTCCAGCAGCTGGGGCAGGGAAATTTGCCTGCTGCAATCGGACGTCGGTGTACTGCAAGTACTTGGTTGTGACACACCTAATTCTACACCTTCAGTCCTCTCAGAGCAGCTTTCAGAGAGGACTGAAGGTGTAGTGGGGATGGAGATCCCAGCTGAGGAGGAGCAAGGAGAGGTCCGCTTAGTCCTTTGGTGTGGGTCTTTTATGTGTGCCTGCCAACGAGCTGCATGGCAGGTCGCCATATGTCTGGTCATGCTTGTGGTGCCCAAGCGGCTGATGTTTTGGCCACGCGAGATACGCTTGAGACAAATATTGCAAATAGCAGTGGTGCGATCTGATGCACTCGTCTCAAAAAAGGCCCACACCAAAGAACTTTTCTGATAACGTGCAGAGGCAGCGCCCTGCACAGGCGGAGCTCTGCGGTGTTGTACAGTTGCTGTGCTGGCCTCTACCTGGCCTCCAGATGGCATCCTGCCTCGTTGGACATGTGACGCTGCATCCTCCTCCTCCTCGTCCTCCTCCTCATCCTCTCTCCCTTCAGGCACCCACGTGGAGTCAGTGACCTCATCATCCCCTCCCTCTTCACCACTAGAGCAAACCTGGCAGTAAGCTGCAGCTGGTGGAACAGTACTGCCAGATTCCTCAAGCTGGGTATCATCATCCGAGCCTTCGAATCGTTGGGCATCCTCCTGGAGCATGTACCCAACACTGTGCTCAAAGAGTTCGGGGGACTCCTCAGGAGGACATGGTGGGTCTAGGGAAGGGGTGGCTGATGATGCTCTGCCAGTACCCTGAGCCTGGGTGAGAGAGGATGAGGAGGATGAGGAGGGCTTGGTCATCCATTCTACCAAGCCTTCAGCATGATGCGGCTCCACATGTCCAGCTGCCGAAAACAAAGACGCGCGTGTCCCATGGCCACGTGCTGATGACGATGCACGACCACGTCCACGGCCACGGCCACGTCCACTAGAAACAGAGCCTGCCTGCCCTGTGTTCTTGGCTCTGCACGCTCTGCCTCCCCTTGGCGGTCTTCCAGCCATTGTAGTCGGTAGTCCTGTGGGTGCTGCTGAGAAGAATATATAGGAGCTCTGTGTGATGCCACTAACACACTAGAAGTCCTATGGGTGCTTCTGCAAAGAAAATAGAGGAGCTCTGTGTGATGCCACTAACACACTAGAAGTCCTATGGGTGCTGCTGAGAAGAAAATATATGAGCTCTGTGTGATGCCACTAACACACTAGAAGTCCTATGGGTGCTTCTGCAAAGAAAATAGAGGAGCTCTGTGTGATGCCACTAACACACTAGAAGTCCTGTGGGTGCTTCTGCAAAGAAAATAGAGGAGCTCTGTGTGATGCCACTAACACACTAGAAGTCCTGTGGGTGCTGCTGAGAAGAAAATATAGGAGCTCTGTGTGATGCCACTAACACACTAGAAGTCCTATGGGTGCTTCTGCAAAGAAAATAGAGGAGCTCTGTGTGATGCCACTAACACACTAGAAGTCCTGTGGGTGCTTCTGCAAAGAAAATAGAGGAGCTCTGTGTGATGCCACTAACACACTAGAAGTCCTGTGGGTGCTGCTGAGAAGAAAATATAGGAGCTCTGTGTGATGCCACTAACACACTAGAAGTCCTATGGGTGCTTCTGCAAAGAAAATAGAGGAGCTCTGTGTGATGCCACTAACACACTAGAAGTCCTGTGGGTGCTGCTGAGAAGAAAATAGAGGAGCTCTGTGTGATGCCACTAACACACTAGAAGTCCTATGGGTGCTTCTGCAAAGAAAATAGAGGAGCTCTGTGTGATGCCACTAACACACTAGAAGTCCTGTGGGTGCTTCTGCAAAGAAAATAGAGGAGCTCTGTGTGATGCCACTAACACACTAGAAGTCCTGTGGGTGCTGCTGAGAAGAAAATAGAGGAGCTCTGTGTGATGCCACTAACACACTAGAAGTCCTGTGGGTGCTGCTGAGAAGAATATATAGGAGCTCTGTGTGATGCCACTAACACACTAGAAGTCCTATGGGTGCTTCTGCAAAGAAAATAGAGGAGCTCTGTGTGATGCCACTAACACACTAGAAGTCCTATGGGTGCTGCTGAGAAGAAAATATATGATCTCTGTGTGATGGGACTAACACACTTCAAGTCCTATAGGTGCTTCTGGGAACAAAATATAGGATCTCTGTGTGATGGGACTAACACACTTCAAGTCCTATAGGTGCTTCTGGGAACAAAATATAGGTCTGTGTGATGGGACTAACACACTTCAAGTCCTATAGGTGCTTCTGGGAACAAAATATAGGATCTCTGTGTGATGGGACTAACACACTTCAAGTCCTATGGGTGCTTCTGGGAAGAAAATATAGGTCTGTGTGATGGGACTAACACACTTCAAGTCCTATAGGTGCTTCTGGGAACAAAATATAGGATCTCTGTGTGATGGGACTAACACACTTCAAGTCCTATAGGTGCTTCTGGGAAGAAAATATAGGTCTGTGTGATGGGACTAACACACTTCAAGTCCTATAGGTGCTTCTGGGAACAAAATATATGATCTCTGTGTGATGGGACTAACACACTTCAAGTCCTATAGGTGCTTCTGGGAACAAAATATATGATCTCTGTGTGATGGGACTAACACACTTCAAGTCCTATAGGTGCTTCTGGGAACAAAATATATGATCTCTGTGTGATGGGACTAACACACTTCAAGTCCTATAGGTGCTTCTGGGAACAAAATATATGATCTCTGTGTGATGGGACTAACACACTTCAAGTCCTATAGGTGCTTCTGGGAACAAAATATATGATCTCTGTGTGATGGGACTAACACACTTCAAGTCCTATAGGTGCTTCTGGGAACAAAATATATGATCTCTGTGTGATGGGACTAACACACTTCAAGTCCTATAGGTGCTTCTGGGAACAAAATATAGGATCTCTGTGTGATGGGACTAACACACTTCAAGTCCTATAGGTGCTTCTGGGAACAAAATATAGGATCTCTGTGTGATGGGACTAACACACTTCAAGTCCTATAGGTGCTTCTGGGAACAAAAATATATGATCTCTGTGTGATGGGACTAACACACTTCAAGTCCTATAGGTGCTTCTGGGAACAAAATATATGATCTCTGTGTGATGGGACTAACACACTTCAAGTCCTATAGGTGCTTCTGGGAACAAAATATATGATCTCTGTGTGATGGGACTAACACACTTCAAGTCCTATAGGTGCTTCTGGGAACAAAATATATGATCTCTGTGTGATGGGACTAACACACTTCAAGTCCTATAGGTGCTTCTGGGAACAAAATATATGATCTCTGTGTGATGGGACTAACACACTTCAAGTCTTATAGGTGCTTCTGGGAACAAAATATATGATCTCTGTGTGATGGGACTAACACACTTCAAGTCCTATAGGTGCTTCTGGGAACAAAATATATGATCTCTGCCTGCCTGCCACAAACACACTACAAGTCCTATAGGTGCTTCTGGGAACAAAATATAGGAGCTCTGCCTGCCTGCCACGAACAGACTACAAGTCCTATAGGTGCTTCTGGGAACAAAATATAGGAGCTCTGCCTGCCTGCCACGAACACACTACAAGCCCCTCTTTCTAAATCAATCTTTGGAAATGAATCTATCTAACTCAATCTCTCTAAGTAAATCTCTCTAACTAACTAAATCCAGCAGAGTGTCACAGAACTATCCTGCTCTATCTACGCCGGAACAGCATGTGACCGGCGCAGACGGCGTGGCGGCCTTTTATAGGGGGGGCGTGTACTAAAGCCCCTGAGCTGTAATTGGCTACAGGCGTCCTGCCTGTAGCCAATTATGGCTGTTCGAGTTTCCGGCGCTGTGATTGGCCAAGCATGCGGGGTCACAGTGCATGCTTGGCCAATCATCAGCCAGCAATGCACTGCGCCGGCCGCGCCGGCCGCAATGCACTGCGGGGCCGCTCGCATCACACGAACGTGATGCGAGCGGCCAAAATAGTTCTGGGCTCGCCGAGCGAGCGAACGCCCGGTGCTCGATGCGAACGTGGGTTCGCATCGAGCACCGGGCCCATCCCTAGCCCTCAACATGGGGGATGCCTTGGGGAAAGGGGGGCCCTGTGGCCCCCTTACCCCAAAGCACCTTGTCCCCATGTTGATGAGGACAAGGGCCTCTTCCCGACAACCCTGGCCGTTGGTTGTCAGGGTCTGCGGGCGGGGGGCTTATTGGAATCCTGGAGCCCCCTTCAATAAGGGGGCCCCCAGATCCCGGCCCCCACCCTATGTGAATGAGTATGGGGTACCATGTACCCCTACCCATTCACCTGGTGGAAAAAAAGTATAAATAAAAACACAACACAAGTTTTTAAAATACTTTATTACACAGCTCCGGGGGTCTTCTTCTGTATTGAGGGTCTTCTCGCCGGACTCCTCCGCTATCTTCTGCTGGCTCTTTTACTAGTGGAGGAGACCGGCTTTCTCCTTCATCACCGCCACCGTTGGGGGGTCTTGTTTCGACTTCGGGGGTCTTGCCTCGCTCTTCTGTTCTTCTTGCCTTCTGTCACCGTCACTGTCACCGCTGCCTTCTGCTTCTTCTGCTTCTTCTTCTTTCTTCATCCAATGTTTACACAACGCTGTCTCCGATTGCAATGGCCCAGACGTGTTGCGCGGCCAGTTATATAGGGACCCAGCATCCTCCTGGACTGTGACATCATAGGGGGCGGTGTCACCATGTGACATGAGTCAGTGGCCCTGCCCCTTGTCCCTATATAACTGGCCGTGCAACATGTCTGGGCCATTGCAAGCGGAGACAGCGCTGTGTCAACATCGGATGAAGAAAGAAGAAGAAGAAGAAGAAGAAGAAGCAGAAGAAGCAGAAGGTGGCGGTGACAGCGACGGTGACAGAAGGGGAAGAAAAAGAACAGAAGAGCGGGACAAGTCCCCCGAAGTCGGAACAAGACCCCCAGACGGTGGCGGCGACGAAGGAGAAAGCCGGGCTCCCCCGCTAGTAAAAGAGCTAGCAGAATATAGCAGAGGAGTCTGGCGAGAAGACCCCCAAGACGGAAGAAGACCCCCAGAGCTGTGTACACTTTTTTTCCACCAGGTGAATGGGTAGGGGTACATGGTACCCCATACTCATTCCCATAGGGTGGGGGGCCGGGATCTGGGGGACCTCTTATTGAAGGGGGCTCCCAGATTCCGATAAGCCCCCGCCCGCAGACCCCGACAACCAACGGCCAGGGTTGTCGGGAAGAGGCCCTTGTCCTCATCAACACTTTCCCCAAAGCACCCCCCCATGTTGACAGCACGCAGCCTGGTACAGCTGAGGAGGGGGGGCGCTCGCTTGTCCCCACCCCCTTTCCTGACTGGCCGGGCTGCGTGCTCGGATAAGGGTCTGATATGGATTTGGGGGGACCCCCACGCCGTTTTTCCCTCATGGCAGGTGACGGGGCTAGCGAGGTGTCAATCTCGCCGATCGAGGCGGCGGCATTGACTTCCTTCGCTAGTCCCATCTACTTGGAGTCACGTTCTAAATGAACAGACTTTTCTCTGTGTAAACGTCCGGCGGACCTCCACCGGAAAAGTCCAGGCGTGTGTGGGCAAGTACGCATGTTTGGATAGTCCGGCCGAAAAGTCTGATCGTGTGTACGTGGCATTAGAATAACTTGAGGTAAAATGGCCGGTTACACCCACATTTTATTCGATACCAAAGGGCCATAAAATTATGGCTAACCCTCCCGGACGTCCAATAGTATCGGGCATAGGGTGCCACACAGAGACCGCCAGTAAATATGTAGATAGCCAGCTGTGCCCGTATGTTATGTATTTGCCCTCTTATTTGAAGGATACCGTAGACTTATTAAAAGTCATTGAGGGACTTACTGTACCCACGGGGGCAATAATGGCGGCTATAGGTATTGAGGCATTATATTCAAGCATCCCCCACAAGAAGGTTATAGAAGTAATCTCTACGTTCCTTAAAGAACAAGATACTAATAATTGGAAAATGTGCCAGTTCGTAACCTCATTGTTGGAACATATCCTTACCACCAATATCTTTATGTTCAATGGCTCCACCTACCTCCAGGTACAGGGAGGACTTTGTGTGTCCCATCGTACCCCAACCTGTACCTGGGGGGGTGGAAGAGAGCCTTATTCTCTGATGACAGTGCATCGATATACCTCCGCCACGCTTTACTTTGGCGGAGGTATATCGAAGTCATACTGCTCATCTGGACTGGCTCGATGAAGGAACTATCTGATTTTATGATCTTTTTGTCTCACAACAACTTTAACTTGAAATTTACCATCCAATCTGATACGAGTAGTTATACCGTTCTTGGACTTACGTCTATTTCTTGATCATGAGGGTACTATCTACAGTAGTCTTTATAGAAAGGAGACAGCTGGTAACACAATATTGAACTATTTAAGCTCAAAGCGCAAAGCATACCCTTTAGTCAATACTTAAGACTGCGCCGCAATTGTGCCAAGGATGAGGATTTTGAGCTTGAAGCCAAGGCATTATACCAAAGACTGCAAATTAGGGTATATAGTAAGAAAGTCCTCAAAAAGGCTTACAGTAGGGCAAAACTCAATTCACGGCAATCACTTATTTTTAAATTGAAGTCTCGGGAAATTCAGGTATCTACAAAAATTATTATCACTTTAACCAATCATCAGGAAGCATTTCGTAGATTGATTAGCGACAATTGTCATTTTTTGTCTGACGACCCCATCATCTCCAGATATGTGGCAAATGTACCGCAGATTTTATATAGGAGATCACGATCCATGAGGGACAGCCTTGTCCACAGTCATATTCCACCGACTGCTCCCAATCTTGGAGCAGTGGGTGGAAGAGGGACTTACAAATGTGGCCAATGCGTTCAGTGCCCCTGGATCAGAGGGTGTGGGAGTCCCACTCCCGAGAGGAGGCTTTCATAAACTAAAGGGCTTTGCCAACTACCGCACTGTAGGCATAGTATATTTAGCTATGTGTCGGTGTGGCGCATTCTATATTGGGAAATAAACATCCTTTCGCTAAGAGAATACAAGACCACCTATACTACCTGGAAGCGTGTTTACTAAACACCCCTATCTGTAAGCATGTGGGGCTCAATCATAGTTATAACCCCTCATATATCTCGTTCTCAGCATTAGAAGTCATCCCTGAGCCAGAAAGAGGATTTTGATAAGAAGATCCTTCAAAGGGAGGTAAGATGGACCCTTGAGCAGCAAGCTACCCAGTTCCCAGGGTTAAATACAGCATTATCCTTCAAACCTTTTTTGTAATCATTCCTTACTATATATACACTAAAAAAAACTCTCCCTTCTTGGATTAATATCACAATTAATTTTATGGTTTTGGTATTTGGGTGCTCTATGTTTTGTTGTTATCATTTTTTATTTTTTTTGTTAATACAGCCAGTTGTGGACTGGTAGCATAGCTAGCATCATCATTTATGTGCACCTTAAATGCTGTTCACGTTGATAGCTAAGGTTTTATGTACCTAGCATTAGCATGTTTAATACAGATTGGTGTACTTTCTTAAGTAATGTACTGTTGAGATCGCCTGTTAATTAAAATTTCTAAAGAAAAATCTTTCTTATTTTTAATTTTATAGGTTGTTTCCGGTGGTTATGCCCCCTGCCTCTTCTCTATCCGCGCATCTGTGGTACACTTTGCGTCTTTCAGCCATTAGTGGGATGATTTGTGCGTCCCTAGTTATGAGGAGGGAGGTCCTATCCCTCCTCACTTCCCGTCCACGCTCATCATTGCGTGTGACTGTCGGCGCCGACGCATTATCACCACTACATGCATCTCTAGGGACGCCCGGACCGGAAAAAGACTTAAAAAGACGATGTGCCAGCGGTTAACCATCACATGCTTCTGGATGTCCGTGCTGCAGCACTCCATATCTCTGCAGTAGCCACGCTACCAAATCCTGTCTGACCTACATTTGTAATAGAATACCAGCAGGTAAGGGGAGCCTCTTTATAGCATCTACAATCTAGTCATCTAAGGGGTGTTATCTATTATGAATAAATGGACAATTGTTGATGGTCTTTATAATATACTATATGCACTGGCCACGCAATCATTTACTACTATCGCCATATTGGGGACAAACTAGAATATTCTTGTTTTTTGTTTTTTGTCTCTTGCCCCACATAATTTTATCTGGAAAAAAAATGTCTTTCTAATTCTGACTGTTTGTTAAGTCTGTGGTACTATATACAGCAACATAATGGCCAAATCCCTGTATCTCTTTGAAATAGTATTTAGTTATTACTATGCCAACATGTAGGTCTGATCTCAGTATGGTTATAATTAAATTAAATTAAATTGCTGCATACAATTAGTGGCTACTAAATATTTTGTATAGTATATGGATAGAACAAACTGTATAAATTTAAACTACTCCCTACTATGTAGTGAGTGTATAAGTATGGATTATTACTATTACTACAATTATCTTTATATCATTTACTCTTTAGACTACTGGTGTTATAAACAAATTGGCGATCTGGCACTATCCAATCGTCTCACTGGCTACCCCGGCTGGGTCTGGCTCCTATCGGGAATTAGCCGCGGCCTGTTTGCCACACAATGTGTGGATACTTAGATAGAGGCGTATGTGGGTGTTTAACTACTTGAAAGACCAGGTGAGCACAAAAAACTATACTAATGATATGTTTATATCTTATGTAATCTAGATGAATTAAATGACATATGCAAAAACCCTGATGAAGCAATCTGTGAAACATGTTGTTTTCCCTGCTTGTCAATGCATCTGACTAATTATGTCAAGTATCATCGTATGGTCTATTCAAATGTGTATTTTGACTATGTGTTTTTACATTTTATATCAATAAATCTATATATTTTTTCTTATCAAATTGTACTCTTTAGTGCTTACCTCATTTACAGACAACTGGTCTCAATTAAAAATCCCATTTTATCCGCAAGTGATTTTTCTCTTTCCTCCCTTGCTATTTACTACAAGGGATGGATACTGTGTCTGTCCTAGAAACTGTCCAATTATACACTTATACACTGGTTGAAATAAATAAAAGGAATCATGTATGGCCTGCTCAAAGTTCACCTTTTTTTCTGGTATATAGGGGGGCTTTAAATTTTAGCCCCTTATGTTCCATATTGCCTTAATGTACCTCTTTTGCAAAAAATAAAACCCTTTCAGTATGTCTTAGACAAGGCTTTACCTCATCCTCCAGTTTGTTGTATAAAAAAAAATCCTCCATTACTTCCTGCTACCCATCCCACAGGTTGGAAAAAAAATTAAGACACAGGAAGGAGTTCACCTGCTGACCTCCTTAGCACACACCCTGCACCTGCCCTTACCCTTCAGAAGATTGCTCCCACCTCTCTCTGTACTCACTTGCAATCGTAAGCAGTCTATATATCATTATCTGTTTGCACTAAAGACACAGCCAGTGATCAATTTTTTTGTTTCTTCTTGCACAGATCATTCATTTGACAGAGTGTGCAAGAGCTGATAGTAGTAGTAGTAGCCTGTGTGGCGCAGAGCTGTAGTATTGTAGTATTGAAAACAGGAGAAGTGTTTTCCTGGAAGCCTGTAAGGCTCACCAGGCACTACACAGTCTGATTTTGCATTCTACTTTAGATATACCATTTAGCCACTTTAGCCCTGGAAGGATTTACCCCCTTCCTGGCCAGAGCATTTTTTGCGTTTCGGCACTGCGTCACTTTAGCTGACAATTACGCGGTCATGCGACGTTGTACTCAGACAAAATGTATGTCCTTTTTTTGTAATGGCGGCGATCTGTGATTTTTATAGGGACTGCGACATTATAGATCTGACACTTTTGACACTATTTTGGGACCATCGACATTTATACAGCGATCAGAGCTACACATATCCACTGATTACTGTATAAATGACACTGTCAGGGGAGGGGTTAAACACTAGCGGGGCGATCAAGGGGTTAAGTGTGTTCCCTGGATGTGTTCTAACTGTAGGGGGGATGGGCTCACTACAATATGACAGAGATCACTGCTCCTGATGACAGGGAGCAGTAGATTCCTGCCATGTTGCAAGGCAGCACAGGGAAATGCCTTGTTTACATAGACATCTCCCTGTTCTGCCTCTCCTCGCCGCAATCGTGGGCCACCAGCGAACATCAACAAGTTTTTGGGACCCGCGCGCCCCCTAGGCAGCAAATTGAAAGGGACGTACGGGTATGCCCTTTTGCCTGCCCATGCCATTCTGCCATTGTAAAGTGCCAGTGTTCTGCGGTCGGCAAGTTGTTAAAAATGTGCGCTCCCATGACAATAGGTGTGAAAGGGGCCTGAAAGTAAAATTGGTATTTTTTTCACAAGAACAATGAAGCTCCATTCACATCTGCACTTTTCCAAATGCACTGCAAACCACACAGAAAATGGCATTTGCAAATGCACCAAAAAGCATGGTAAAAAATGCAGCATGCTACATTTCAAAAAAGTTCTGGAGCTTCTTTGGGCATTTGTCGCGTGTAGGCAAGATGAGCAGAAACATTTCAAAATGCCCCCCACCCAAAACAAAATGCTTGTGGAGACATGATTTCACACTGCGCTTGAGATGCCCCCATTTACTCCCTCCTATGTACTTGTATAAAGATGGCCATACACTATGCAATCTGATTATACAATCGGTACAATTTCCATTAGAGTTATCAAAACTATGGAATAGGAGGACCCACCTGAACAACCTATTTAATGTTGTAAAATCAGATTGTAATGTGTATGGCCACCTTAACAGAAGAAGTAGGAAAGTGGATGAAAATAAAACAAGAGGTGGTGTAGTAACGAGAATAGGCATCAACATGGGGACAAGGTGCTTTGGGGGGCTACTCCAAAGCAACCTTTCCCATGTTGAGGGCATGTGGACTGGTATGGTTCAGGAGGGGGGCACTCTCTCGTCCCCCCTTTTCCTGCAGCCTGCCAGGTTGCATGCTTGGATAAGAGTCTGGTATGGATTTTGAGGGGACCCCTATGGTTCAGGGTTCCCCTTAATATTAATACCAGACCCAAAGGGCCTGGTAATGGACTGGAAGGGAACCCATGCTGTTTTTTAAGTTTTATCTCTATTGCCAAGACCCGACAATTCATTACAGCCAGCATCAGTTTTAAAGACTTTTTTCCTTTAGGAATGTAATTTTTCTGTGGTATTGTTCTAAACACGGGAAAACTGTGCAGGCATACTATAGACACCCCCTCAGGCAAGATATTTAAAGGAATATTTCATTTTATTGTTTCACTTTAAGCATTATTAAAATCACTGCTCCTGAAAAAACTGCCATTTTTAAAACTTTTTTTTTTTTGTATTGATACATGTCCCCTGGGGCAGGACCCAGGTCCCCAAACACTTTTTATGACAATAACTTGCATATAAGCCTTTAAAATTGTGTCCCACAGACTTTAACGGTGTTTGTTTATTCGTCAGAATTTTTTGCTTGTTTAGATGTTCTGGTGTGAACCGAACCGGGGGGGTGTTCGGCTCATCCTTATGCTCTATTTATGTCACTATATGCTTTATGTTTATATGGTGACAGAGCCAGTGGCAGGTGGGTGGGCAGCGGTCGGGTTGTGGGCTCCTATGGGTGGGTTGCGGGCTCCTATGGGTGGGTTGCAGGCTCCTATGGGTGGCGTGTTGCGGGTTCCTATGGGCGGTGGGCAGCGGCTCCTGTGTCCTATATGCATCACGGTGGCTTCTGCCGTGTGGCTCCCTCCTCCTCCTAGGCATCCAATAGGATCACCTGTCCCTTCAGCCATTCGGGTGGCCTGTGTCAAACCCTGCTTCCTGATTGGCCGGGAGGAGGATCAGTGTTACAACAGCGAATATTGATTTGCTGCTGTAACACACCTGTGTGGGCTCAAAGTGCACCGTCTGGCTCTAATCGGTGCTTCAAAAAAACTCTGCATTGGTATCCATGCATCGGTGTCCTGAAAGAGGCTGGATGCATGGATAGGGGAAGCACCGATGAACAGAGGGGGGTTGCGCCCCTGCACCCTTAATGGATGGGCCACCCCTGGACAGAGCATCCATCTATCCCATCGATAAACTGTGTAACCTAACTTTTAATCATTCTTAATCCTAGCATTTAAAACAAGACATACATGACTTTCAGTTGATTTTTTTTCGATTCAAATAAATATTTACAATTCTAAAGGAAATTATTTAGAAGACTGTATCATGTTGGTAATCATTTACCTTGACATGCAGGTGATATGAATTGATTTATAGTGTAATTAGATGTAATGGGAACTGTTATACAAAACTAGTGTCATTTCTGTTAAATCTTTTTACAAATTCCATTTAAAGATGCACCATTAGTATCAATGACAAATGAGTACTTCATTAATCTATAGTAGGCTAATGGCAATTAGAATCAGAACATCAAGATGAGATATAAAGTGGAAGTGGATATGCATCATGTCATTTTTCAAAGTGTTTGTTTCTGAATGTGCAGTATGAAAAGAACATCGGATAGATCAGGTCTAATATAAGATATTGTTGTGTATAATACTATATGTGTTATTTCTAACAAATATGGGTCTGTAGCTACCTCAGACACACAGTATATTATCCCCATTCACCTCTGTGTTAGGGATGAGCTTTGGATTTGGGTCTTTAAAGCATTATCAATGTAATTTGATATTTATTTGCTCTCGTCTTTTACAATTCACAGAAAATTGGAAAATTGGAATTTGTCTGGGTACTGTAAAATCAATTTGAGTGTATTAGTTATTAAAAATATATTTAATAAACAGTTGTACTAATATTGGGCTCCATTCACAAAGCGGTACTGAGCACCTTAAAAAATGTGCTAAAATACTGCTCAGCGTTTTTCAAAAAGTTTTTTGCCATTCACAAAAAAGTTACTAAAATACAGTTATTTTATGAAGTCATGCAGTATTTTAGTAGTGAAAACACACAATACTTTAATGCCTGGAGGTAGCCGGCATATGACCCATGTTGATGGGAACAAGGACCTCTTCCCCAAAACCCTGACCAGTGGTTGCGGGGGTCTGTGGGTGGGGGGGCTTATCAGAATCTGGAAAGCCCCCTTTAACAAGGGAGTCCCCAGATCCCAGGCCCCCCCCATAATATGTTCAAGTAAATATATCTTCAAGTGTCATATATCCTCTGCTGAGGTAACAATATATAATAACAAATAAAGTGCAAATCAGGTGCAAAAGATGAAATACCAAACATTCCACATAAAAGTGCAAAAAAATCATAAGTGAACAAGTATAAATGCTAAACTATTATTTCATAAACAAATTAGAACTCCAGATAAAGTCCAAATAAAGCCAATCCAGATGCAAGGAAAATTGCCCTGTAACATGCTTGTGTGTCACATAGACACGTGCAAAATGAAAATATTTGTTTTGTTTTGATTTGTTATTTAACTCATTTCATTTAGTTAGATTAGTTAAATTTGTTTTTGGAATTAGTTTTGTTTCATTTATTCGTATTCAAATTAGAATTTCTGAATTTGACTGCATTCAAAAACATTTCAACCGCATTACAAAAATTTTAACCGAATCTGTGTGTGACAGATGTTTTGATGTGCGCTAGTACACACTGAGACCGATGTTGATGGAACACTAGTCATACAGATGTTTTAGTTTCAATATATTTTTATATGTTGTAATAAAGCCATGACGACTGTCACAAATTGTTAAATTGCCAAATATTCATCATAAGGCTGTGACAAACATTATTAATAACAGAGGCCGTCAGACAAACAATGTAAGTAGAGGGAAAGTAAGAGGAGAGAAAGAATGAGGTAGGATAGGTGATTAGGTAAGTAGAAGGGGGGTATTAGGCAAAGGGGTAGGAGAATAAGAGGTAGGCAGGTATGACAACTGTTAGCGGGGAACGCGTTGTTAAGGACACATCGGCTGGCTTCCTGGTTCACTTCTTAGCAACCAGCTATTGGGGGGGGACCCCCACGCTGTTTCTGACAAATACCGCATGTGATACTGCCAGCAAAACCCTGATGATAAATATTGCATGTTTTTTTTTACTCTCTGTTACATTTGTGAATTGGACTTAATTGGCAATATTTATCAGCACATTTTTCCTTTTTCCAGCAAATACCGCATAATCTGTATTTTTTTTTGTGAATTGGACTTTTTTTACCAGCAATGTTTTTTTTTTTTTTAAGTATGACATTTTGATCTGAGTTCGATGGGTTTAAAAACTACAGTCACATGGATTAAATAAAAATCCATATCCTTGTATGAAAGCTATGTGAATTGAGTATAATGTCACCACATCATAACATAATAACAATAGCACTAATTACATGGTCTGTGAAATGATCAAAACTATCCTGTTCACATAGCACAAAGGGTACAAGTTTGAACAGAATGATTTAAAAGAGGTTAATAGCATATTTACAATAATAATGGTACAACATATTTACTATAATGTGGTACATACATATAAGTAATAATTTATTGTTTGCTTTATCAAAAACAAAACTTTTTTAACAAGTATGTCATTTATACATTAGGACATTAATAAATATAAAATTAGCTTTACTCTATTTTTGTGTTACAATAATGACAGCAAATAATGTGAGGCCAGGCAAGCAAAATGCTGAAAACGACTTTAATGGTATACCAAACAACCTTTCAAAAATTCATTGAAATGTGTCCTGATAACTCAATTATAAATGGAGCAGCAATCCCCAGTCTTATTAAATCACTGTACAGTATTGGCAGACTGTAATAACATACAGAGGTCATATGCACTGTGCTTATTAAATGGCAATTTTCCTCAGATTGTTTTGTTTATCTCAATACAAAATGTTCTCACCAATGTATTAATTTCATATAGCTTGCTGATCCCTTTTGATTGACCGTCTAGTAAAGAAATATGATGTTTTTGCAGACCTTTTAAACAATATATTGTTTTAGTAAGGGGAGTTTGTAATTTCACATTTGTGAATACATCAGCAATATTTTTGTAATTTTAAATTAAATTACAAAAGATTTTGTAATAAAAACATCTTTGCCATTCTGAAGCTTCCCTCCAACCACTTTGCCTATTATTTTATATATACTGTGATTCTGTACTTGCCAAATATGCTGCAGAAATCTCCCTCCACTGAGTCTGGCTGCAACCATTTTAACTGTGGGCAGCTTAAGCTGCTGTCTGTTCACTTCCTGGATTTACACAGACACACAAAGGCACACCTCCAGCTCTGCAGCTCTCATTGGCCCTCTTATGACTCCTCCCCCTAGTGAGAGACTAGGCTTTTTACCAGACAAGAAATAGGAAGTGGGCTGTATAAAGTATTTGCTAGCAGAAAAAAAAAATTGTTTACTATCCAAAGTTAAAACAACAAGGGCAAAATATTTAATAGATGGAACGTTGAACAAATGACTGAAGTTCCACTTTAAATAGTTTAAACTCTGCAGTGCCACAAAAAAACAAAAAAAAAACAAACAAACCTAACCTATGTATCTAAAAAGACAAAACGCAATGATGATGCACAAAGTTCAGTAGGTGCAACTGTATTTCAGTGTATTGTACAGAGTCCACCAGGCCCAAGCCCATCCCATAAGCAAGTACAGTGTCTATTCTAGATAAGGATTTATGGGACTCCGAGTAACAAGATCACTCTTTGGCGTCTGTATGCTTATATCTCCAAATGTCCTGCAATTCATACATACATCCATACCGCAAACAGAGCAGGAGACCCATTGTAACCCACCCTTCTATCCAGAGAGGTAGTCGAACACCAGAGAAGGTTTACATTTGGAATTAAGGCCCCAAACATTCCAGGACACTAAGCGAAGAGTTAATGCCATTCAATGCAACGTGAATAATGGAGACAACTTACAGAGCAGACATCCCTAGCAGAGAGCCAGGATTCTTGAGGACCATCAGCCACAGAGAGACTCACCAAAAGAGGGGCAGTTGGGACAACTTGGGAAAGGGACCGTAAACATAGTGTGCACACTCCAAGGACAAAAAGAACATAACCAAGACAGAAAATCTAAGAGATCTCATCAGCCTGCATAGAGTCACTGCCCCAAATCCTTAAGAGTCCAAAAGTACACCCTGAAAAGGAATGGTAAGTTAACAAGAAAACCTGAGTAATGGTAAACAAGCAATGTTAGAAAAAAATTACAAACAATATGCACAAAAAGTCAGATAGTGGAAGCAAGCCTCTGAGAGTCCGTGTAACACAAAATACCCAAGAGTAGGCACATATTAATGGACTCCAGGGAATCAAACAGCAGTTCCGCTGAAGCACAAAAAAACAGCAAAATAAAAGCTGAAAAAAGAAAATCACAGCATCGAAGAGTGTCATCTTCAGGGAGGCTGGGGAGAGCTGCCACTTCGTGGTCTGTCTCTGGAATCCTACCATCTAGAATCCTCAGTAAGTGGTAAAGAAGTGCACCTTGCCCCTATCCACCACCTGCTGCTTGGCTGGATATAACATGCTGTAGACCGATTGAAGATCCCTGAGATGTGTCTACACAGGCTGAAAGCTGGCTCTGCATCTGCAGTGCAAAAGAAAAATCAGGATATACAGTGGTGTGAAAAAGTGTTTGCCCCTTCCTCATTTCCTGTTCCTTTGCATGTTTGTCACACTTAAGTGTTTCGGAACATCAAACCAATTTAAACAATAGTCAAGGACAACACAAGTAAACACAAAATGCAATTTGTAAATGAAGGTGTTTATTATTAAAGGTGAAAAAAAATCCAAACAATCATGGCCCTGTGTGAAAAAGTGATTGCCCCCCTTGTTGTCCACACCTGAGTTCAATTTCTCTAGCCACACCCAGGCCTGATTATTGCCACACCTGTTCACAATCAAGGCATCACTTAAATAGGAGCTGCTTGACACAGTAAGGTCCACCAGAAGATCCTTAAAAGCTACACATCATGCCGAGACCCAAAGAAATTCAGGAACAATTGAGAAAGAAAGTAATTGAGATCTATCAGTCTGGAAAGGGTTATAAAGCCATTTCCAAAGCTTTGGGAATCCAGCGAACCACAGTGAGAGCCATTATCCACAAATGGCGAAGACATGGAACAGTGGTGAACCTTCCCAGGAGTGGCCGGCCTCCCAAAATTACCCCAAGAGCGCAGCGACGACTCATCCAAGAGGTCACAAAAGACCCCAAAACAACGTCCAAGGAACTGCAGGCCTCACTTGCCTCAGTTAAGGTCAGCGTTCATGCCTCCACCATCAGGAAAAGACTGGGCAAAAATGGCCTGCATGGCAGAGTTCCAAGGAGAAAACCACTGCTGAGCAAAAAGAACATCAAAGCTTGTCTCAATTTCTCCACAACACATCTTGATGATCCCCAAGACTTTTGGGACAACATTCTGTGGACCGATGAGACAAAAGTGGAACTCTTTGGAAGGTGTGTGTCCAAGTATATCTGGCGTAGAAGGAACACTGCATTTCAGAAAAAGAACGTTATACCAACAGTAAAATATGGTGGTGGTAGTGTGATGGTCTGGGGCTGTTTTGCTGCTTCAGGACCTGGAAGACTTGCCGTGATAAAAGGAACTATGAATTCTGCTGTCTACCAAAAGATCCTGAAGGAGAATGTCCGACCATCTGTTCGTGTACTCAAGCTGAAACGAACTTGGGTTCTGCAGCAGGACAATGATCCTAAACACACCAGCAAGTCCACCACCGAATGGCTGAAGAAAAACAAAATGAAGACTTTGGAGTGGCCTAGCCAAAGTCCTGACCTGAATCCTATTGAGATGTTGTGGTATGACCTTAAAAAGGCCGTTCATGCTCGAAAACCCTCTAATGTAACTGAATTAGGACAATTCTGCAAAGATGAGTGGGCCAAAATTCCTCCAGGACGCTGTAAAAGCCTCATTGCACGTTATCGCAAACACTTGGTTGCAGTTGTTGCTGCTAAGGGTGGCCCAACCAGTTATTAGGTTTAGGGGGCAATCACTTTTTCACACAGGGCCATGATGGTTTGGATTTTTTTTCACCTTTAATAATAAACACCTTCATTTACAAATTGCATTTTGTGTTTACTTGTGTTGTCCTTGACTATTGTTTAAATTGGTTTGATGTTCAGAAACACTTAAGTGTGACAAACATGCAAAGGAACAGGAAATAAGGAAGGGGGCAAACACTTTTTCACACCACTGTATAGAAATATCGTAGCCATTATACTCCAACTCAGGACCATTTTCTCGCAGCACGTAAAAATATTCTCTCTATCACGAAACTGCAAGATCCGTGCAATTATAGGGTGAGGTATCGGCCCAGATGGCGGTGCCCTGGCTGGGATAGTATGCACCGGTTTGGTAGCAAAGAGCTGAGTAAAGGTGGTTGCCTCCATATTGTCCCTAAACCACCACTCCAGAAAATCTTCAGTTTGTTTACCCTTAGCGCCCTCCAGGAAGCCCACTAGCCTGATGTTATTCCACCGCATACGATCCTCCATATACGCCATCTTAGCAGAGTATTCCGATAAGGCCTTCCTGGGAGAACTGAGCCTCAACCTCCAGAGGTCTAACACCATCCTCCACAGTGCTGATACGCCATTCAGCGGCAGTCACCTGCTCTTTCACCTTATGCACATAACTTTGTTCCTGAAGCTCATGCTTTAGGAACAAAAATTCTACTTTCAGACCCTCTATATGGTCTGTTAATGTGGTCTGACACAGTTGTATGGCAGCCATAATGTGTTTTAGGGAGGGCTTATTCTACCCCTCCTTCTCACACTGATCAGCCCTGGACCACAGCTGGTCTAGCAATTTCCCACAGGGCTTTGAATGATCTCTTTGGGGCAGGGGACTCACCCTTGCAGGGAAAGCACCTCCATCCACTCTATCCGTGCTGGGCTGCGGGCTGGATGCCTCCTGGACCACATGGCCGGTGCCACAGTCATCTTGGGATTCCCAGGTGAACCTCGCCAGTTGGTCTCCCGGCTGTTTAGCAGCTGCCTGGCCGATATTTACCATGCCTACACCTGCCCCAGATGACAAAGAAGGGAACTCAAAATAAAGCCACTACAAAGTACACTTCTTACAGAATTTAGGCAGGATTGCTGTCTGTCAGTAGGAGCCCTCTTCCTGTGCTGCCTTCATGGCTGGCACCAGCTCCACCCCCACCTACTGGATTGTTAATGAATGCATTCTCATCCTCATCAAACTCATTCTTGTCTTGACTATTTTTTTGTAAACAATCCGACTCTACAAACAGTAAAGCAAAAATGTTACCTATTTCTTGGTCGGATCATGCTCCTATTCCCTTGACCCTAGCCCTAGACTCTACCAAACTTAAAACATGCCATTGGCAATTTAATAAGTTTCTGCTTAAGCTGTATCCTTCTAAACATGAACTAGAATCCACTCTGAGGCTCTACTTCACAGAAAAACAAACTCCAGATGTGTTCCACAACACATTGTGGGAAGAGCATAAAACAGTCATCAGAGGGCAGTGTATAGCCCTATGTCCGGCTTTTAAGAAAAATGTCAATGCTACCAAAAAACAGGCTGAGCATCAACTTCAACTTTTAGAGGCTCAATTGAGCCTCTCACTATTGTCAAACTACTCAGAGAGATAGTTAAACTTAGAACTACTTTAAAAGAATTAGCTTTGGGCAAAGTTGAGGAAACCCTTTTTTTTTTTACATATGACAATTATCCGCTTCCCGACCGCCCGCTGCATATATACATCAGCAGAATGGCACGGGCAGGCAAAAGCACGTACCTGTACGTCCCCTTTAAATTGCCTGCCCGTGGGTCGCGCGCGCGCCGCCAGCGGCGCGCTCGCGACCCGGTCGGGAGTTCCGTGACCCCGGCCGCGGGACCAGCGGACCCGATCGTCGCTGGTGTCCCGCGATCGGGTCACGGAGCTGAAGAACGGGGAGAGATATGTGTAAACAAACCTCTCCCCGCGCTTCCTACTCTGCCTGTCATTGATTGGCTGTTCCCGGTCATCGGGAAAGCCGATCAATGACGTCAGATGACAGCCCCGCCCCCTAATGTAAAAAAAAACACACACACGTCACAGCCCATAACCCCTCCTCCCCCTAGTGGTTAACTCTTTCACTACAACTGTCATTTATACAGGAATCAATGCATTTAAATAGCATTGATTGCTGTATAAATGACAATGGTCCCAAAAATGTGTCAAAAGTGTCTGCCATAATGTCGCAGTTACAATAAAAATCGCTGATCGCCGCCATTAACAGTAAAAAAAAATATTAATAAAAATGCTATAAAACTATCCCCTATTTTGTAAACGCTATAACTTTTGCGCAAACCAATCAATAATCGCTAATTGCGATTTTTTTACCAAGAATATGTAGAAGAATACGTATCGGCCTAAACTGAGAAAAAAAATGTTTTTTTTATATATTTTTTGGGGATATTTCTTATAGCAAAAAGCAAAAAATGTTGCATTTTTAAAAAAAATGTCACTCTATTTTTGTTTATAGCGCAAAAAATAAAAACCGCAGGGGCGATCAAATACCACCAAAAGAAAGCTCTATTTGTGGGAGAAAAAGGACGGCAATTTTGTTTGGGAGCCATGTCGCACGACCGCGCAATTGTTAGTTAAATCGACGCAGTGCCGAATCGCAAAAAGGGGCCTGGTCCTTTGGCTGCCAATTGGTCCGGGGCTGAAGTGGTTATATTACGACAAAGGGAACAAAGCCCACTAAGTCTTAGCAAATAAACTGAAGGAAAAGTTTTGTCTGGCGACCCTGCAGGCTATTATGGATAAACACGGGAGGCTACAGTCACATTCCTCTCATATAGCCTAAATCTTCTGAGACTCCTACTCAGACCTATGTAACGACCAATCATTTCACATTCTCCATCCTTGCTAGATTTTCAAGCCTGTATGCATTGATACTTTTTGCAGAGTGGCATCCCTAAACTCTCAGCCTTTGCTCTTTGCTCACCTAACCCGCCCATTACAGGGGAAGAAATTGCATATACTACCATTCACTAATTTATTTGTATACTTATTGTTAGATCTGCGTCATCTTCATTCTGGTGCGAAATGCCTGGTCTTGGGTCAGGTCTCCCCCCTTTCCCCCCCCCACCCCTTTTGGGTGTCGCTGGTTTGGCCATGCTGTCTCCATCCTTTTTGGGTGCTGCGGGGCTAGCACAGCTATATCTTCTTGTTTTTCTTCTTTTTTATATAAAAAAATATTGATGTGACATACCAAGACTCCTGCTTCTATTCAGTAGACAATGTATTTAATGTATAGATTGCTTGTCTGTAGACAATTTTTTGTCTAATTATCTGTATGCATATACTCTTTACTTATTGTTTCTCTTTATGAATTATAGTTATCATAAATATTCATACCACTTTCTCCTGATGAAGAGGAATAATGCATGACCTTGAAACGCGTTGACTATCACTCTGTCCACTGTACAAGAGTGATGTAAATTTGTGTTTTTTTTTATCTCTTTATGAACAACATGTTACATCAATCTTAATTCTGTAAATTGACAATACAGCAAATGTTATGTCTATATTTTTAGAGAAAATGTGATCCGCATAAACAATCCCAACAGTATCACTTAAAACAAATTAGTTAGAACTAAATAGGTTATCAAAACTATAATCGTGGTGGCTCCACGGTTTTTATAGTTATATCATAACAATAAACAAGTACTTAGTTAACGGTCTAGTAATCTAGTAAAAGAATTAGTAGGTCTTAAGTAAATATTTTTCACCAACAATTAAGAACAATGTATATTCATGAAACCAATAACAGGTAAGGCAGCAGTAAGCAAAATCTTATGCAAGAGTATACCAACTTTGCAGATCCAAATTATCAATAATGCTATTAGATTAATAATACTATATGTGTGAGATATATATTGAACAAGAGTATAATATTATATCTTGTATGGAATCATTCTTTTTCAAAAATAAGTTCAAGGGAAATGAAGGATGGAGTCTCTCAGCTGGAATATATGAGGTTTTTGGAAGAGCGTTTACAGGATATGAAGATCATTAAATGGTAACCCGAAGGTAGGTCTCCATGTGTGTAGGTGTTGGAAAAACAAAATCAATGCAATAACTCAAAATAGACAGTATCTTAGAGAATTCAGGGGGATGTAGCTATTTGGTAGACAGTCCATCCTCGTGGTGGAGCTGAGATTCTTCGAGGGAGAGCCTCATGTTTGGGTTGCCATGAAAAAGAAAAGGAATAAAAAAGGGGGAGAGCCCACATAATGCGAATTGGTGTCAAAAGATAACAAATAAATACAGTCAGGTCCATAAATATTGGGACATGGACACAATTCTAATATTTTTGGCTCTATACACCACCACAATGGATTTGAAATGAAACAATCAAGATGTGCTTTAACTGCAGACTTTCAGCTTTAATTTGAGGGTATTTACATTCAAATCAGGTGAACGGTGTAGGAATTACAACAGTTTGTATATGCGCCTCCCATTTTTTAAGGGACCAAAAGTAATGGGACAAATGGCTGCTCTGCTGTTCCATGGCCATTATCCCATTTACAAGGAGCAGATAAAAGGTCCAAAGTTAATTTCAAGTGTGCTAATTGCATTTGGAATCTGTTGCTATCAACTCTCAATATGAGATCCAAAGAGCTGTCACTATCAGTGAAGCAAGCCATCATTAGGCTGAAAAAACAAAACAAACCCATCAGAGAGATAGCAAAAGCATTAGGTGTGGCCAAATCAACAGTTTGGAACACCAAAAGACCCGGAAGACCATGAAAAACAACTGTGGTGGATGACCGAAGAATTCTTTCCCTGGTGAATAAAACACCCTTCACAACAGTTGGCCAGATCAAGAACACTCTCCAGGAGGTAGGTGTATGTGTGTCACAGTCAACAATCAAGAGAAGACTTCACCAGAGTGAATACAGAGGGTTCACCACAAGATGTAAACCATTGGTGAGCCTTAAAAACAGGAAGGCCAGATTAGAGTTTGCCAAACAACATCTAAAAAAGCCTTCACAGTTCTGGAACAACATCCTATGGACAGATGAGACCAAGATCAACTTGTACCAGAGTGATGGGATGAGAAGAGTATGGAGAAGGAAATGAACTACTCATGATCCAAAGCATACCACCTCATCAGTGAAGCATGGTGGTGATAGTGTCATGGCATGGGCATGTATGGCTGCCAATGGAACTGGTTCTCTTGTATTTATTGATGATGTGACTGCTGACAAAAGCAGCAGGATGAATTATGAAGTGTTTCAGACAATATTATCTGCTCATATTCAGCAAAATGCTTCAGAACTCTCTGGACGGCGCTTCACAGTGCAGATGGACAATGACCCGACGCATACTTCAAAAGCAACCAAAGAGTTTTTTTAAGGGAAAGAAGTGGAATGTTATGCAATGGCCAAGTCAATCACCTGACCTGAATCCGATTGAGCATGCATTTCACTTGCAGAAGACAAAACTGAAGGGAAAAGGCCCCAAGAACAAGAAGGAACTGAAGACAGTTGCAGTATAGGCCTGGCAGAGCATCACCAGGGATAATACCCAGCGTCTGGTGATGTCTATGCGTGCCAGGCTGTAATTGACTGCAAAGGATTTGCAACCAAGTATTAAAAAGTGAAAGTTTGATGGATGATTGTTAATCTGTCACATTACTTTTGGTCCCTTAAAAGGTGGGAGGCACATATACAAACAGTTGTAATTCCTACAGCGTTCACCTGATTTGGATGTAAATACCCTCAAATTAAAGCTGAAGTCTGCAGTTAAAGCACATCTTGTTCGTTTCATTTCAAATCTATTGTGGTGGTGTATTGAGCCAAAAAGATTAGAATTGTGTCAATGTTCCAATATTTATGGACATGACTGTATACCGTATATAATGAAGAAACTAGATTTCTTTGGTATATCTTGAGCCAAGTTGATAGCGTGACATTGGTAATTTGTATGAATTGGTCAAATAGTATTGAAATAGAGCAAAGTTCTATACTATGTCGTAGTCCCAGTGTTAATCTGGTAATATCAGAGGGAGTTAGTGCAGAAGATGCTCTTCTTGTTTAGGCCACCAGGGGAAGAAAAAGGAAAAAATATCTGTGAGATCTGCTATATAATGTTAGTATAGTATTATTAAGACACAGCTTATTTATGGTGTTTATCAGGTCCATTGCTGTGTAGGGTTAATGGTGCAAGATTGGTAAGGAAGATCATCAATAATTTTTGGATCTGTGGTGATAAACCAAATATAGTCAGTTGAATTTTCCATAAACAGAATTTAAATTCAGGATAGAGAAAAACTGGTTTTGAGGTTTAGTGTGAATTCAGGTGTCATCATTTGTGTCATCATTTGTTCTGGAAGCTCTGGATCTTGTGGTAAGTTTGAGCTTGAAAATCTTTTTGTTTGTGTTTGAACTATGTCGCCCTTCCAGTCCTTTTGCAGCATAGGCCAGTTATAGGTGGGGGCAGTACCTTACCTGATCATGCAGCCAGACAACTGTGCACCCCCCTCCTGAACTATACCAAGCCACAGGCCCTTAATATGGGGGTACCTTTCATGGCAAAGCACTTGTCCCTATGTTGATGAAGATAAGGGTCTCTTTTGTGCAACCCTAGCCTGGAAGTTGTGGGAATCTGTGGGTGGTGAGCTAATCGGAATCTGTAAGCCCCCTTTAACATTACGTGGGTATTCAAATACTGACCTACTCCCATGTGAATTAAAATGGGTAAGGCTAGGTTCACACATGTCCGGTGTGAATTTCCCCTCCATTCTCACTGCAAATTTCATAAGCAGCTGTTCAGCGGATCAGATGCAAATTTTTGGAGTCGATGGCCACTGGGTCTTTAACAATAGCTGGTTGTTAAGGAGCGGGCTGGGAAGCCAATGCCACATCCTTAACAACAGATGACTCATCAGCTGTCAGCAGGGTTCCCCGCTGACAGCTGAATGTAAAAAAAGGAAATAAAAAATTGTAGAAAAGAGGGGGTGTGGCCTGCCGCAAATTGGAATGACCACTTGAATACAGAGCTTTGTGTATGCAGGGGACCTAACGGCACTTCTCAGCTCTCCAGGGTGGCTTGCAGTCATCCCACTGTGGCGGATTGACTCCAGGGCACCCGGCCATAATGACCAGGAAAATAAAATCAGAAACCTCAAAAGCTGACTGCCTTCTTCACAGCTCAGCCTCATGAAGCAAGATGGTGCCGGCTCGTCTTATTCCTCAGCCTCACACTCTCCACAGGGCGCAGCAGAGAAAAGCAGCTCCAGTCACAGCAGCAGCTCACAGAGAAGACAATCTCCTCTCTCTACTACTCCTTTGTCTGGCAGCCCAGAAAAGGCCATATTAAGTATGAATGGACCAAGCAGCAGATCTGAGGTGAGCTTTAACCACTTCAGCCCGGACCATTTGGCAGCCAAAGGACCAGAGGTCTTTTTTCAATTTCGCACTGCACTACTTTAACTGGTAATTGCGCGGTCATGCAATTTTGTAACCAAACGAAATTTGCGTCCTTTTCTTCCCACAAATAGAGCTTTCTTTTGATGGTATTTGATTGCCTCTGTGATTTTTATTTTTTGCGATATAAACGTAAAAAGAGCGAAAATTTTGAAAAAAAAAGAGATTTTCTACTTTTTGTTATAAAAAAAATCTAATAAACTCAATTTTAGTCAAACATTTGGGCCAAAATGTATTCAGACACATGTCTTTAGTAAAAAAAATGCCAATAAGCGTATATTTATTGGTTTGCGCAAAAGTTATAGCGTCTTCAAACTAGAGTACATTTTCTGGAATTTACACCGCTTTTAATTTATGACTGCCTATTTCATTTCTTGAGGTGCTAAAATGGCAGAGAAGTACAAAACCCCCCCAAATGACCCCATTTTGGAAAGTAGACACCCCAAGCTATTTGCTGAGAGGCATGTTGAGCCCATTGAATATTTTTTTTTTTAGTCCCAAGTGATTGAATAAAGACAAAAATAAAAAAGATTTTTTTTTTTTTCAAAAAGTGGTCACTAAATGATATATTGCTCACACATGCCATAGTTATATGTGGAATTGCACCCCCCAAAATACATTTTGCTGCTTCTCCTGAGTATGGGGATACCACATGTGTGGGACTTTTTGGGAGCCTAGCCGCGTACGGGGCACCGAAACCCAAGCACCGCCTTCAGGATTTCTAAGGGTGCAAATTTTTGATTTCACTCCTCACTACCTATCACCGTTTCGAAGGCCATAAAATGCCAAAAATAGCACAAAACCCCCCCAAATGACCCCATTTTGGAAAGTAGACACCCCAAGCTATTTGTTGAGAGGCATGGTGAGTATTTTACAGCTCTCATTTGTTTTTGAAAATGAAGAAAGTAAAGAAAAAAACATTTTTTTTTTCTTTTTTTCAATTTTCAAAACTTTGTGACAAAAAGCGAGATCTGCAAAATACTCACCATACCTCTCAGCAAATAGCTTGGGGTGTCTACTTTCCAAAATGGGGTCATTTTGGGGGGTTTTATGCCATCTGGGCATTCCATGGCCTCCGAAACTGTGATTGGCAGTGAGAAGTGAAATAAAAAAATTACACCCTTAGAAAGCCTGAAGGCGGTGATTGGTTTTTGGGGTTCCGTACGCAGCTAGGCTCCCAAAAAGTCCCACACATGTGGTATCCCCGTACTCAGGAGAAGCAACAGAATGTATTTTGGGGTGTATTTCCACATATGCCCATGACATGTTTGAGCAATATATCATTTAGTGACAACTTTTTGTAAAAAAAATATATATATTTTTTTTTTTTTCATTATTCAATCTCTTGGGACAAAAAAAAAAAATATTTAATGGGCTCAACATTGCTCTCATCAAATAGCTTGGGGTGTCTACTTTCCAAAATGGGGTCATTTGGGGTGGGTTTGAACTGTCCTGGCATTTTATGCACAACATTTAGAAGCCTATGTCACACGTCACCCACTCTTCTAACCACTTGTAGACAAAGCCCTTTCTGACACTTTTTGTTTACATGAAAACATATTTTTTTTTTGCAAGAAAATTACGTTGAACCCCCAAACACTATATATAATGTTAAAGCAAAGGCCCTACAGATTAAAATGGTGGGTGTTGCATTTTTTTTTTCCACACAGTATTTGCGCAGCGATTTTTCAAACGCATTTTTTGTGGAAAAAATACACTTTTTTTTATTTTAATGCACTAAAACACACTATATTGCTCAAATTTTTGATGAAATAAAAAATATGATCTTAGGCCGAGTACATGGATACCAAACACGACATGCTTTAAAATTGCGCACAAACACGCAGTGGCGACAAACTACATACATTTTTAAAAGCCTTTAAAAGCCTTTACATGATACCACATTAGATTCACGGAGGAGGTCTACTGCTAAAATTACTGCCCTCGATCTGACCTTTGCGGTGATACCTCACATGCATGGTGCAATTGCTGTTTACATATGACGCCAGACCAACGCTTGTGTACGCCTTTGCGCAAGAGAAGGGGGGGCAGGGGTGCTTTTTTTTTTTTTTTTTGGTTTTTTTTTTTTTTATTTAGCTTTTTTATTTTATTTTTAAACTGTTCCTTCCATTTTTTTTCTTTGTTATGATTTTTATTGTTATCTCAGGGAATGTAAATATCCCCTATGATAGCAATAGGCAGTGACAGGTACTCTTTTTTTGAAAAAATTGGGGTCTATTAGACCCTAGATCTTTCCTCTGCCCTCAAAGCATCTGACCACACCAAGATTGGTGTGATAAAATGCTTTCCCAATTTCCCAATGGCGCGGTTTATATCCGGGAGGGGGGACATTCCCTCCCACTGCTTGTAAAAGCAGTCTAGAGGCTAATTACCTGCTAGAATTGCTTTTACATGAAAGCCGATCACTGGCTGAAAAGAATGATACCAAGATGATACCTAAACCTGCAGGCATCATTCTGGTATAACCATTCAAAGTCCAGCAACATACTGGACATATATTGTAATCTTTTTTTTTTCATGCAGCCTCTTGGCTGAACGAAAAAAAGAGATTGATTGGTGGGTATGCCCACCATTAGAATACCTCCCTTCATCCACCCACTTCTAATGATGGGCATACATGCACCATTTATATATGCCGATGCATCCTCCCTCCGGGGGCATCCTCCCGCAAAAGTTATGCCGTGTACACACGGTCGGAATTTCGACTGTATGTACGTGGCATTAGGAGCCAATCGCTCCTCCCCCCCCCCCCTGCTGCCCCCATGCTTCGGCATATATGCTCTTTTTTTTAACTGTGGTGGTGAAATCACCTCCTACAGCGTTGGAGTCGCGGCTTTATGTATCGTGGGAGCAAACGCTGTTGCTGTCAAGATAAATAAATCCGCGTTGCAACTGAATGGCGCACCTGAAAACAAAAAAATGCTTAACACTAAAACACAGTAAACAAAATTACATACCTGAAAAGCAAGCATGATAAAACATGATAAAACATAATAAAACATTGCAGAATAGAATGGAGTAAAAAAAGAGCAACAATAGAGAGAGAATAGAGTGAGAGAGAGAACAATAAAACGACAACTATTTTTTTTTTTTTTTTTTTTTTGAGATTCACAGGTAAAAAAGCTCCTGACTGAAGCGACTGAATCAAAACGCTACCACAAAAAAAATGTTAGCGATCGCAGGGATCAGGCCTGACTCTGCGAACGCTGCAGTTATGTGTGCTTAGTGTTTTGTAAGTGACAGTGATCGATCGATACTGCACTTGGGTGGGCTGGGCTGGGCGGAGGGGGAAAACGCAGGTGCTAGCAGGTATCTGGGCTGATCCCGCTAACAATGCGTTTTTTTTTTGGAACCCTAAACTGCTGGGACGCTAGTATAGATCTGATCAGATCAGATATTGATCTGTTCAGATACTGTGCCACTAAGGGAGGTGTATGCTTTGCGCGTGGGTGTTTGCGGTACTGGCACTAACCTGGGGCGACGCAGACCTTATTTGACCCTAAAACCTAATTGATATCACCCGCCGGGCGATCAGGGGGTTAAACCGTTATTGGGTAATAAATGGCGGGTGCCCTGACAGTATAAAAAACAAGCTAACTAACCAGCGTCACCCGTAACAGTAATACAAAAAAAAACTGGTTACCTAGCGACACTAATGCAGCGATCAGAAAAACGATCGCTTAGTGACACTGGCAAAAGGGGGTGAAAGGGTTAACTAGGGGCAATCAGGGGGTTAAAACCTTTATTAGGTAATATATGGGGGTACCTGACGCTATATAAAAACCTGACGGGGAACCTAAATAACGAAATAACTAACTGGCTAACCAGCGTCACCAGTGACATTTATACAGTGATCACTGGTGAAAGGGTTAACTCTAGGGGCAATCAGGGGGTTAAAACCTTTATTTAGGTTGTAATATGGGGGTACCTGACCTATAAACCTATTTATGAACCTATATAAACATGGCGGTTAACCTAAAAAAAAAAACTGGTTACCTAGCGACACTAATGCAGCGATCAGAAAAACGATTGCTTAGTGACACTGGCAAAAGGGGGTGAAAGGGTTAACTAGGGGCAATCAGGGGGTTAAAACCTTTATTAGGTAATATATGGGGGTACCTGACGCTATATAAAAACCTGACGGGGAACCTAAATAACGAAATAACTAACTGGCTAACCAGCGTCACCAGTGACAGTTATACAGTGATCACTGGTGAAAGGGTTAACTCTAGGGGCAATCAGGGGGTTAAAACCTTTATTTAGGTTGTAATATGGGGGTACCTGACCTATAAACCTATTTATGAACCTATATAAACATGGCGGTTACCTAAAAAAAAAAAATGGTTACCTAGCGACAGCAGTGACACTAATACAGCGATCAGAAAAACGATCGCTTAGTGACACTGGCAAAAGGGGGTGAAAGGGTTACCTGGGGGGCAATCAAGGGGTTAAACCTTTATTAGGGGGGGGTAGGGGGCTACCTTGGACCTAAAACTAACTGCCCTGACAGTTATTACAGTCACACTGACACTAAATGCAGTGATCAGTAAAAAAATGATCACTGCAATTAGTGACACTGTGACTGGGGGGGGAGGGGGTGATCTGGGGGGTGATCTGGGGGTGACAGGGGGGTGGAATATGTGCCTATGTGTACTGGTGTCAGTGTACTGTTGGTGCACTAACCTTTACATCTTGTCTCCTCGGCGTTCCGGTCACATAGACCGGCGCACCGAGCGTGACATCACTTCCTCTGCCTGTGTTTTGATTGACACAGACAGAGGAAGCATCTGATTCGCCAGGAGCGATCGCGAGGGGGTGGCCAGTAACCACTGGCCGTCCCCTCATCCCGGATCGCTCCTGAAGCGATCCCGACCGTCCCCGCCGGCCGGGGAGAGTCCGATCGGACCCCCCACGCGCCTGAAGAATGGCACGTACAGGTACGTGATTCTGCCTGTACGTGCCATTCTGCTGACGTATATCTACATGGGGCGGTCAGGAAGTGGTTAATAATGACTCAGGGGATGATACAAGGGAACTTCCTGACTCCATTGACACATTCCCCACTAATAATCAGCCTGTAATGGACAATATCCTTAAAGATATGATTATGTCCCTTAAGAGCTCCCTTCAGGCAGAAATGGCATCCTGTATGCACAAGTTGAGCACTGAGCTGCAGGCTGTAGATTCTAGAGTCAGCCACATTGAAACAAAAATGGGAGAATATGCCACTACTATTAATGACCTGATAGATGCATCAGAGAAAAAAAGATGATGAGATGGACTGGGTTAAAGCGAAGCTGGGGGACATAGATAGGTCAAGGAAAAACAATTTATAGATAGGAGGTGTCCCAGAGTCTGTGCAGCAGGAGGAACTCTACAAACATGCACAAGATATGTTCCAGGCCATCCTTCCAGACCTTACAGAATTAGACCTAATGGATAGGATCCACCGTCTTCCCAAACCAGCTCATTTACCTGACAAAAATGATTTCCACAAAACTAACAAGTTTGAGGTATGATCTCAGACTGGCTCTTCTGGATAACTTTGAAAAGTAATCCTGTCGTCTTAAAATGACTTACTTCATCAAAAGTAACAGAGCTGGAAAATTGCTTGCTTATCACTCGCAAGCCATAGCCAATGCATTTAGCCAGTATTACAGTACCCTCTACAACCTTAACCAGCACCCCACCACCTTCCAACCAACACCAGAGCTGATTAAAAATGTCCTACAAAAAGTTAAACTTCCTCTACTTTCAGAGTCCCACCTTCATTTGTTAAATGCACCTGTCACAACCCTTGAAATCAGCAAAGTGGTGGACTCTCTACCTAACAACAAATCCCCAGGCCCAGATGACTTTACAGGGAAATATTTTAAATCTTTCAAACATATTCTAACTCCTTTTCTTGAAAGAGTCTATAACTCAGTGTTTGCTTCTTCCTCTTTCCCATCTAAAATGTTAAAGGCAATGATTATAGTGTTACCAAAGTCGGGTAAAGATCCCACTACTCTCAATTTCGCTTTTAAACAATGATCTGCTAATGTATGCCAAGCTTATAACCCTCAGACTGGTTGACATACTAACTTCTATCATACGCCCAGATCATTCTGGATTCACAAAAGGCCACCAAACGGCTGATGCCCCTCGCCCTTTGGTGAATGTTATCCATTTAGCCAATAAATCGAAAATGCCTTCTCTTCTCCTCCTAGCCCTGGATGCAGAAAAGGCGTTTGATAGAATCCAATGGGATTATCTGGCTCAAGTTCTAACAGCTTTTGGATTTACTGGTCCAATCTATTCAGCAATTATGGCCCTGTATATAAAGCCTTCTGTCCAGGTCTTTGTATCTTGTATGCTTTCCACCCCCTTTGATATTTCCAATGGCACACGCCAAGGTTGCCCCCCATCCCCACTCATTTTTAATCTTCTTATGGAACCTATGACAATGTATATATGGTCTCACCCCCACATCCTAGGATTTCCAGTAAAGGATAAAAGACACACCATCAGTCTGTTCGCAGATGACATCATATTGATGTTGACAGATGTGGAAAATTCCCTGGCTTCAGTACACCAAACTCTCCAATTGTTCAACCAAGTTTCTTATTATAAGATTAATGAGTCAAAGTCATATATTTTGGATCTGGGGATACCACTGGTTACTATGAAAAAGCTCATGACGTCTTTCCCATACGCATGGCAATTAGAGGGAGTGACATATGTGGGTATAACGCTTACCCCAAAGGTAACGGATCTAGGTAAATACAACTACACACCATTTTTAACCATACTTCGCTCCAAACTACAAGGTCTGGCAAAATATGAATTGTCCTGGTCAAGACGTCTTGCAGCATTTAAAATGCTTCTCTTGCCTCAACTACTTTATCTATTTAGAACCCTTCCTATCCTTATGCCTAATTCATATTTTAAGAACTTGCAACCCATACTGAACCAATATTTATGAAGAGACAAGAGGGCCAGATGTGCATTCAGCAAGCTGATCAAACTTAGATCTGTGGGAGTGGTCAGCCTCTCAATATTGACTGAACACACCTTTTGCAATTGTACTTACAGTCCCTCTTTTGTTGTCTTCTCTGTATTTCTTTTTCTATGTTATAAAATAAAATAAAAAAACACCTTTGAATAAAAAAAAAAAAACAGGACAGGACAGGACAATAACTCGCATATTAGCCTTTAAAATGTGAACTTTTAATTTTTGACGTTCAAGTCCCATAGACTTTAAGGGGGTTTGCGTGTTCACACAAATTTTTGGTCTGTTCGCATGTTCTGCCACGAACCGAACAAGGGGGTGTTCGGCTCATCCCTAATCAAAATACATTCAATTATACAACTAACAGACAGAAAGGAAGAAAATAAGAGAAATTCATTGTTAGAGTATGTATTACCTATTTGTATAAACATGTTGTTCATCTATCAAAACTGCATGCAAATTTGTTCTGTGTGAATGCAGCAAAATTAAACATTCTCAGACTATTTTCTACAAATCGAATGTGTGAATGGAGAAAATACGGCAGTAACTAGATGGACCTGGGGAGCATGCTTATTCATATGATAGTCAGGTGCCATCACACAGTTGAACAGCAGAAATTAAAGCCTGAGTTTGTCTGATTTTCCTTAAAGCAGAGTTCCATCCAAAAGTGAAACCTATGCTTATTTGCTACCTCCCCCTCTGGAGTCACATTTGGCACCTTTCAGGGGGGAGGAGGGAACGGGGACCTGTTTTTGACAGGTCCCTGTCCCCACATTTGGGAGCCGGTGCCGCAGTGCCGTTCCTTTGGACGTTCGCCCCCCTCCTCCTTCCTCCACCACCGGGCCAATTAGAAAGTGTAGCGCACTTCGTGCATGTGCAGTATGGAACCAGCGGTGAAGCCAAATGGCTTTACGGCCAGTTTCCCTTAGTGAAGATGGTGGGGGTAGCACCTGACAGCCGGCCTGAAAATCAGCTGGGGTGCCAACATTGCGGGCTTCCTGGACAGGTAAGTGTCCATATATTAAAGCAGAACTCCGGGAAAAAACTTTTTTCCATGTCCTTGTTGCTGATCTACAAACCTTTACCAACTATGCTATCCATATTCTTCGGAGCTCTGTAGTTGCTTTGTAGTAGCCTGCTGATCTTGCTGAAAAAACGTTATTGCCCTGTGGTTTCCTGTTTGTAAGACCACTGGTCTTGGCACTTCCCACCAGTAGTTCAGTAGAGCAAGCAGGGAGGAAATAGAAAAATAGTGGGCAGAGGGGGTCTCATAGCCCTCGGTCTGTGCCGCCCATGGAGGAGTTGTCCTCCTTCTCCTTTCTCCTCCTCCTCTGCTTCCACCCACTCCACCCCCACCGCCACCGCCCACCATCTCCCTGCAGAGCAGGATCGTTATCAGAAATCTTCCGGATGACACAGTGGGGATCTTGGGCTGTCACAGGTATTGTATGTGAAATACCAATCGCCGTAACGTCCCGCCGACTGCCATTGTGATCAACAGTGCGCTGTTCTAATGCCGGTGGGAGACGGGACATTACAGCAATCAGTGTTTCACATGCAATACCTGTCACAGCCTGAGATCCACACTGTGTCATCTGGATGATTTCTGATAACAATCCCACTCTGCACTGGTGGTCACAAACATGCTGCACTGGTGGTCACTAAAAAGCTGCACTGGTGGTCACTGACATGCTGCAATGGTGGTCATTGATAGGCTGCACTTGTGGTCACTGACATGCTGCACTGGTGGTCACTGACATGCTGTACTGGTGGTCACTGACATGCTGCACTGGTGGTAACTCAGGAGCTGCACTGGTGGTCACTGAGGAGCTGCACTGGTGGTCACTGATATGGTGCACTGGTGGTCACTAACACGCTGCACTGGTGGTCACTAACAAGCTGCACTGGTGGTCACTGGTGGAACAGGCATGCTTTTCTTTTATAAGGCTGTAAGTAACCTATCTATCATACTGTGGGGCTGATTTACGAACAGTTTGCGCCACGAGTTGCAGCGCATGCCGATGCGCAATAGCCGTTTTCGTATTTACAAAACATTTGCGCCTTTAAAACAGCACAATTCCCCATTAACTATAATATTCTCGCCGTACGGGAGGAGGCGATCAGCGTGCCACTATAGACATGGCACACGCATTCTTCAACTCAAAATTTAAAGAAGCTGGTCAATATTATGGGGGTGATGTGGGTGATGTGAGGAAGTATAGTAATAACTGCCCAAGTAACAAATATGCCCAAAATAGAATGATAAAGTAACTTTTTCTGATCAAGCCTGCTGCACCTGCAAGTACACTTAGAACTGCGTGAGGTCAATTTATGCACTGTGCATGCGTAAGCGGCATTTGCGCACGTTCAAATGCTTTGGTTCACTGCGCCGGCAAATTTGTAGTAAATGTCAAGCAACGTAAATGCATTTGCTTAGGTTGAACAGGCGCACCTCTCAACTTGGCTTTTTTTTTACGCTGTTTCACTTTTATGTTTTTTTTTAAATATATTTGCACACAGGTCATGTTAGCATTAGGTATGAGCCGGCAATACACATAAAAACATTGTTAAAAACAGCATTAAGAAAAAAAAACAAAAGTAAGAAAAAAAATGCATGGGGATCACCCAAAAAAATTCCATACCAGGCCTTTCAGGTCTGGTATGGATATTAAGGGGAACCCCACACCCAAAAAAATGGCATGGAGGTTCCCCTCAAAATCCATACCTAGGCCCTTCAGAGGCCCTTAACAAGGGGACCCCAGATCCTGGCCCCCCTTGTGTGAAATGGTAAGGGGGTACAAATGTACCCCTACCATTTCACAAAAAAAGTGTAAAAATTGTTTAAAATGACAAGAGACAGTTTTTGACAATTCCTTTATTTAAAGTCTTTGTCTTTCCATCCTCTTTGGTTCTTCTTCCTTCTTCAGGTCTGTTAACAAGGGGACCCCCAGATCCCAGCCCCCCCTGTGTGAAATAATAAGGGGGACAAAAGCACCCCCACCATTTTACAAAAAAGGTGTCAAAAATTTAAAAAATGACAAGAGACAGTTTTTGACAATACCTTTATTTAAAGTTTTCTTCTTTCCATCTTCTTTGGGTCTTCTTCCTTTTTCCTTCCTTCATCCTTCGGTTTCTTCCACCATATTCTTCTTCCTCTGATTTTTCCTCCGATCCTCTGCTTCTTGCTCTGGTGTTCTCGTCCGGCATCTTCCTCCTCCTGAAGGGCCTGGTATGCTCTTGGAGGGGAACCCATGCCGGTTTTTTATTTAAAATTAAAGTCGCAGTAGGAAATGTAGTTAGAGAGAGAGAAGAGGATATGATGCAATCATTGTTCTAACAGAACCTCCCTGGCAGAATACATGATGCATTTTTTAGAAAGCTGACTTCCTGAAAATTCATTTAGACTTTTCTCTTCAGTGGTAAGGAATTTCACAAATGTAATAACTGTTTAGTGTTTTGTGTGTGTGTGGGGGGGAGTACTAATGGCAGATTTTTAGAAAATTCCGGAGTTCTGCTTTAAAAGTTAGCAGCTACAGTATTTGTAGCTGCTGACTTCATTTTTTTCCCCAGGTGGTGCTCCTCTTTAACTTGCACAGAACAAATTTATATGCAGTTTTGATGAACAAAAAACAGCTATGTTTTTTTATAAACGCATTCCTAAATGTAAGGTGATTGTAACTGGGCTTGCATCGAAAAAGATGAGTAGTGTCAGTGATACATTTCATATTTACATTAAAGCCCCATACACACGGTCAGATTTTCCGACGGAAAATGTCCTATCGGACAATGTTGTCGGAAATTCCGACCGTGTGTAGGCTCCATCGGACATTTTCCATCGGATTTTCCGATGGACAAAGTTTTATCTCCTGCTCTCAAATTTTCCGACAACAAAGTCCTATCAGACTTTTTCCGATCGTGTGTAGCGAATTCCGACGGACAAAGTGCCACGCATGCTCAGATCACATTACAAGACCAAAGCTATTGGCTACTAGCCTCTACGTAGTCCCGTCATAGGCAACAAACGTCACCACGTTCAGAATGATCGGATTTTCCGACAACTTTGTCCGACCGTGTGTATGCAACACCAGTGTCGGACTAAATCCGTCTGAAAAAATCCGACGGATTTTGTGGTCGGATTTTCCAACCGTGTGTACGGGGTATTACAGTTATCTTTTAAGGACATCCTCCAAGTTCAAGCTGTACTGATACACTGAGGTTTGGTAAATTTTTAATGTGTTAAAGCAGTATTAAACACAAAAGAAAACTTATTATACTGCAGCTTTCCAATTCGTAGATGTGATTGCTGTATTAGTTCCTTTTTTTTTAGTCTTTCTTTCTTTTATTTTCAACTTTGAGCTTCTGTATCAGTACTGCTTGGACCTAGAAGAAGGGAGTATACCTCCAAAATCCCTCAATTTAACTGTTAGTGCAAATAAGAAAGTATGTCTTGTTATAACTAAATCGGTTTATTTTCTTTTTATTTCACTGTGTTTCTGTTGACCACATTCATGCAGGATGGGGATGGGATAAACTGTACTTGGTGCCACATCCCATGTTGCTGAATACAAATTTATTCAAAAGACTTTAGCTCTTTATAGGCACCCCATGGATAACAACAGAAACAAAATGTAAAAATAGAAATTTATTGAACAACCATCTTAAAAACAGCAACACACCCAAACTAAATTTTCTATATTTCTAGAGTAATTTGCAAACATTATTTCAGTGAGAATTTACATGAAAACTGGATGACATCTCAACATTTAAATGCCTTTTCAATTTCACATAGCTCAAAATAATAACTATAGAATCACACCACACTGTTTAATTAGGAAATCTTAGATTTGCACAACAAGTTGGTAATTAAAGACACATTTGCATATTAACAACTCAGCAGCTGCTACTTTTATTCTTCCCTCTTCACTTATCAGGTTTTAAACACCAGTCTATAATGATAAAAGTAGAACAGTGCTTGGTTGATTAGGGAAGAAAATATTTTAGGCTCATTATGAATGAATGTAAAGGCTCCAGCATTTATCTTTCCTGACATTTTCAATGTGCTCTACTGTTGTATCAGATTTTTAAAATTGGACTTTGTAGCCAATGCTTAAAATATTCATAAAAATCATATGCAATAAATGATGCAATGCAATAGTATAATTTTAAAGATAATTAGATAATTATAGCCACATGTTAAAATATGTACCGTATACAATATATTTACATGCATTTATATTTAAAACGCCTATAAACTGAACACAAAAGTAGTTACATAAGGAAGCTATTAACATTTACAATAATATAAATGTAGAATATGACATAAAAATTTGAATTTTCAGTATGTTAACCTAAAATAACAATTGCACATATTTAGTTAATGTCTTTTGTACTGTTTAAAACTAGGGATGGGCCAAACACCCCCCCCCCCCCCAGTTTGGTTCACACCAGAACACCTCGAACGAGCAAAAAGTTCCAGCGAACATGCAAGCCCTATAAGGCTGGATTCACACCTATGCATTTTTAGTGCTTTTTGCATTTTGCAGAGTTGCACTACAGTCCATTTAACATTGTTTCCTATGGAACACGTTCTGTAGTGCAAATCTGCAAAATGCAAAAAGCACAAAAAATGCATAGGTATGAATCCAGCCTTATGGGACATGAAAATTAAAAATCAAAAGTCCTAATTTTAAAGGCTTATATGCAAGTTATTGCCATAATAAGTGCATGGGGGCCTGGGTACTGCCCTAGGGGATATGTATCAATGCAATAAAACAGTTTTTAAAACAATTGTTTTTTCAGGAGCAATGATTTTAATGATGCTTAAAGTGAAACAGTAAAAATGAAACATTCATTTAAATATCATGCCTGGGGGGACCCCTTAGTCTGCCTGTAAAGTAGTGCATCTGTGTGATGTGTAGAACATGCCGCAGCAATAATGACATCTCTAAAGGAAAAAATGTCATTCAAACTTGCTCACGGCTGTAATGTATTGTATTGTATGTATTGTATTTAAATTCATGAAAGTGTCCCTTTTCCCAAAAAGTTGCGTTTAAAACACCGCTGCACAAATACTGTGTGCAACAATCGCCATTTTATTCTCTAGGTTCTCTGCTAAAAATGTATATATAAAGTTTGGTGGTTCTATGTAATTTTCTAGCAAAAAATATGGATTTTAACTTGTAAACACCAAATGTCATAAATAGGCTTAGGCATGAAAGGAATAAGGAACAAAGGAATAAAAAATCACCACTTCAGCCATATACTGAAATAGAGGATCACCAAATACATGGAATTATCCTCACTTCTTAATCCCTATACCTCCTGATTACATCAGGTGTGGTCTCTTTGAAGGAAAGGCATATAGAAAAAAGTTGAGGATAGCATATCCTAACAGTAACCTTCTATAGCGACACCAGGGTTAACATTAAGATAATTATACAACACTACCACCAGTGCAAAATATAAAGACAATGTTGTCAAAGTGGATACAAAGAGCTGCTAGCAGCACTCCTCAGTCATGCATGTCTTCCTATCATACCACCAGGACATGGGGGAAAAAGAGACTGAACTTCAATGGAGGTGAATAATATAAAGCACAGATTGCACAATGAAGATTGCAAATGGGTACTCACTGCTGAAAAGCCACGTGCAAGTTGCTGTTCATGGACCTGTTATTGAATGGTTACCGCAAGGACAGGAAGTGCCTGTAATTCAAGGTGAAACCTGGATGTATCACTGTTGCAGGATCAGCGATATAGCTGTACAATAAACGGGCTGGAACTGCACTGAGGTAGAGATGCAATTAATGAAATCCACCCCAAAGAGACTCAACTGTGTCTTGGAACGGGAAATATGTGGGCAGATCAGATGTCAGTAAGTCCACTCAATAAAGACAGGAGGAGGTATAAGGCCCCTTTCACACGAGGCGGACTCCGCTTGCACGGAGCCCGCCTCTGTCCGCCGGCTCAGCGGAGATCTCTCCGTTGATCTCCGCTGAGCCGGCGGATGACAAGTCCCTCTCTGCTTACTGAGCGGGGAGGGGCTTGCGAGCGCCGCTGGTCTCTATGGAGAGATCGGATGAAAACGGACCGTGTGTCCATTTTCATCAGATCTCATCCGAGCCGATCCGCCAGCGACGGATCTGGACGTAGAACAATACGTCTGCTTTTGGCGGATCGGACCGTGTCGGATGTCAGCGGACATGTCTCCGCTGACATCTGACGCTCCATAGACTAACATGGAGCGGCCGTTCAGATCCGCCGTCAAAACTGACAGGCGGATCTGAACGGTCCGTCCATGTGAAAGGGGCCTTAGAGAACCATTATTGCCAAACCATGGGAGGTAAGATCTTTACTCACTATCGGTGAGATGGCACCTTTGCTTTCACTGTGTTTGTCAGTCCCGTATTGATGCAGATAGTCCGGCACAAATAATCAGTTTGTTTTTTCCTGGCTAGTATAGATCTAAAGACAGGAGGAGGTATAAGAGAACCATCATTGCCATCTTTACTTACTGTCGGTGAGATAACACTTTTGCTTTCACTGTGTCTGTTAGTTCCATATACATAGCCTTATATTGAATTCTTGGAGTTCCTTCATAAAAGCCATGGATGCACTATATGAAGATCACCATAAAGTAGCCTCTGTCGCAGCCTTACTCCGAGCCCTCAATTAGGGAAGAAGAAATGTTGAGTAATATATTACAGAATGTTGTCATCTGGCAGTAGAATCTAACTGGAATGAAACAGCTCTGCTAGATCAGTTTTGCTTAGGACTTTGAAACCCTGACAGATGAGTTGGCCAGAGTCGGTGTTCCATCCACACTTTAAAGCACTGTCTCCTTGTGTATACAGATCAATCACAATTTCTTCTCTGCCCCTTGCAATTCTGACATATGATCCGAAGCTCCCACAGATGAACCAATACAGATTGGAATAGTCTGATGACCTCTCTCGTATATAGAGAGAGATCTTGTCGTAGATCTAAAGGACTATGCTTATATTGTGGCAAGCCAGGACAACAAGTGAAGGAATGTAAAGCTAAGCCAAGTTCTAGGGGAGGTAAGCAATCTAATATATCCTCCACCTCACAACAATTGCTAAATACCATGTCCTCTCATTTGATTATCTCTCTCTTTTTACAGTGAAATAAAAAGCCTGTGAATCTTAAAGCAATGAACGATCGTAGATACTTAGATAAATGAGAGCATATAGAAATATGTAAATATGTAAATACTTTAGATCTGGACATGATCTTTGGAAGCACAAGGATATTTTTTCAAAGACGTGTTGAACATACCCAATCATGCTAGGTGTTCTAAAGAGAAAAACGAGCGCTCCAAGTACCCCCCCCCTTTTTCTTTAAACAGTGGATTTCAAAAAATTCAACTTTAAAATTTTTTTTAATCATTGTATGTGTTGCAACATACCCAATCATGCTAGGTGTTCTAAAGAGAAAAACGAGCGCTCCAAGTACCTTTTTTTCTAGTTGTCTTTTTCTTTTTATTCTGGTTCTCGGCTGCTCCATTTTTAGTAAGGATTATAGTGAGAGATGCGGACATCATTTCCGCCCTTACTGCGCGGCCCTGTCTATATCTCGCACATGCGCCGTACCGTCCTAACCAAGCCTCGCTCTCGATTGCCGTTACTACAGCAACCGAAAATTGAAGGCTTCCTGTGTCTATCTCTCTCTGTCCTCTAATTCACTCCCCTGTGTGACGTCTTGTTCAGTCACAAGGGGGAGTGTCAGGAAGAGGAGAATGAGTTTTACATCGTGAGACTTCTCCTCTGCCGTTCAGAGGAGAATGTCTCGCAGTTCAGCAAGCATAATAGCCAGACATAGAAAAACGGCATTGACATATGCCGATCTATAAACTACACACTGCGCAAGTGCGCATGACGTCGTACCAAATGAAAACAGGCATATCTTCTAAACTAAGCAAGTAAGTGCACTTTCTCAGGCAGCAATCAGCTGCCTGTGTTATCTACTATAAGAACAGATTACGTTGTTTCTGAGGGTTTACTTCCTCTTTAAGTACCAAACTCTGCTAGGTCTATTGAAAAAAATGTTTGGATTTCATGCTGAGACAATATATAAACATTTTATTTTTATATAATCAGTATAACACATTTAGGAAGACAAAACATGCTGTATATCAAACTCAGATGCAATATGCTCACAATTTATATACTAAATATTTTCAGATTAACTAAAGTGTCCATGAAAAACAAGCAAGCTGTTTTATTTTGCACTTGTCTTATTGTTATAAATATTGCAGGTTTTTTTTTTTCACAATAATATTTTTATTGTAAATGTAAAGAAAATAACATAGTACAACCAATGAATACAAATACATATGAATTGTATGACTGTCATAACACATACTTAGCTTCATCAATTTGTTTCTAGACAATACACAAGATGAGTTGAAGAAACAGTATAGTCAGTTATAATTCTAATTTTAAAACTAAAGACTGATGTAATCTCAATCATTATGTTGTATATGGTCTAAGTGTTTGCGTCAGAGTTAAGCATGGTATCTGCTATGTGGGCCAGAGTAACAAAGTGTAATAAGAAGTATAAGTAGATGGTAAAGTTGAGAGAGAGAAGTTGGGAAAAAGAAAAGGAAAGCAAATGAAGTTATAGAGCAAATAGAGCAGTGGTCCAGGCGTTACCATGATGAGTTTCCAGTCAGTGAGTCATAATCTGTAGAGTATTTGAAGATGACCCAAGGCTGCCATGTTTTGTTAAACTTTTCAGTTGTTTCGTGTGTGGTTTCCCTTTATTTCCTCCATTGAGTATAAGTTGTGTACATCATTTAGCCATTCCTTAACCACTTGCCTCCCACCCACCGTCAAATGATGGTGTCCAGAAAGGCTGCTCGCGCGCGCCCCCGGGGGCACGAAGCGTGACGATCGCGGCCGCACCATGTTGCTAGGACATGGCATGACCCCGATCTCTGTAAAGAGCCGAGGCCACGGCTCTTTAAGCATCTGTCAACGAAGTTGCCGGTAATCGACTCTCCTCACCTCACACTGACAGAGTGTGAGGAGAGGAGAGGGGATCAGCGGCATCTCCTCACAGAGGACATCTAGGCATGTAATCAGGACACTGATAATCAGTGCCCTGATTACAATAAAGTGCCCACAGTGCCAGAATTGAGTTCCCACCAGTGCCAGCAGTGAGCCCACCAGTGCCAGCAGTGAGTGCTCACGAGTGCCAGCAGTGAGTGCCCACCAGTGCCAGCAAACAGTGCCCACAAGTGCCAGCAATCAGTACCCATTAGTGATGCCAGTCAGTGCTGGCTATCATTGCTGCCCATTAATACCTATCACTGCTACCCATCAATGCCACCCATCAATGCCCAACAATGTCCATCAGTGCTGCTTTATCCATGTCGCCTATCTGTGCCCATCAGTGCCACCCTCCAGTGCCCACCAGTGCCACCCATCAGTGCCCACCAGTGCTGCTTATCAGTGCTCATCAGTGCCACCTATCAGTGCCCATAAGTGAAGCATTTTCTTGCCTCCTCATCAGTGCCACCTAATCAGTGCCCATCAGTGCCGCCTCATCAGTCCCCATCAGTGAAGAAGAAAAATTACTAAATTACTTATTTACAACATTTTCTGACAGAAACTAAGAAAAACTTTTTTTATTTTTTAAATTTTAAGTCTTTTTTTTTTTTTAGGAAAAAATTAAAAACACAGAAGTGATTAAATACCACCAAAAGAAAGCTCTATTTGTGTGAAGAAAATGACAACAATTTCACATGGTTACAGTGTAGCATGACCACGCAATTGTCATTCAAAGTGTAACAGCGCTGAAAGCTGAAAAATGGCCTGGGCAGGAAGGGGGTGTAAGTGCCCTGTATTGAAGTAGTTAATTGTGGGGGTATTTGTGGATTTCCAATTCTTAGGGATCACTGCTTTTGCAGCAGTGAGTAGGAATCTGGTCAGTGATTTTTGTATGTTTTCATTGAACAATTTGAGATGTGAAGCAGGCAGCATGCTGCCGTCAATTGCATTAATGTTTCTGTTACATGTTTTAGGAGTTCACAGACTTTTCGCCAGAATTGTTGTATCATGATACAATCCCACCATATGTGTAGTAATGAACCTTTCTCCTGGTTACAGCGCCAACAAAGATCCTGAGCCATGGGAATCCATCTATGTATCTTAATTGGTGTATTGTACCAATTAGTCAAAAGTTTGTACAATGTTTCCTGAAGGCGTGTACTGATTGCACATTTATGTGCAAACACACAAGCATGTAGCCATTGGTCATCACTAAAAGAGGTGCTTAGAGCAGATTCACAAAACTTCTTGTGTTTATTCCGCTCTGAGGATCTGGAGGTCTATATCCATCCAGGTGTAAGTTAATGAGATGTTTTTTGCACTTTCAATCGCCGTGAAGCATACTGTTTCAAAAGGGGTTAACGCTCTCTTAAAGTGTTTGTGTTGTTTAGAGTTGATGACATAACTGTGAATCTGGCGATAATCCCAGTTGGTCAGATTTAATTGTCACCCTTCTGATTGAGGTTCCAGCAATGTTTTCAGCCTGCCTTCTGTGAAACAGTGTGTGGCTAGGAGAGGTCTCCCATTTTCTGCATGTGTCCGTGGGGGCGTTATCATTCCTGGGGGGAAGTCTGGGTTGTAACATAACAGGGTTAAAGGTCCCGGGGAAGTAGTTAGGTCAGATATCTGGTTAATCTTTTGTAGGATCTTAAGCGCTGCTCCTACTAGAGGATGTTTTTTCAATTGACTTGGGCAGGATTACCAAGGAATCCACAGAGAGAACGTCACTGGCATAAATCCGATATTGTTCTCCAATTATAAATATTGTTCACTGCTTGAAGTCTAATTATTTTTTTCTTTCACATCTAAAGAAAGGTACAGAAAAAAAAAGTATTTCTGCAAACATGTTTTGAATGCAAATAACGGTTTCTAAAGCTTCTCGCTGTGTACCATACGGATGCAGATGATAACTTGTAAACTCAGCTAAAATTCTTTATATCTCTATAACATTATTCGTCTCCCATGCTGCACTTGATAGATAGTGCTGCTAGTGTGGCTGCTTCCAGTAGTATTACTAATAGACCTCACCATCAGATACATACAGGTCATATATTACAAGTAGATATAGGGCATTTTTCATGCACAAAACACTTATTTATGTCTACCATGGATTAGATATAGAAACATTTAATAAACACGTAAAACCAAAGTGTAAAATGTACTTATTTCAGAGGTTACGTACAAGTTTAGTATGATTTAAATGTAGGTACCAAAGAAGTCAAGAGAAGAAAGGAGTAATGATTTAGGTATGCTATGTATTGGTATCAGCAAATTGATCATACAAATAGTAATCTGCATCTTGAAGTTTACTGTATGAATGCAAGAACATTTGACAATACCAATGGAATGGTAAAGTGGTATGTAACAAGCATAAGATAAAGTATAACAGGCAGTGTAAATATCATAGTAAGGGTTCCCATGAAGGCTGCTAGGTAGCAGCACAATACAGAATAATATAACAAAATAATAATTAAAGCGCTGGTTCAATAATATGAATTATTCTTTGTTAAAATGCATGCACAAAAAATTGTCCCATAAATATTGTGATCAAATAAAAACATGAAAATATTTTTAACCAAAATTAATTTCAAATTAAATGAGTTCAAATAAAACAATCCAACGCTGTAATGACTAAAAAGTTTCCATCACCAATATTATTCTTCCAAGTGTAGAAAAATCTTTGATCCAAAGTGGCCATCACCACTAATACAGGAAAATGCACATATCTCACTAACAGACAAATGCCTATCTCACTAACTGATTAGGCAAACAAAGCTTGTATTAATCCCAAAGATCTTCCAAACAGGTGCAGCCAACTTTAAGGCTTCATCTCCATTGGTGTCCTTTCCGCATTTAGTAGTTAGATTTCATAGCCAGCATAAATTTAAAAAAAAAGTGTAGTATTTTAAACATCCACATTTATTTTACACAAGTAATCAAGGTAATCATAAAAGCTGTTTAAGCTGAAGCTTAAAATCAAGCAAAGAGATGTGTTAGTAAAGATATACAGTGAAGCTGCCGCCCGTCGGCCACTCATATCTTTCCCAGTTCACAAAAACAGCAAAAATGGCAGGACACAGTTCCTACTCACTGCCAGCGTCAGGCACCCTACATGTTTTGTCTGTTCTGACTTCATCAAAGGGATGTGAGAGTGGGATCCCATCTGCAGAGTGCAAACATCTGGGGAGAAGAAGGAGCTGTGTGACATCTAAATCCTTGTACTGGATGACCTGGCCAGTGCTTCCCAGGTGCTTCTTTACTAAACTAAAATTCCCAGTTCCTGCTGGTGTCTGATGCTTAAAGGTAATGTTGCTAAAAGGTAATGTCACTATTGGTCACGTGACACCATCTAGACTAACAATTGATTGCTAGATCTAAGCACTGTCACATGGCATCAAGTCATATGCTCCCCCATACCCAAAAGCATACTCTGGCAGTGATAAGTGCTGCAAAGGAGTACTGGTTAGGTATTAGTGGGGGGGGGGCACTTTACACAGATACTGCCTCCGTGCTCTGAATAGACAAAGTATAGGTACCACCTTAAAGGGAGCCTGTGTCCATATTTCCATAATTGCATATATTTAACATGCTGCAAAATAGCTTTGAAACAAATCCCCACTGACATCTGTAGCTAATGGCACTGTGGATAAATTTATTTATAGTATCTGCAAACTTCACAATAGAGGTTTTCAATGTAAACAAACAGCAGGTGTTTTTAAGCTGTTAGAAACCAACTGAAACCTGACATCAGAGTCTCGGTTATGATATTTGAGGATAAATTACATCACAGCGCCTGCAGCTCAGTGAGAGTTTGTTTTAAATAAGGAAAGAGCACACATGATTGCATCAGTGAGATTTCTTACTTTAACTTTTTATTTTCAGCCGGAGGCTGATCCTTGATTAGAAAAAATAGTTTTACTCTAATACAGTGTGCAATGAGTTGCAAGATCTGTGGGTGCTATCTGGCAGGATTTGGTCTGCATCACAAGAATAGATGAACAGATTTACAGTATAAATACTTTGGCAGGTAAGATATTTAATTTATATTTATCAATCAGGAATTTATGCATAAACATTTTTAATAGATACAGCTGATATAAGACCCATATCCTTTAAAAAGATCAGTCTGGCAGATGGTGGGGATTTAAACCAACATGCTGGCAGAACCAAAAATGATTACAGGGAGATCCCACCACTTTACTGTATGCTCTGAATGAATTTTAGAAACTAGTGGTTCAGCCTACCACGTGCTGTAACTATAAAATAATTTTTAGGTGTATGGAGAAATGGAAGGTGGGAGTGTGCCAAGCATTTCACGTATTTATATGTTGGTCTTTTTTTTTTTCTTTGTAAAGAGTCAATGGTGTCTACACATGCATTAGCAACTACACAGATTATTGGCATTCAAAGCACCTTGTCCCCATGTTGATGAGGACAAGGGCCTCTTCCCGACAACCCTGGCCGTTGGTTGTCGGGGTCTGTGGGCGGGGGGCTTATCGGAATCCGGGAGCCCCCTTTAATAAGGGGGCCCCCAGATCCCGGCCCCCCACCCTATGTGAATGAGTATGGGGTACGATGTACCCCTACCCATTCACCTGAGGAAAAAAGTGTAAATAAAAAAAAAACACAATTTTTTAAAATACTTTATTGCACAGCTCCGGAGGTCTTCTTCCGTCTTGGGGGGTCTTCTCGCCGGACTCCTCTGCTATCTTCTGCTCTTTTACTAGCTCTTTCACTAGCGGAGGAGCCCGGCTTTCTTCTTCGTTGCTGCCGTCTGGGGGTCTTGTTCCAACTTCGGGGGTCTTCGGGGGTCTCTTCTGTTCTTCTTGCCGAGCCTCCACTTTCTTCTTCCAGCTCTTTTACAAGCTGTGGCCGGGGCTTCTGTTGCCGTTTCCATTGCTGTCGTCGCCGCCTTCTGCTTCTGCTTCTTGTTCTTCTTTCTTCATCCGATGTTGACACAATGCTTTCTCTGGCCGTAATGGCAGAAACACGCTGTGCTGTGACTTACATAGGGACAAGGGGCAGGTCACATGCTCATGTCACATGGTGACTGGTGTCACAGTCCCAGAGGATGCTGGGACTGTGACATCATATGGGGTGGGGTCACCATGTGACATGAGTCGGTGGCCCAGCCCCTTGTCCCTATATAAGTCACAGCACAGTGTGTCTCTGCCATTACAGCCAGAGAGAGCGTTGTGTCAACATCGGATGAAGAAAGAAGAACAAGAAGCAGAAGGCGGTGGCGGCGACGGCAAGGGCGATGACAGCGACGGCAACACCAGCCCAGGCCACCGCTCGTAAAAGAGCTGGAAGAATAAAGCAGAGGCCCGGCAAGAAGAACACAAGAGACCCCCGAAGTCGGAACAAGACCCCCAGACGGCGGCGGCGACGAAGAAGAAAGCCGGGCTTGTCCGCTAGTGAAAGAGCTAGTAAAAGAGCAAAAGATAGCGGAGGAGTCCGGCGAGAAGACCCCCCAAGATGGAAGAAGACCCCCAGAGCTGTGCAATAAAGTATTTAAAAAAATTGTGTCATTTTTTTTATTTACACTTTTTTCCTTAGGTTAATGGGTAGGGGTACATCGTACCCCATACTCATTCACATAGGGTGGGGGGCCGAGAGCCCGGATTCCGATAAGCCCCCCGCCCGCAGACCCCGACAACCAACAGCCAGGGTTGTCGGGAAGAGGCCCTTGCCCTCATCAACATGGGGACAAGGTGCTTTGGGGGGGGGGGGGGCAGGGCCCCCTTTCCCCAGGGCACCCTCCATGTTGAGGGCACGTGGCCTGGTACGGCTCAGGAGGGGGGGGCGCTCGCTCGTCCCCACCCCTTTCCTGGCCGGCCGGGCTGTGTGCTCGGATAAGGGTCTGATATGGATTTGGGGAGGACCCCCACGCCGTTTTTTCAGTGTAGGGATTCCCCTTTAAATCCATACCAGGTGACGGGGCTAGCGTGGCGGCATTCACTGCCTTCGATAGTCCCGTCTACCTGGAGTCACGTTCTAAATGAACGGACTTTCCTCCGTGTGTGGGCAAGTCCGTTCATTTCAAAAGTCCCACAGACTTTGGCCAAAACTCTGGCGGATTGTCCGCCGGAAAAGTCCGGGCGTGTGTGGGTAAGTCCACACAGAGAAAAGTCTGGCGGACCTCCGCTGGAAAGTCGGGCGGTTTGTCTGTTGGACTAGGTCCAGCGGACATTCCCGCCGGAAAGTCCGAGCGTGCGTACGCCGCATGAGAAGCAGGAAGAACTGCTCAAATATTGATGTTTACCATGTAGAGTGCCAAGACCTAAAAGAAAGGATCAGAGACAGGGGATACCCAAAGTCAGTTTTAGAGAAGAGCAGGATTTGGGATTTATAACAAGATAGGACCCAAATCTTATAGAAGAAGGAAATAAAAGATTAACAAAAAGAGGAAGATAGAGTTGGGTTAGTCACTAGGCACAGTGTACACTGGCACCAATTGCAATCACTGATGAATAAACACTGGCATATTTTAATGCTGGACACAAGACTGGCAAAAACATTAGGAAAGAGACCCTGGATGATAGTGAGAAATACACCATTGGTGATATATTAATGTGCAGTGAATTCAGAAGGAGCATACAAGAGCCTGCATATATTCAACACCCTCCAAAAGAGTTGTTCGCATGCAAACATTGTTCTGTATGTAAATATGTAGACACCATAAAGAAATTTCAGGATTCAACAGGGAGGCGGATGTATTATATTAATTCTTTCCTTAATTGCTTAATGTCATGGGTGATACATAGGATAGTACTGTATGTCCATGTAAAAAAACCTATATAGGGAGGACATGAAGAGAATTTAGACGGAGAAATGGGGGACACCTTGCCAGTAAAAAAGGCAAGGATGATCATTCACCTCAAGAAGTCCACTTTAAACAATGCCATTAATCATCCCTAAAGGGTATAATATGTGCTGCCCTGTATCAATTATCATTATCAGAGAGAAGATGGGATAAGGATTTTTTTACTTAACACTTATGTCCCCTTTAGGTCTAACTAATGAACTATCATTAAAGCCGTTCGTGTGAGAGGTGTATGCAGTTTTGGCTTATATGCGGGCCATATAGCGAGAGTATTAGGGGATATAGCTGTGGAAGGTTTTAGAAAATGGATATATAATTGAGATATGTGATGATACAAACTACAGCACCCTTGTAGTTCTGGAATACATGGCCCAGCTATATATGAGCACCTGCACTGTTCTTTAATAGGAAACACCCTGAGTAGTTGGCTTTACAAGGTGGAGCAGAATCCTGACAGTAAGAGATATATGGCATTAGCCATCGACCAATCCCCAACCATGCCCTGAGATAGCCCTGGTCAGTAAAGAAGGGTGGAACATGTAGGCAGAAGGGGATACGTTCTCTCCCTAACAGCTGGTAGCCCTGCTGCTATGCTGGAGTTTACGCCGGCATGACTGACCTGCATGGAGATGGCGTACTATCGCTGCAGTTGAATAGATCGTGACCATGGTCAAGCTGCATCTTGAATACTGCTTATCCCGGTTTCAACATACAAGGAAAAGAGTTCTCTATTTCAGCAAGATGTGGTGAGATTTAATACATGCATTGAGCACTACGGTGCTTGCCACAGCACTACTACTAAAGCTGTACTCCGCCTTGGAGCTGAGGGTAAATCAGCTGCTATTCACATTAGGACACTGTCCAACACAGGCTTGACCTGACCTCTGTGTATCAGGCAATGAGTAAGGGGAGACTGTTGAGTGTATTGTGCTTTCACTGTCACAACATTAGGCAGAGCCTGCTGTCATGTGCTTGGTGGTCACTAATTACACTCTGCTGGATACACTCCACCAATGAGCCTGTGGTCTGCTTTTTGCTTTATTAGCCTGTTCCATCAGGACTTGTACAAGGCTCTAGCACACTAGGTACTGAGTAAGGAGGACTTGAATTTATACACATCAAAGTTATTTTAGAGCAAGGAATTTCATTGTACATCTGTCTATTGGTTCATATTGAATCCAACAAACAGAGACTGTCTTTTTGCTTTATCATTGACTATAACAGTGTCATCTCCTGCAGCAGGTCATCGGGGTTCTGGCTCAACATCAAATGGAGAACTTGGGCTTTAGGAGGGATAGACAGGGGGTGGTATGGTTTTTGGGGATACTTGAAGTGGGGTGGGGGTCACGGGGGGATTGTGGGGGTTGGGGGGAGTCATTAGGGTCATCCCAGGGTGGCTTGTAGATTCTCACCAATATGTAATGATTTTTTATGTCCAGATATTTAATAAAACTGTATTTTGTAGCCTTATACCGCGTACACACATTCGGAGGATGCTGGGACTGTGACATCACAAGGGGGCGGGGGCACCATGTGACATGAGCATGCGTCCCGGAGGATGCTGGGACTGTGACATCACAAGGGGCGGGGTCACCATGTGACATGAGCATGTGACCCTGTCCCCTTGTCCCTATATAAGTCCCAGCACAGCGCGGCTCTGGCATTCCGGCCAGAGACAGCGACGGGTCAACATCGGAAGAAGTAGAAGAAGAAGGCGGCGCAGGCGGCACGGAAAACGACGACCGCGGCAAGAACAGAAGAGACCCCGGAAGACCCCCGAAGGCGGATCGAGACCCCCAAAAGCGGATCGAGACCCCCAGACGACGGCGTCGACGACGAAGAAGGTAGCCGGCCTCCTCCGCTCGGTAAAAGAGCTAAGGAAATGGCGGAGGAGTCCGGCGAGAAGACCCCCAAGACGGAAGAAGACCCCCGGAGCAGTGCAATAAAATATTTTTTCAAAATTGTGTGGTTTTTTACTTTACATTTTACACCTTAGGTGAATGGGTAGGGGTACATCGTACCCCATACTCATTCACATAGGGTGGGGGGCCGGGATCTGAGGGCCCCCTTATAAAAGGGGGCTCCCAGATTCCGATAAGCCCCCCGCCCACAGACCCTGACAACCAACGGCCAGGGTTGTCGGGAAGAGGCCCTTGTCCTTATCAACATGGGGACAAGGTGCTTTGGGATGGGGGGGGGCCGCACGGCCCCCCTTTCCCCAGGGCACCCCCCATGTTGAGGGCACGCGGCCTGGTATGGTTTAGGAGGGGGGGCGCTCGCTCGTCCCCACCCCTTTCCTGGCCTGCCGGGCTGCGTGCTCGGAAAAGGGTCTGATATGGATTTGGGGGGGACCCCCACGCCGTTTTTTCGGCGTGGGGAGTCCCCTTAAATCCATGCCAGGTGACGGGGCTAGCGCGGCGGCATTCACTGCCTTCGCTAGCTCCGTCTACCTGAAGTCATGTGCCAAATGAACAGACCTTCTGATGAGCGTCAAGTAGGGATGGGCCCAGTGCTCGATGCGAACCCACGTTCGCATCGAGCACCGGGCGTTCGCTCGCTCGGCGAGCCCAGAACTATTTGGGCCGTTCGCATCACATTCGTGTGATGCGAGCGGCCCCGCAATGCATTGCGGCCGGCGAGGCCAGCGCAGTGCATTGCTGGCTGATGATTGGCCAAGCATGCACTGTGACCCCGCATGCTTGGCCAATCACAGCGCCGGAAACTCGGAGAGCAATAATTGGCTACAGGCAGGACGCCTGTAGCCAATTAAAGCTCAGGGGCTTTAGTACACGCCCCAACATTTAAAAGGCCGCCACGCCGTCGGCGCCGGTCAGATGAGTTCCGGCTTTAGGAGAGATCAGGCTGATTCTGTGTCTTTGCTTGATTCATTGCTACAGAAAGATTTGCTCTTCTTTGCTAAACCATAGGCTATTTATTTGCTAAACCATTGCTACCTAAGTCATTGATCGTCCATTGCTGCTGGTTAGTGTGTTATTAGCTGCTGCTGGGGATTAGTCTGGTGCGTGTTTTACTGTTAGTACAGTATTTCAGTAGTACCAACCGCAGTGCTGTTAGCACAGCATTGCACCCCAAAAGCACCCATAGGACTTCTAGTGTGTTAGTGGCAGCAAACAGAGCTCCTATATTTTCTTCCCAGAAGCACCCATAGGACTTCTAGTGTGTTAGTGGCATCACACAGAGCTCCCATATTTCTTCCCAGAAGCACCCATAGGACTTCTAGTGTGTTAGTGGCATCACACAGAGCTCCCATATTTTCTTCCCAGAAGCACCCATAGGACTTCTAGTGTGTTAGGTGCATCACACAGAGCTCCCATATTTTCTTCCCAGAAGCACCCATAGGACTTCTAGTGTGTTAGTGGCATCACACAGAGCTCCCATATTTTCTTCCCAGAAGCACCCATAGGACTTCTAGTGTGTTAGTGGCATCACACAGAGCTCCCATATTTTCTTCCCAGAAGCACCCATATGCTTTCTAGTGTGTTAGTGGCATCACACAGAGCTCCCATATTTTCTTCCCAGAAGCACCCATAGGACTTCTAGTGTGTTAGTGGCATCACACAGAGCTCCCATATTTTCTTCCCAGAAGCACCCATAGGACTTCTAGTGTGTTAGTGGCATCACACAGAGCTCCCATATTTTTTTCCCAGAAGCACCCATAGGACTTCTAGTGTGTGTTAGTGGCATCACACAGAGCTCCTATATTTTCTTCCCAGAAACACCCATAGGACTTCTAGTGTGTGTTAGTCAGTGTTGGTCATCTTACTTTAAAAAAGTAATTAGTTAAGTTACAAATTACTTCTCCCAAAAAGTAATTGAGTTAGTAACTCAGTTACTACATTGGAAAAGTAATTAGTTACTCAGCAAAGTAACTGACTTTTTTTTTTAAATATTCTATACGTGTAACTAAGGGGCGGGTCTAGTATTACTGTAACCAAGGGGCGCATTTATTATTATTGTTATATATCGTGTAACCAAGGGGCTGCTCTATTATTACTCTAACCAAGGGGCAGATCTGTTATAGCGTGTAAGCAAGGGGCGGGTCTATTATTATTATATTGTGTAAGGGGCGGATGGCTACAGAAGAGGGCGAATGTTAAATTAATGGGCAGAGCTCGATATATAACAATAATAATAAATGCGCCCCTTGGTTACAGTAATACTAGACCCGCCCCTTAGTTACACAATAGACGCCCCTTGCAGAGTAGCACGAGCATCGGGAGCGTGCGGCATCGCCTCGTACAATTACATGTTAACTGCGCCTGCGCGGTGTAGAGTTCACTCAGAGCTGTTTAGGTTCGGCAATTTTCGGAAGCTCCGTAGTCCTTCGTACTGCGCAAGCCCTGCGCCTGCGCAGTACAGGGGGTCCTTATACGGTGGGGGAACTTTTTCGGCAGGACACCGAAATTACACTACTGCCATCTAGTGGCAGTAGATGTAATTGGGGTAACTAAGCCAAAGTAATGGTAACTGAGTTACCATGAGGGGAAAAGTAATTAGTTAGATTAATAGTTACCCTCTAAAGTAACTGAGTTACGTAACTCAGTTTATTTTAACTCAGTTACTTACATCACTGGTATTAGTGGCATCACACAGAGCTCCTATATTTTCTTCCCAGAAGCACCCATAGGACTTCAATTGTGTGTTAGTGGCATCACACAGAGCTCCTATATTTTCTTCCCAGAAGCACCCATAGGACTTCTTGTGTGTTAGTGGCATCACACAGAGCTCCTATATTTTCTTCCCAGAAGCACCCATAGGACTTCTAGTGTGTTAGTGGCATCACACAGAGCTCCTATATTTTCTTCCCAGAAGAACCCATAGGACTTCTAGTGTGTTAGTGGCATCACACAGAGCTCCCATATTTTCTTCCCAGAAGCACCCATAGGACTTCAATTGTGTGTTAGTGGCATCACACAGAGCTCCTATAATTTCTTCCCAGAAGCACCCATAGGACTTCTAGTGTGTTAGTGGCATCACACAGAGCTCCTATATTTTCTTCCCAAAAGCACCCATAGGACTTCAATTGTGTGTTGGTGGCATCACACAGAGCTCCTATATTTTCTTCCCAGAATCACCCATAGGACTTCAATTGTGTGTTAGAGGCATCACACAGAGCTCCTATATTTTCTTCCCAGAAGCACCCATAGGACTTCAATTGTGTGTTAGTGGCATCACACAGAGCTCCTATATTTTCTTCCCAGAAGCACCCATAGGACTTCTAGTGTGTTAGTGGCATCACACAGAGCTCCCATATTTTCTTCCCAGAAGCACCCATAGGACTTCAATTGTGTGTTAGTGGCATCAAACAGAGCTCCTATATTTTCTTCCCAGAAGCACCCATAGGACTTCTAGTGTGTTAGTGGCATCACACATAGCTCCTATATTTTCTTCCCAGAAGCACCCATAGGACTTCAATTGTGTGTTAGTGGCATCACACAGAGCTCCTATATTTTCTTCCCAGAAGCACCCATAGGACTTCTAGTGTGTTAGTGGCATCACACAGAGCTCCTATATTTTCTTCCCAGAAGCACCCATAGGACTTCAATTGTGTGTTAGTGGCATCACACAGAGCTCCTATATTTTCTTCCCAGAAGCACCCATAGGACTTCTAGTGTGTTAGTGGCATCACACATAGCTCCTATATTTTCTTCCCAGAAGCACCCATAGGACTTCAATTGTGTGTTAGTGGCATCACACAGAGCTCCTATATTTTCTTCTCAGCAGCACCCACAGGACTTCTAGTGTGTTAGTGGCATCACACAGAGCTCCTATATTTTCTTCTCAGCAGCACCCACAGGACTTCTAGTGTGTTAGTGGCATCACACAGAGCTCCTATATTTTCTTTGCAGAAGCACCCATAGGACTTCTAGTGTGTTAGTGGCATCACACAGAGCTCCTATATTTTCTTCTCAGCAGCACCCACAGGACTTCTAGTGTGTTAGTGGCATCACACAGAGCTCCTATATTTTCTTTGCAGAAGCACCCATAGGACTTCTAGTGTGTTAGTGGCATCACACAGAGCTCCTATATTTTCTTCTCAGCAGCACCCACAGGACTTCTAGTGTGTTAGTGGCATCACACAGAGCTCCTATATTTTCTTTGCAGAAGCACCCATAGGACTTCTAGTGTGTTAGTGGCATCACACAGAGCTCCTATATTTTCTTTGCAGAAGCACCCATAGGACTTCTAGTGTGTTAGTGGCATCACACAGAGCTCCTATATTTTCTTCTCAGCAGCACCCACAGGACTTCTGGTGTGTTAGTGGCATCACACAGAGCTCCTATATTTTCTTCGCAGAAGCACCCATAGGACTTCTAGTGTGTTAGTGGCATCACACAGAGCTCCTATATTTTCTTCGCAGAAGCACCCATAGGACTTCTAGTGTGTTAGTGGCATCACACAGAGCTCCTATATTTTCTTCTCAGCAGCACCCATAGGACTTCTAGTGTGTTAGTGGCAGCAAACAGAGCTCCTATATTTTCTTGTCAGCAGCACACATAGTACCTATAGTGTGTTAGTGTCAGCACCCATAGGACCTACAGTGTGTTGTGAGCACACATAGGAGCTCTATTTTTTATACTATATACACTACCGTCTACAATGGCTGGAAGACCGCCAAGGAGAGGCAGAGCGTGCAGAGGCAAGAACACAGGGCAGGCAGGCTCTGTTTCTAGAGACAACAGTGCT